>BRZY01000006.1:51297500-51897500 GCA_030159175.1 Glycyrrhiza uralensis
TTTTTTAAAAAATGAAATTAACTAGTGAAAACTAGGGATATCTTATAACTTGACCGTGATTCTCCTTTCAGGAGCGGGGCCAATGGGCTCAGCATTCCGAGCAAAGAGGAGCAGATGCATGTATTTGCCACCTGAGTCTAGTGATTCTCTGGATTACAAGGAAACTCTAACCAATGTTCCAATATCATCTTCCCAACTTGGAAGGGAGTATTCTTATGGCAATTCTTTGGCTGAAGAGAGTGAATCTGCTTTTCTGGATGATGTTGAATCTGATTCTTCTGAAACTGATTCTATTAACTCCGATTCAGATTCTTCTGAAACGGAACTAGACAAGGATGAAGAGATGACAATATTTTCAGGTTTACCTTCTATACTTGTGCTTTACTTACCTTGACAATATGATATTATGATCTAATGGTCACAACTTGAAAAAGAAAAAGAAAACACATATTCTCCCAATATCTGTTTATGTGTAGCAATTTACTTCCCTTATACTTTATTATATTTCTTGTGCTGAAAGCAGTGCTAGTTTTCCTTGTTGCATTATTGTATCTGACTATCTGTATAGACATTGCAAATAAATTATGTATGCGGAAGCTATAATTCTTCCTTCTACATTCTTGCATCATTCCTTAATTTTTTTTAAACTTTGAACATTGACTATATCCTAGCAAATGGCTTAGAATTAGCTGAGCACAATATTAAGTTTCCTGCCCACCATATCTCCCTCCCTCGTTTCCCTATTTTATCTCTTCTGATGAAATTAACAAATTATTTTGCCATATTCATTATGAAGGTTTTAAGAATCAGACGTGGTTTCTATTATGTTGTGGCACTATCTTCCCCCTCCCCCCTCTCTCTCAGATTAACTTGTGATGTGAATGTCTGTGACCTACAATAGGATTTTGTATTTGTGAATCAATTTTAAATCCACATGGTGCTCATCTATTCCTCCTCTGTCTCATTTTAACCATCATTTAGATTTTAGAATGCCTTACATTATGGTTTGCTCATCTTTCTGTTTTGAAATTGTTCTTTGAGTTTTGTGTTAGATTGTTTAGTTTTTGTTTTATTAGTTTTATATCATCACATCATTCTTTTTCGCTCATCTGATGTAACTGTAACTGCAGAAACTGGTCGTGATGCCGAGGATCAAGAAAGCACCAGCAGTGAGGAGCCTGATGAGTTGGCAATTTCCAGTGACATGCCTCACCTATATCTGCGTGAACCTATAGCATGTAATGAAGCTGTATCCAAATGGCAATTAAAAGGAAAAAGGAATAATCGCAATCTTGTGAAAAGATCTGCTGTTGCTCCTGATAGGAAGGATGTTGTTTTATATGGAGCAGATGTTGAAGGACAAAGAAGCCGACTAAACCATAAGAGATTGGGGCCTAGTTTGCCTTACTATAAAAATGATTTCAGTGATGTTCTTGATGATGCTGATCAAATGTTTGGATTGGATGATGAATACTCTCTAACTTCTAAAGCAGTAGCTAAAGGTCAAAATAAAATTCACCATGGTGTTGATTGGGATGAATGGGCCTGGGAAGATCAGCCTGCTTTGAAAGGATATTGGGATTTGAAAGGCTTTGCTCCAGTATATAGTGATCATTATCATTTTGATGCGAGGAAGAGGTCGATGTTGGTAGATGTAGACTTGAAGGTTCAAGCAAGTTATCGGAAAGAGCCTGTCCCCATTGTTTCTTTTACGAGTAAGTTAGATGGGAGGGCAATAATTGGGCACCCAATCGAAATTGAGGCCCTTAAAGATGGCTCATCTGACAATCTATTTTCTGCAATTGATGACACTGGTAATGATGAGATTGGCTATGAGGGAAGTAGTGTACTTCCACCAGCTTGGAGAACTGCAAGGAGAACAGCAAATTTTCGTGTTCCTCGTTCCCATATCTCGTCATCAAATGTTGCTGAAACTGCAGACTTTTCCTTAGATCAAGAAAGAAATATTGAATCTGCGAAATTGAACGGTGGAAGTTCCAATCATAAGGCAAGCCTTTTGAGGAAGAGTAGCCTTAATAGTCCTGGGCCTTCAATTGACAAGAAGTCCTTTAAAAAGGTTGCAAAGAAAGTGAGTTTGTCATCTAGTCAGAAAACTAGAACTCTTTCCTCTTTATCTATTGAACATAATCTTAGTAAAAAGCCATCACTTGATAGAAGTTTTTATCAAACAGATAGGTTGACTAAACCAGAGGTCTCTGGGCTCACTACTGTAGCGTGCATACCAGTTAAATTAGTATTTAGTAGATTACTTGAGAAGATTAATAGGCCACCTTTAAAAGCATCTACTAATGCGACTTTGTTGAATACTGGTCTGGAGGGAAAATCGTAGGTTACATGTACATTGTTATATGAGAACAATAATCTTACAGTGGTAGCGCAACAATTTGTTGGGTGTGTCTTGTTTCCAGCGAAATAGAAGTCTTATTCAATTTATTGTTAGTATTTTAATTTGAAGTATAGACCCCAATTCATCCTGTAACTAAATAAATAGAAGGTGCATGAAGTCATTTTGCTGCCTTGTAGTGCAGATTTTTCAGATCTTGTTCTTCTGACTCTGAGGCAATGATTACTGTATCTTGTGCAGAAAGCATTATCATCCGACACGAAATGCAACTTCAATTTAATGATTGATGGGTATTGCGATAGTGTATCTGGTTTGTGCTGATCTTTTTATAGCATATAAATCAGCAGTTGAGATTAGTTTTTTCTAATTCAAACCGTTCTACCCCAGGCTTCTATAACTACTGTACATATTTAAGGAATGCTGCAGTGCCCAATGGACACCGAAAATGACATTGACAAAAATTCTGTTGCAGAAACTCAGTTTTTTGGGAATAGTAACAATGAATTAGATTTGGAGGATTAATACCACTAATGATATCATTTACAAGTAGTAAAACTCAAAGGTAATGTTAATTTGTCAGTTTAAGGCTAGAGAAGAGACGGAGATAGTCTTCATTATGGTGCCCCGTTGTCAAATTTTCAACCAAACCGTTTTTAAAAATCTCGATCAGTGAAATGGATCATAAGTTGAAAACGTTGTTAAAATCTAAGAAGGTTCGAGTCAATTCATCAACAGAGATAGAGAGATGGATAAACTAAAATTATACATACATTTGAATTCTCTCAAATAATATTCCAAACACACTATTAGTTCATCAGACGTTTTATTTGTCGTTGACACGTTCCTACAGAACCAAATGCAGAAGTCACTGTATTTCTGTAATATAAAATCTTAACATATCGTTGACCAAAAAAAATAAAATCTTAACATATCCAATGTTTAATTTTTTTTATTATTTAAAATGACAGTAAAAACAGCCTTAAATTTTGCCAGGTAGAATTTTGTCGCAGTCCTATCCAGCTTGAAAGGATTAGTTCCTGCACGCCACGGGGGATATCCTGGTTTAGACTACAAAAAAATGACAGTAAAATAACTTGAGAGTCTATTTTTACATATTATCATGAGAGTTTTGAAAAAGCAATTAATTGAGTAAATTTTGGAAAAAGTTTTTGTTCTTGACATCATTATCTACTAAATACTAATGATTTACTCAGTAAAATAAAATTGTGATATTTAATTATTATTCACTAACAATGTAAAAAAGTTTTACACATGTCAAATTATATCTTATTATGTTGATGTTTGTGCAGATATTTTGATAAATAATGTTATGAAGCAGTGATATATGATTGAATATTTGTGTAAATTTTTTTAAACTATTAATGCATAGTTCTTAAACTCTAAAGATAGGTTTGAGAAGATTTATTTAAATATCACCCATGATTGAAAGGTATGTCTCACATATAGTTCAAGAGAATTTTGTTTGGTATACGAGAAAACCCAAAGAAAGAATATGTGAAAAATGAAAACACAAAAATTGAGGTATTTTTCACCATTTGATAAGTGCAAATAAACGAGAAAAAAATGGATAAGAGGCATATTTAAAACCTTTTATCCAATAATTCGTGAAAAAGAGCAAAAAAGCTCAATCATTTTGAATGAATTGTATCAAATATCTTTAATTTTTTCTATGGGTTTTATATTTAGTCCTATGCAAATAAAAAATGGTATAGAAATTTTTATTTTTTTGTCTCTCTTTTTGTTTTTTCTTCTAAATAATTGAAAAATATTTTATTTTTTTATTTATACATTTTTTTCCACTTTCTTTTTTGCACACAAAAAGAGTGTTATACACATGGTAACAATATAACAAGGAGCAACCAATAATAAAAATAAATAAATCAAATTCTTTATATTTCTACCACCAAATTCTAATATGTGTATATTGTTTTCAATATTAGACAGTCTTTTTTTAGGGCTTAAAAAATACATATATCTTGCATTAAAATACTTTTTTTTTTTTGAAAAAAAGTAATTCTAAAGTACATATATTCCTCGAAATATCTATTGCATTTGCACTGGTAGCAAAATCCTTGCCAATAACATAAACCTAAACGGGATCGACAATTTCCGTTTATCTGATGGTTTATGCATTGCAACAGAGAAGTAACTAGTTCCTGTTGTGCTTGTTTGTTGCGGCATCAACATTTTCTGAGCGAGGGAGAGAGATAGAGAGAGTGCCCTAGCTCTCGACCCTGGCATCTTCGCGTAGTCGCAAATCGACATTCTAATCCGACAAATCTGTTAGCGTTCCGATTTTGAGGCTGCGTCTCATCGCAAGGTTCGCACGTCACTTCAATCTCCTTTCAGCTGTTTGCCTTTTGTCTTTCATTCCCTCTCTTCATATGAATTCGATTCCCTGGTTTATGGTTTACTTATTGACACGCTGTGTTTTCTTAATACACTCTTCTCTATTTTCAATCCATGATTGAGATGCACCATAATATTCCTGTTGTGTGTGTGTTTTTTTTTGTTGCAAATTATTTGCTGTGCTTAATTGCTCTGAAGCAGTCTATGTTTAACCTTATATTGAACATGCATCGGCGTGCATCTTGAATGAAATTGTCTTCTGATGTTTAGGAATACTGTGTGTCTGCAGAAGTTTACCGTTCGTTGCTAACACTTGTGAATTTGTAGGAGTAAGTGATGGATGAGGGAAAGCATAAATCGAGGAAAGAAGATTATGAGGTGAGAGAAGGTGATTCTAAGAGGAGTCACCGTGAACGAGATCGCGACAGAGGTAAGGATAGAAGTGATGGGAGGCACAAGGATAGGGAGAAGAGGGATCGCGAGTCTCGACGTTATGAGAGAGAGAGGAGTAGTGATTCTGAAGACAGGCATGATAGAGACAGGGAGAAGCGCAGAGATAAAGATAAAGATAAGGATAGGACACGAGTTCAGGATGTGGACAGAGAAAAGACCAGAGACAAGAAAAGGGAAAGAGACAGGGAAGATAGGGAAAGGGAGAAGTCGGACAGAGTAAGGGAGAAAGAAAGAGAGAGGGAAAGAAAGGAGGAAAAGGAGAGGATTAGAGAGAAAGAGAAAGAGAGGGAAAGGGAGAGAAGGGATCACGAGAGAGAGAAGGAAAAGGAAAGAGAAAGGGGGAGGAGAGGACGCGAGAGGGAAAAGCATAGGGATGCCGATAGCGAACCCAGTGATGGTGAATCCAGGGAGAGAGACAGGAAGCGGCACAGGAAAGAGGATGACGATCACAAGGGGCGAGAAAGGGAAAGGAGGGCCAACAAGTCAAACAGGAAAACCGATGAACTTGAAGCCAGCCCAAGGAGAAAGAGTGATGGGGATGAGTCAGATTCCAAAGACAGAGAGAAAAAACATACCCGTGATGAGGAGATTGAGGATGAACAAAAGAGGTTGGATGAAGAAATGGAAAAGAGGAGGAGGAGAGTTCAAGAGTGGCAAGAGCAAAGGAGGAAGAAGGAAGAAGCAGAAAGAGAAAAGCATGGTGAAGCAAGTGCTAATGAACCCGAGTCTGGAAAGACGTGGACACTTGAAGGGGAATCTGATGATGAAGATGGAACAGGTACTGGGAAGCAAAATACAGCTATGGATGTAGATGAAGACAAACCTGCTGACAAGGAACCTGGTGAGTCGATGGTGGTAGATGTTGATAATGGAACAGTTGCATCTGATTTACAGAATGGAGATGCTGGTGCCCCTACAGATGCTACAGATGAGGAAATAGACCCATTGGATGCTTTCATGAATTCTATGGTTCTGCCTGAGGTTGAAAAGCTGAACAACGCTGTTAATTCTTCACTTTTTGATAAAGCTACTGATTTCGAACCCAAGGATAAAGCGGATGAGCGTAGTAGTGGTGCACAGTCAAGGAAAAGTTCAAATAAATCTATTGGCAGAATAATTCCCGGTGAAGAGTCTGACTCAGATTATGCAGATCTTGAAGTTGAGGGGGATCCAGTAGATGAAGATGACGATGAGTTCATGAAAAGAGTGAAAAAAACAAAAGTTGAGAAGCTTTCTATAGTTGACCACTCAAAGATAGACTATCAACCATTCAAAAAAAATTTCTATATTGAAGTAAAGGAGATCTCGAAGATGACTCCAGAACAGGTTGCACTATACAGGAAGCAATTGGAGTTGAAGATCCATGGAAAAGATGTGCCCAAGCCTGTAAAATCATGGCACCAGACTGGACTTACTAGCAAAATTTTGGAGACAATAAAGAAGCTGAACTATGAAAAGCCAATGCCTATTCAAGCTCAGGCGCTGCCAATAATTATGAGTGGTCGAGATTGCATTGGCGTTGCTAAAACCGGGTCAGGTAAAACACTTGCTTTTGTTCTGCCAATGTTGAGACATATCAAGGATCAGCCGCAAGTTGTTCCAGGAGATGGACCTATTGGGCTTATCATGGCCCCTACAAGAGAACTTGTTCAACAGATTCACAGCGATATTAAGAAGTTTACAAAGGTAATGGGTCTCAGGTGTGTGCCTGTTTATGGAGGTTCTGGTGTTGCTCAACAAATCAGTGAGTTGAAACGTGGTGCTGAGATAGTGGTTTGCACTCCAGGTAGGATGATTGACATACTATGCACAAGTAGTGGAAAAATAACTAACCTGCGTAGAGTCACTTATCTTGTCATGGATGAGGCCGATAGAATGTTTGACATGGGCTTTGAGCCTCAAATCACACGAATTGTTCAGAATATTCGGCCAGATCGTCAAACGGTTCTCTTCTCTGCCACTTTCCCCCGTCAGGTTGAAATTTTGGCACGTAAGGTTTTGAATAAGCCTGTTGAAATACAAGTTGGTGGGAGGAGTGTTGTGAACAAAGACATAAGCCAGCTAGTTGAGGTGAGGCCAGAAAATGAGAGGTTCCTTAGACTCTTAGAGATATTGGGGGAATGGTATGAGAAAGGAAAGATTTTGATATTTGTCCACTCACAGGAGAAATGTGATGCTTTGTTCAAGGACCTGCTCAGGCATGGTTATCCATGCCTTTCTCTTCACGGGGCTAAAGATCAGACAGACCGGGAATCCACGATTTCTGATTTTAAAAGCAATGTCTGCAATTTGTTGGTCGCAACGAGTGTTGCTGCCAGGGGATTAGATGTCAAGGAGCTCGAATTGGTGATCAATTTTGATGTTCCAAACCACTACGAAGATTATGTACATCGTGTTGGGCGCACTGGGCGTGCTGGCCGAAAGGGTTGTGCCATTACATTTATTTCTGAGGAAGATGCAAGATATTCACCAGATCTGGTGAAAGCCTTGGAGCTTTCTGAGCAGATTGTTCCCGATGATCTGAAAGCTCTAGCTGATAGCTTTATGGCAAAAGTGAATCAAGGACTGGAGCAAGCCCATGGGACTGGTTATGGAGGCAGTGGCTTCAAATTTAATGAGGAGGAAGATGAGGTGAGGAGAGCAGCAAAGAAAGCACAAGCCAAAGAATATGGGTTTGAAGAAGACAAGTCAGATTCTGAAGATGAAGATGAAGGTATTAGGAAGGCAGGAGGTGATATCTCACAGCACCCTGCTCTTGCTCAGATTCTTGCTGCGACAAAAGCGAGTGCTCCTGCAATGCCTGCTCCTATCTCTGCGGCCCAGCTGATTTCAAATGGTGGACTACCTGTCTCTTTGCCAGCTGTTCTTGGTCTCCAGACTGCAACAGTCTTGCCTGGGACAGGGCTACCCATTGCTGCAAATGATGGGGCAACTCGAGCAGCATTGGCTGCTATAAACCTGCAGCACAACTTAGCAAAAATACAATCTGAAGCATTGCCAGAGCATTATGAGGCTGAGTTGGAAATAAATGATTTCCCCCAGAATGCTCGCTGGAAAGTTACACACAAAGAAACTTTGGGCCCCATTTCCGAGTGGACTGGAGCTGCCATTACTACAAGGGGGCAGTATTTCCCACCTGGCAAAATCACAGGACCTGGGGAACGCAAACTCTACTTGTTCATTGAGGGTCCTAGTGAGCAGTCAGTTAAGAGGGCCAAAGCAGAATTGAAGCGTGTTTTGGAAGACATCACAAATCAAGCCTTGCAACTTCCTGGTGGAACTCAACCAGGCAAATACTCTGTTGTGTAAAGGGTAAGATCCTGAAATAATTGAGTATAGTAATGCTTATTTTATTGTAGTGGCTGTTATAAGCTTTATGTTGCATACTTGTGAAGGGGTAAGGTGGCTGTTCAGCTTAATAGTTATTGTTTTTCGTGATTTATTTTGGCTATATGGTCTGATTTGATTAAGTGTTTTTCTCTGTCTTCTTTGGATTAATTTCGAACTGACATAATATTTTTCTGGGTTTAAGTTGGGAATAAACATGGATTGTTATAATAAGATCTCTTGGCTAGCAATTTAGCAAACAGGTGATATTTGTGAAGCGATGTTCTTGTTTAGTTATTTTTTATTAAAAGTTCTGCAACCTAAGAGTAAATCTACTTTTGGTAGTCAACGTGAAGGCAAAATGGGACTCTGTTAAACACTCTTGTCTCGCGCCCCAATCCGGGACAAGTTGCTCATATTGTCTGCCTTTCTTACCATTCCTTGTCGTACAGGTATGAGTATTATTATGGAATGTCCTACCCATCTTTTTCCCCTTCTCTGGGTCTCTGTGTTTGCTTGTATGTAACTTCTAAATATCATTTTTCACATCAACTTATACTCAGATGTTTTGTTTTTTTTATTAAATTAAATTTTAGTTGCACAATTTTTCTATACTCTTCATTACTTCTCTCTTGTTCGTCATTCGATGTGGTGCAGGTGGGTCTTTTGAGCCTATGCTTGCATGTTCAAATTTTGTTCCATCCATTACGCTAGCTTTGTGGCTATCTAAGGTGCTGATCATGGGGTGACTTTTTTTTTTTATCTATAGGTCCTGTTTGATTTTAAGAGAACATTCTCGACACACTGGTTTTTGCCCGGTGTTATCCCGTGTGCTGGAGTTGTAGGATTTTTTTTATGCTATTGTGTTTGTTTATCTGATTTTACGTGTGCATATTTCAGGTTTTGGTTCGGTGGCCTTTTGTCATGAAAAGGAATACAAGATGTGATTGGAAGATCGCATGATCCGGTTATTGATGTATTTGCCTAACTGCCATAGTTTGGATTTCAGCACATGAGCCATAACAATATAACTTTCTATTAAGTTTACCGTATAATGGATATGCTTATCCTGACATCTAAATCGTCAGTTTAGGCTCATATAAGTCGTGGCACTCGAAGATCTTTGCCTTTGTCCTGTCCTTGTTTTCCGTGAACTCATCAATTCTTCTTCCCAAGAATGTTGTAAAATTTTATTCGGTTTGTTTAAAGCATTTTCAGGAATTATTGATGAAAAATTCTCCAATATTGAATCATTGGACATTCTACATGTGGATTGTGGAGCATGGTAGCGTTTACAGATAGATGGTTTTATATTTGTATATGTGTACGTACTGTTTTCTTTTCGTAATTTTACTATTTTTTTTTTTGCATACACATACGTGTAGAAATTAGAATATAGTCATCCTAATTCGTTGATTGAACGAATTTGAAAAGAAAAATCCTTTAACTTGATTCTATCAATTCGTTAATCAATTTTTAAATTTATCTTAATCGGTTTAATTTTAATTTTAAATTTGTTTTTATTCAATCTAATCTAGAATCGTTTTACGATTTTAGTTTTAGTTTTTTTTTTTAAAAAATTTGGATGTAGTAAGTAAATATTAAAGTATATATTAAATATCTCATGAGTGATAACATAATTATAGTAATCATAAAACTCAATTCAAATCTTGTATATAAAAACTCAATTCAAATCCGTAGTGTTAAAAAGTTTATTTTTGTTTACTTAAATATATTTTACTTAATTTACTAAAAATGACTTAATTTTAGTTTTAGCCCATTTCCTGTGGCTAATATGTTATTTTGTTTTCTCAACAAATTTTTGAAGAGTTAAATATGTTGTTGATTTTGGTTTCTATAAAATTGTTATGCTTTTTTGGTAAAAAAATAAAAGTGCATAAAAGTACATGTGAACAAAAAATAAAATAAAAATGACAAATAATAACTGATTCAGTTGAGATTTGATAAGCAAAATTCAAAATTGAAGAGGAAGATTTCTTACCGACCAAAAAAAAAGAGGAAGAGTTCTTATCTCGTATTCTAGTAACCGGAAAACTATATACGGGAATGAGGTAGGCACGAGGCAAACAAAACACATGGAAAAGCAGTTGAAAACACACACCGCAAGTGCAACCAGAAAAATACCCATAGTAGCCGAGAATCATTCAATAGTCGAAAATCCACATAAGATAGGAGGAGAAAGCGGCAAGCAGAGGTAGAGTATTCTACAGAGAGAGTAGTATTGAGAATCAGGTGAGCACCATAAACCGCTTTTAATTTTACAGCCATACATAAGCTTGTTTGCAGATTGATGTTTCTATGCTTTTTCTTATTATATTGCTAAGAATTTTATCTGCCTGCATGAGTCACACTCGTTTTTAGCATGAATGACTTAATACACCATAAGTAAGTAGTTCAGTTCACAAAGAGATCCAACAAAATGAACACAATAGTAGCTCTTCAGATATTCCCGAAATTGCAGAATCAGTGTTGGTTGCTCTTCAGTTCACACTCATTGGACCCAATCATCTCCTTCCTTCATCCAGAGCCCCCTAACCACCCTCCATTCTCCACCTCTGCACCGGTGATGATCGCCGTCCCTGCCCAAGTATCGTGACAATAATCGTCAGTCGTCACGGCATAAAGCCACCGCGCAGCAAACGCCAACGATCTCTCTCTTCCCCTCAGAAAGCTAGGGCACCAGGCTCTTAATTGGGCCAACATTGGACCCATTTTAATTCCAAAAAAAAAAGAGAAAAGGAGAGAAAAAAAAAGAAAAGAAAAAAAGAAGGGGACGTGGGTGGACTTATGCTAGGCTGGACTTTAGAGTAGAGGTGGGAATAGGTCAGGCCGCCCGATAAGGGTTTATGGCTTAGTCTATCTAAGGTCTGGCCTGACTTGACTTGTTTATTACAAATGTTAGACTCGAGTTTTTTAAAAAGCCTATTTAGTTAAATAGGTCAGACTTAAGCCTATAAAAAAGCCTATTAGACCTAGCAGTCCGGTGTATTTATATATATAATAAAAATATAGAATAATAATATAATATAATAAAAATAAAATATAATAAAAAATATGCCTACTTGTTTGTTTATTTGTGAAGGCCTAGAGGCCTATTTATCAGCATAAGCCTATTGACCTTTTTATCATTAGAGGTCTACAAATCTATTTACAAGTAAAGACCTAATAGGTAAAGGCCTATTTAAAAGCCTTATTAAAATGTAGGCCTTTAAACAGGCTTATAGGCTAGGTCAGCCTTTAACCAGACCTTAAAAATCGGCTTATATCAGATTAGTAGGTCAGGCTCAGGCCTTAAAATTTCAAAGTAGGCCAGACCCAGGCCTTACAAAGGCTGGCTGGCCTATTCCCACCCCTACCTGGAACTAGAAATAGGGGTGTAAATGAGCTGAGCTATTCGTGAACTATTCGGGCTCGGTTCGTTAATTGCTCGCTCAAGCTTGTTTGTTTAATTAAACAAGCCAAGCTCAAGCTTAAGATTGGGCTCGAATATTTAAATGAGTCAAGCCTAAGCCTTACAAGCTCGACATTAAGGGTTCGCAAATAGCTCGTTTATATATGTATATATACATAGGATATGTATAAAGTGAGATGAGTTTTAATATGAGAGGATTAAATATGGACTATGCAACCATACATGGATGGTTGAGATTAAAGTTAGTTATTGATCACATGACCACTTAAACAAGTCATGTGACTTAATGTTAATCTTGACCATTCATGATTTGATCTTATGACTATAATATAATAATCAAAAATTAAATTATACAGATCCTACATTTTGTATAAAAACACTTATGTCCAAGCATTGATTTGTGGGGGTTGATTAGATACGTCATAAGTATAATAAGCTAAATGTATGATAATGTTTTTATTTGGTTTATTAAATTTATTATTGAGTTGAAATTATAATATTTAATACTTCTGTATTTTATGAGCTTAAGAGGATAACATTTTAAAAGAGACTATTCTCATAATAAGTTGACGATGGAGATTTTATCAACCTTTTTATTGATATTATGGAAATATGTAGAACTTTATTAAGTGTTAATCTTGAAGTTTTCTTTTTGTAGTAGTCAAGAAGTTTAATTATGAACATTTTATTTACTAGATTATCTTTTTTTTTTATTTAGTAGAAATGATAAACGCACACACACACAAACGCCCCAACCGGGGATCGAACCTTATCCAACCTAGCATCGCAAGATGGATTTAACAATTTGTGATAGACTTTACTAGATTATCTAAATGTAATAGTCTAGAACTTTTGAATTAAATATACCACATGTAGAACACTAATCTTTATTAAGAAAAAAAATAAGAAATGCAAAATTTTAAATTATAAATGAGCTTGCAAGCCAAGTCCAAGCTTTATTTTTTTTAACAAACCCAAACTCAAACTTTTAATTATGCTCAGCCAAACTCAAGCTTTAAGTGCTCGACTCGACTCGTTTATGCACTTACCTGAAAGCATATAGGGGGGGGGTTCTAATTTATTTTGGGAGTAGATTTTTTTTTTATACAAATTTTGGGGGTAGATTTCAAATTCGCTAAAAGATAATGATGAAATAAAAATAATAGTATAATGAATCTAAAAATTAAATAAATAAATAAGATTTTAAATATATAAGAGATAATAAATAATATTAAAAAGACGCAATAACCATATTATACTAAAAAAAATTAACGTAAAAACTTTTGTATCAAAAAAAATTAACGTAAAAACTTTAAAACTATCAATTATCAAATAACTTTAAGTATTTTTTGAAATATTTTATTTTTAATTTTAACTTTTGAGTAGTTTTTTATTTAGCTATAAAAAAATTAAAAGCGTTAACCGCTAAAACAGAAACACAACACCCTCGACACTTTCTCTCGTGGGCTGCCCCAGTCACCCTACCCTTCACCACAAAACGCCGAAAGCTCGCTGCAGAGTCCCACGCCACCGCACCACGCACGAGCACTGACCGGTGACTCTCTCTCTCTCTCTCTCTCTCTCTCTCTCTCTTTCAGTTTGCGTCACTGCTGATCGCACCTTCACAACAGAACCTCCCCTTCCTTTCGCAATCGCTCTCGAAATCTCGTTTGGATCATGATGAACACTCCCGCCACATCTTATCTTTTTTTCGTCTTAGCTTAAGGCCTCTAACAAAGAATCACAATAGCTTGTTATTTTCTCTATTTTTCATACCTGTACCTAGCAGAACACCATAGAAAACATTTTTCAATTGGATTTTGTTCTGCACTTGTTGTTTTCCTAAGAAACTATATGTCAGAAGTTAATAATCTTTTTACTATGCATTTGATCTACATTTTGATGTCTGAGAAGAACTTATCAATGAAGTCATAGTGATACCACCGGTTGTCTTATGAGCTGCTACTATATTTTGGTCTTTTCCGTCACTTATTCACTCTGTTCCTTGTTCATATTGCATGAAGGTACAATTCATGGCTGCAGATTCAAGGAAACGCGCATTGGAGGCTTTGGAGAGAAGAATTGTTGTTGCCAAAGCTGAAGTTGTCCAAAAGGAAAAGAAAAACAAAAAGGCTATAATTGAAGCTGCGAAATCACCTGTTGTTGCAGTTTCTACTTCTAATGATTCTTCCTTGCATTTACGTTGTCCTTCATCAGAAACACACAAGAAAGGTAATTCAACTTCCTATTGTTTAGGTTTTTGTTATTTTCTTCTTCAGAGCCAGTAAATGTATTTATTACAATTACAATGTATTGTGGAGTGATTTACTCACACATGTTATTTTGATTTAGTATCATACATACTTAATGTGAAGTATTTTATCTTCTTACCTTGCATTTTATTTTATGTAATACATTTGCATCCTGTCTGTCTGGCTAGAAGTGTAAGATTTTTGTTTTATTTTATTGTTAATTTCAGAATTCCGCATCAAATAAAAATATGTACATATGTAAATATATCGGTTGGCATTAAGCTGATACTTTTTATTTCCTTTTTAGGGAATTTCAGTTTTTCTGGTCATTCCACTTCGCAAGGTACTATTACGGTCTCTGTAATACTTCCCTTCGGTATATAAGATTCTTTTTTATTTTCTTCATTTTGATTTTTGAAGGTTTTGCGTGAATTATATATTAAATTTATAACTCCAATATACGTGGGAAAAATGAAATTAACATTTATTTGCAGACATTGAAGATGGTCCAGAATATGCCCAACTTTCTCTGAATGTAAATGAAAATCTGCTCACAACTAATGAGGAGGTATTTCCTTGCTTGAAACTCACGTCATGGCCAAAATTAACAAAAATCCTAATTCAAGCATTTTATGATCAACTTTCCTTTTGTAACTCCATAAAGTCAATGAATAATAAAGAAAATTGATGCAAGGAGTAATTTATGGATCTCAAAGGGTAACCTTTTTAACCGATTAATAACCATGGAAAGCTGCAATATGAAGGTCCCTGCTCCCAATCTAACCAAGATATTACAGTTTCTTTATCTTCAGTTTTGAAAGACGTATATTTTCCCATTACTAAATAAAATTGTTTAATTTTCTTTAGCCTTTGATTTCAAAGATGATAATATTCCTTATTTATTCTTTGTTGACTTGTATTCTGCAGTTTTCTGCCGAAAGAGGAGGTTCAATTCTTGGAGTATTGCACGAACTTCTTCAAAAGGGAGATGCAGCCCAAAAGTACATGCAAGGATCTAGAAACATGAAAATTCCCAACTGGATCCTTCTTGATAATCATGTACAGGGACGTTCACTTTCTTCATGTTCTCAAAGTAGGGCTTTGCGAATTCATTCAAAACGCTCTAAGAAGCACATGTCCATGAAACAGCATAAAAAGCATGGATCATTGGATCTTCCTCAAGAGTTCCATAAGTAAGTTTAATGTCTCCAAACTACACTTCTTGGGAGTCTATTGATCCTTATTGTTATGCTCTGCAGTTGTGGGAGTGTATAACTGTATATTGTTGTGAGGAATTTTTCTTTTCACCTTTCATTTGGGGATTCTTTGTTTCATGCTTAGGGGCAAATAATATTTTACACATCTTGTTTAATTCTAATTATAATTGGTTCATTTTTCTACAATGATATTCTTTTTGTTCCCTAATCATTGTCCATTTTGATTACAGATTTGATATTTTCAAGCCAATGCATGAGATGTGGAAAGACTATATAATGCCGCTTCTTAAATCCTGCGGGTACTTTTTTTGTATCTTTGCTGTTGATGAATTTCACAGTTTCTTATCCTCAAGTTGTCCAGCAAAGAGGATGAAAAGATAATTACGTTCATCTATACTTTTCTCCTCTTATGGCTTTTATGACCTTGAACCTGTTCAATATTCCAGGAAAAATCAATTGGCTCAATGTCTCCTTGGTGCAGATCTACACGGGGCTTTCATTTTAGGTTTGAGCACACTCTTTTTTGCTTTTGGATGAGTTATGAACACCTATAATCTTATCAACAATCTATGGTTTGCAGTTGTGGAGTGTAAGATAACCCATTTTATCGGAATTTGTGGCATCATGATTCGTGAAACTGCAGAAGCGTTTGGGATAATTACTGAAGATAATAAATTCCGAGGTAATCCTTCCATTATTTAAAAATAGAAACTGTTTTAGCTTTATCAGATCTGTTATTCCTGTATTTCTGAAGTATTAATGCTTAAATGAATATAACAGTTGTTTGTGTATGTTTTTCTTAAATTTTACTCGTGAGTTCTGTGCAAGTGTGATATTTAATGAATTATACGGAATTTGCACATAACTTTAGCATATTTGAACAATTTTTTTTTTTAAAAAAATTCATTCAAATTAAATAGGGATAGTGGGAAACAGTCAATACATTCAGCTTCTTTCAAAATGGATCTTGTAAACAAAGAAAATTGCAACTTTTAAGTTTGAATGTAATGGAAAATTTCTGCTTTGCTTAACTTGAGAAGATGTTTTCTATGACGGGCATTGAACTCTCTGTTTCAAATTAACTACTTTTTTGTGTACCGAGCCGATATCATAGTCATTCTCATTAAATGCAGTTTGGCTGAGATTCTTGTTCGACCCTCTTATAGATTATCCCTTTAGTTATATACCCTTAGTATTCTGCAGAAACCAAATTTGCTGCAGATAGTAGGTTTTGTACGAAGATCTGAAGCCTGTTTTAAAGTTAAACATTTCTGTGTATTTGAAATTTAATATTGAGAATTGGCCTTTGAAAATAAATTTTCTCACAGCTCTTTCTAGTTTACATTTCAAGAGAATATTTACCTGCTCACTTTTGTATGGAGGGTAGAATCCTCAAAAGTTTTAGATCAAAAACTCATTTTCTCTCTTTCAATACAGCCAACTAAAATTGTGGGGTACGAGTGTAATTCTGTTATAAGACAAATTTCCACTTTTACCAAGAAAATTAAATAGGTTTTGACATTCTTGCACATGTGCTTTCTCTCTGGGATCTCTGTTTTTTCTATGATGTATCCATTTCGAACTTGTGATGACCAAATACTTTGTTAACTTGCAGTTGTTCCTAAAAAGGTTTCTGTATTTGTATTCCAAGTTGATTGCTGGAAAGTCACTCTGCATGGAGATAAACTCGGTTCAAGAAAGGTTGGATTATGATAATAGTGACGATTCTTCAATTGCAGTTAACATCTTCGTCTCACGTGAGGCCTTTTCTATCAGTTTTTGATGATGGTACTTCATCATCATCATCTTATTGAGCGAACCTTGATATTGTTTTGTGGTTTCTATGGTAAGATTTTTATGATTATTTTCTTACTGTTAAAGATGAACAGAAAACTCCGTTTAACACCACAATTAACATAATTAGTAATAGAAACTACAAGTGGTACATTTCAAAAAATAAAAGACAAAAACAGACATTTTAGAACATTTCCTTATTTACAGATTAAAAATATCTTTAACCCAATAACATATGTGGCTATCCAACCTATTGTTGGAATTGATTTTAAAGTCACCATATCTTAAATTTGCTTAAAAGTACGTAAATCTACCAAGATTCCAGACCCCCTATTTTTTTTAAAAACAAAGCTGCCTATTTCTGCCCCCATCTAATTTTACCGCACACAATACAACAATCCATAAAGAATTATTTACATTTTTTTTTGGGCGAACGAATGATTTAGATTCTTACTTCAACAACATCGCCGTCCTTGAGTTTCGTATTGGGCAATACTAACTGTCCATTAATCAAAACCAGCTTTCCCTCCAAACCAACTCTTTGAGCAGCGTCAGCAGCAGTGCTACCCGCTTTTAACCTCATAATATCACCATAAGGAAAACATATAATTACCACTTCTCCAAGCTTAAGAGAACTACGAAGATTATAGAGCCTTGCATCATACTTTGTTTGCTTGATGCTTACTTCAGAGCGCAATTGCTCTTCCCAGGAAAGCATTGTTCTCAAAAGATGCACCTAAAAGATGAATAGATGGAGTCACTGAAACATTAAACATTCATCAACATTTCATAAATCTACTGAACACCGGGAAAAATATATCAACTTTCAATTTTCATGGTGGCAGACAAACACATACTTTCATACCTACATTTTAGCCAATCATGCATATTAGACAAACTGATTTCTACCATCTCAGTTGCACTTAAAATTTTAAATTTGCTGCAACAATCATTACCAAAATATAATAATGATCTGCAACATAATATTGATTTTGCTGTGGGCAGATCAGATCAAATTTCAGACTAGTTCAACAACATTTCTGCATGCGAATGGTCAGTGACACTGACCAATTTAAGAGACAGGAAGAATCAAAATAAAGATGATTCTCATGGTTTGACTATAACCAGTAACATAGCATGGAATTAAGTAAAAAAATTGCAAAATTCTTATATTATTTGAGTGGCATTGATTTTTGACACGACAAGAAACAGAACTAAACAAAGATAAGCAATTTCCATTTGCAGAATGTGTGCAAGAAAGGTAAGTTGGCCGGCAAAAAAACCTTGTTATTGATGCTAGCTTCCACAGAAGTTGATGGAACCAAGTCAAATTTTGACCGTGATGTAATGCAATCCACTTGCCTGCCCTCAAACACAGCAGATACAACAGCCCAGTATTCAGATTCTTCCTGCTCAGTAAAATTGATAACCTGGATGAATGTTGGCAGAAGGCGCCCAAATTGGTCTTGCTGCGAATGATGCAAATAATTATAGAAAGTTCTTCAGTAAAGCAGTCTGATACAAACCCATTATAGGTCTAAGAAAACCAGTATGTAATTTTAAATGCTCAACTGCTCAGAAAGACATACCTTGTGATACATACCATCTCGACATAGTGTGTACTTCTCTAGACAAGTACACCAATCCCCATGTCCTGGTTCAAACCACCATTCATCAGACACCTGAAGCGGGTCAGCAGTAAGCAACTTGACAAGGTAATTTAAAATAAAATATAAAGAAAAGATGAGACAATGGCAGAGACTCGTGGCTGAGAGGACAATGCAGCATGAGTGAAGGAAGCTAGTGGGAAGTTTAACTACCACACAGTGATCCATCCAGGCATTGCCTTCTTAGTAAGTATAATTAGTTAATTCATGTCCACAAACCATTCATCACAAGCAATCTATATTCAAATCTTATATCAATAGACGTTTAAACTTAGCAGCAAACCTTTTTGTATAGTCGTGCATAAGCTTCCCATCGCTTAATCTGGAAATAAGATCTTCTGTCAGCAACTGCTTCAGAAGCTGCTAGCCCAAAGCTTACAGCAACTAGCAATTCTCTTTCATCATTTTCTACACTGAAAAGGTAATGAACGCGAGCTACAATCAGTGTGGATAGCCTTATAACATAGCATCCATTAGAATTTGAAGTGTTACATACCTGATGATAACGGCAGCAAGTAAGTGACTTCCTTCTACTCTGAGTACGGGATGTCCAGCTTTCAGTGACTTATATTTACTTAATAAAATATCTGAAGAATTTTCCTCTTCTATATCCTTAGAGAAATAGGAGGATGCCTCTGTTTCGGGTTCATCCATGCTGTCTATGGACGAAAAAGGATTTCCAGTTTCCTTATAAAGCCAATGTGCGGCAAGTCCATGTTCAGCATACTCATGCATCCTCTAGTAAGCAAAATGATAACTGAAGACATCAAGAACTAAAAGTATAAACAAGCAATCTCTGCAACATATGTGGGAACTAATTTATCACCTGTGTTCTTATTTGTACTTCTAAAGGTGAGTTGTCAGGACCTTGGACTGCAGTGTGCAAGGACTGCAATTTTAACAAGTTAACAGAGTCATATTCATAAGCACAATTTTTAATATTTGAAGAATAACATGATCATTTTAATTTTACTTCATGAAAAATAGAAGGCCTAACCTGATAGCCACTAGGCTTGGGATTAAGTATGTAGTCATCAAATTCACCATCTATTGGAGCCCAAAGCCTATATAGTAAAGTATACATATTAACAAGAGTCAATATCTAGGACCAATAGGGTTAGGGTTAAGTAAAAAAGATGCCCAGGATCTATAGATCTAATCTTCCACTCTTAAAGAATGAAGATTAAATGAGCACAAAGTTTATACCCGCATAACAGACAATCCAAAATAACTGAAAAGGAAAAAACAGAAAAAAATAGTAGAGAACGTTTTTAGTTGATACGTTTTTTCTTATTTTCCTCCTTAGGAGGCTTTCTTCTCTAGATTTCTTCCCATATAATTAAAAAAATAAAATAAAAAAATCCGCCAATAAATAACACTGCAGAAAAGGTAAATTAAGCTTAAATCTATATCTTCATACAAATGATTGTATTGAATGACCGTGTATACATTATATGATTGAAAGATGTCTACAATTTGACCTTTTTTTACCTGTGTACAATGTCAAGAAGACTATAGCAACACTGAACTGCAGGCCCATGTAAAGTTCCGTTTTTGTCTCCCACAACTACTCTTAATGCACGTGCATCATATACTTTATCAATGCTTATATCCTTTCGTTTCATCTGCACAACATACAACCATGACTTTGACCATCAAATTAATTCATACAAAGTGTTGCCAGTGCTAACATTGCTCAATGGGAAAGAAAAGCATTTAATGGCATGCTAGCTGTATAAAATTATTCCATCAAGAAGAATGATTAAGGAAATGAATATTAATTTAAAACTAATAATCAGAAACCCCAGCACAATTAGTCACTTCCATACACTCACTGCTTTCATTTAGCTTTTTCATTGTCAGTTGAGACAGAATATTCTAAAAGTAGATTGGCCAAGAAATGGCATTAGGATGTGTTGAATCTGTGCCAAAGAATACGTGATTCAATGTTTTGTCATATTCACCATCACAAGAAGATATGAATGGAAACAAACACCAAAACCTAGATGCCATGTTTGTGGGAGTGTTTTGTGGGAGGGGGGAGCCATGGATGGACATTGTCCACTAGTAAATCCACTATCCTTCCAACAATAGTTCTTGCTCCATAGATAAAAAGTGGTTGGTGTGATTAACTAGGTCGGCACAAATCTACAACACAAACAATTTAAAGAGAACCAAGGAACTTGCAGAAATTTTCTTTTTTTGTACAAGGTCTCTTGCATAAACTCACATATGCATCGTTTTCACTTGTATTATGCTCTAAGCAAACTTACCTGGATAACCTGTAATTAACTCTTTAAATAAAACCACAGTTCTACACAATTACAGAGTGACGATAGATAAGACACTTCCTGACATAATTCTTATTTCAAAGGTCAAGGCATGAATTTGTCAATACCTTACTGTATAAACTATACAGGCTTTTTAATCGGCTTGATAATGTAACTTCCGTTCCCGGAACGTAACTGCAAATAGAGAAGGAAACTTTTAAGAACTACAAAATTGATTATACCATAGCATTATAGCAGTCAACACATGTGTAACACCCTCAAATTCATTTAATATATTATTTGACAAAAATAATTCATTAAATATTTAATTATATAAAATAGATAAAAATAGTAGATAAAAGGAGATATAAAAAGAAAAAATTAACGTAATGGTTTCTTTAACATTTTTTTTATGGATAGTCTTTGTTTAAATTTTCATCATCTATTTCTAATATGCAGTCATTGTTTAGGAATAAAAGTAAGTAATGTCTTCAAACTTTGAGGATGTTACAACATATCTACATGAAACACAAAATCAAGTAAAACATGCATGTTCATGGACAATATCAGAATGTAAAAGGCAGTAAATGATAATGGACAAAAAGAACATACGAAGCTGATATAATCAATTCTCGCTCAAGTGCTTCCTCACAAATTACCAATGATGCCAAAGCTAACCCAGCATCCTGAACAACCTTTGGTTTCATGCATGTATCCATATTATTAGCAATACTATTGAGAAAGTTAGCCCGTTTTCTCCGATCCAACAATATATCAAATGGGACTACTGCTTCCAAAAGATCCTGGAAAAGAAGTAACATAATTAGAATGAAAAATTTGTTCTCACCCTTTCATAGGACATGTTGAAGCAATGAAGATGGAATATTCCCTCGGTTATCAACCCTGAACATCTCTGACATCAGGAAAAGGCTTACCAAAGAGTCACTTCAGATAGGAGATAGCCACCTAAAGCTATCTTTTATAAACGTTTTGCAACTATAAAATACCTGCAACCAATTTATCTACTATAACATAAAGTCTGAAGGGCGAGCTATATGATTGACACACCAGGTCATCAGCGACATAAAATTCTCAGTTGCCACATTACTGCATTGCTGAATTATTGACTTCTCCTTGAATGAACCTTTGCACTTAAAAATTCTTACCTTCATACTAGAGACATCCTCATTGAATGTCAAGGATTTGTTATAGAAAGAAGTTGAACTTTTCTCGCTCAAAGGTATCAAGTTGCCTTTCACAGATAATCTTCTCGGGTTTCCTGTTCTGCTCGAAGGGCTCCACATGGAAGCCAGATCAGCTTTCATCTTGCGAAATATTTGAGGCTGAAATAAGGTAAATTACAAAAACAGTATATGTGTTGATAAATTGTGAAAATGCCAAAGTCAAGTTATCTTGATAGTACTATGTTATTGTTGTTTATACCCAGAAGCTCGATTGAAATTGTGTAACTTCTTACGATCATTCGCTTTCATGTTAAACAAAAGAAGACAAAATATTTTGGTCCAGCAAATAATTTAAAATATATTTTCAACAGCTAGAACTACTTTCCGTCAAAAAAAAACAGCTAGAACTACTTTTTGTGTGTGGCTATAGCTAATACTCATTTTCAAATAAAGAAAATAAACCTACTAATGTTTCATAAATGCTTAAATGTTTTTAAGTATAAACAGCATTTAAGTACTTTGGGACAAGATAGTCTTTTTGGGCCTCTCTTTAGTGCACGGCATACTATTCCTCTAACAAGTGGACAAATGCTCAAAGTGATTGGAGACCTTTGTCTGTCTGTTCTATTCTATGTGTCTCATTCTCTCAGATAATTACATCAACCTAATTGATGACTCTCAAAGTGAAAAAAACATAGAAACTATTAGAAGACCTGACCTGTAGCACAGCAAAGCATAGATCTTCGAGTTCAGCTTTCAATGCCCACAGACCCAATCTTGAAGCAAGTGAACACCAAATAATTAATGTCTCCTCTGCAACAGCTTGAGCCTTTTGCAATGGCAGAGCATAACTGCAAAACAGAGATTGCCACCCAATAAAATCATCTATGCAACATACCTATAACTTCTAAATTGTTTATCCAAAAAATTAAATGCACTGTATGGCTTAAGGTTGTTGGTTCAAAATGGCTTCTATTGCAAGGAAGTAAACTTTCACAAGCCACAATAAATAACCATGAATGATTGAGAAAACTGATACTCCTAAGATTAAAATAATGTTTCCTTCATTTTGAAAGAATAACGGGACTGATGTGAAGGACAAAAATGGAAAAAATTAAGAGACTAGCAATAATTGGGCATAAAGGGAAAAAATTATGAAGCTCAGAACCAGTACATTGTTCTCATGTTGTGAAGACGATCTGCAAGCTTGATGAGCACAACACGTGGATCATCAACCATTCCCAAAAGCATGACTCGTAAATTACTTGCCTAGTAGATTAAGAATGAAACACATCAGAAAAATCTCTGCTGCTACTTCCACCGTTCAATATATCTTATGTTCTACAAATCTCAAAAGGCATTTAGTTTCAATATTATCTTAACCAACCAGCAGATGTACATATGCAAAAAGTTGTCACATCGAACTCTTTTGTGGAAGATTAGTCTCGTAAAATTAAACAGGTTATGCATAAAATTGACCCAACTTCAAGCTTCTACAATAAAAAGTATCAAATACCTATATAATACTGAAAGAGGAGAATATGATGCATTTTTCACTTCACATATTGATCCTTGCATTGTTTAAACCTATGTTAGGCAGGTGTTCTTTTCAGTATATTTTGTTATTGATCGCAAACATAATACCAAAGTATAGTTAAGAGTCTAAATGGATAATTGATACATATGTCAAATGCAGATTCTATACCTCTTCTTGGCCAAGGACACCCTGGTTCACACTTACCCTTCGATGTCTGCGTAACAGCTGCAAAAGATAATGTAGTTATTATATAATAGGGTGGCAAAAGTAAACAGTGATATTCACCAAAGTTGTTAGGAGTATTGAGTTTCAAGCATCTAATATACAAATATGATGAAACAATTAGCTAAAGATAGCGAACTATAATGCCCCACCTCCTTCAATATTAAAAAGTATTACAAAAACAATAAAACATCCTTCTTTTCTTTATCATACCTGATTTATATAACTTAACCTAGAAACACTGGCTACCAACTTGGCCACATCATCCCCAAACTCCGCCTCAATGTCCTGTAGACTTTGGCAAGTGTCATCAACCACATCATGTAAAATACCAGCCACAACTGTATCAACAGCCTGAAACGGAGTATCAAGATCTCAAACTAACGAAAAGTAAAATGGAAGCATGTTTTTTTTTTTGACACAAAATGGAAACATGTTTTGAGATGCAATGCATTCATCTTTAAAACATGTTTTCTGGACATACAAGAAATATACGATACAGATAAAAATAACTCAGACATTTTGAAGCTTTAATAACTAATTAGAGGAGTACATACTCGTTTACCACTTGATGGAATCAATGCAGCCAAAATCCTTCCTGTATGTATACAATGTGTTAGATAAGGGTCTCCCGTCTTCCGCACTTGGCCACGGTGTGCTTTCCTTGCAAAAGCTATAGCCTTCTGTACCTGCCTTCACACAAAAGGTATTTTAATGATGCAACACGAGAGGATACAAAGTCATGATGCAAATAGCGATATTAAACCTTTGCATCAGTAAATATAGGGTACCCAGTAACATCTACTCCATCCTGCATAGTGGTACCTGCATGTTATTAATTCATTCTATTAACACAGGAGACACGGAAGATGATGATGATAAATTTTGTTAATAAAAACGATCATATCATTGTAACAAAAAATTTCTAACACATCCAAAGAACTACTTATTTATTATACACTCAATCAACTCGGGAGTATTCGATGACGCACAGAAGATGATGATGATAAATTTTGTTAATCAGAACGACCAATCATTGTAATGACAGAACCAGCAACAGAAAATTTCTAACGCATGCAATGAACTGCTTATTATACACTCAATCAATCTAAGGATTATTCGATGCAACGAGTTGACGTTCACATAAACAAATCAAAAGAAACACATGACAACACAAGTCGACTCTATCTAAAGCTAAAGCCTAAAGCAAATAAAATCCTTGAAGGAATAACAAATCATAAAACTGGAGGAACAACCAGGTTCTGTTCTTATTATTTCTAACGCCTGCAAAAAACTCCTTAAGTTATTATTATACGCTCAATCAATCTCAGCATTATTTGATGCTACGATTTGATGTTCACGGAGAGGGGGAAAAAAAAACACGACTACACAAGTCGACTCTATCTAAAGCCAAATCAAATCAAATCCATGAAGGAATCACAAATCATAAAACGACTGTTGAATGAGAATCAGCGTAGCAAGCTCTCAAGTTCAAGCGTGAGCGTGCAAACGAGAGAAACAGTTACTAAGAGAAGAAAGCAGAAAAGGAAGATGCAGAACAGAACAGAACCTGGTTGTTCCTCATATCAAATCAAATCCATGAAGAAATCACAAATCATAAAACGACTGTTGAATAGGAATCAGCGTAGCGCAAGCTCTCAAGTTCAAGCGTGAGCGTGCAAATGAGAGAAACAGTTACTAAGAGAAGAAAGCAGAAAAGGAAGATGAAGATGCAGAACAGAACAGAACCTGGTTGTTCGTCCAGTTTAGGCCATAAGAAATCAACCTTGGTGGAAAGACAAGCGCCGGAAGCGATAGCGACGGCGGTGACGGCGACCTGTGTGATGGCGGAGGAGACGGCGCCGTGGAGGGAGGCGGCCTTGGCAGCGGCGGCGATTACATTCTCGGACGAAGAAACGGCGATTTGGTCGAGCAAGCAGCGAAATCGAGAGCGATGAGGCTTCAGGTGTCGGAATCTGTGAAGAAACGGATACGCCTTTTGCTTTTGATGAACTAACAACATTGTAGAGCGTTGGCATGAGAGCATGCTCATGCTCATGCTTATGCCGTGTAGCTTCTAATCTATTAGTTACTCACTCGATAGTGATGATGGTGTTGGCAGAGACGGTTAGTTTCCCGGGAAAATGTGAGTGAGAGAGAGAGAAAGGGAGAAAATGAGTGGTTGGAAAATGGAGGATGGGAAGATCCAGAAAAATTTTCAAAATGAAAAAGGAAGGAGAAAAAATGGAATATATGGCGGGTGCTGATTTTCACATTGAAATCTCATCTTGTCTTTCAGTGCATTCGTTTGTTACCATTTGTTCTCCGACCGTCCTTCTACTTGTAGTTGATGGATTGGATTGGATAGAACTCCCCCACAACGTTACGATAACAATATCGTAAATAATTTTGAAAATAGTAAATAAATAGATACAGCTAGATGTAAAATTTTAAAAAGATATTATTTAATTCAATTTTAGCAATTTTTTCGAAGATTCTGAATTATTATGAGAGGTGTTAAATTTATAAACTATAAAAATAAAAATAAAAACTGATTTACATATGAAACCCGATATATAAATATCTATCTTTGTTTATTTAGTGAGCCAGAGCTTCTCGCTTACTTTGTTTCAAAAATAAAAAAGAGCTTCTCGCTTACGGCTTTATCCCCCTTTTTTTTCTCTATTTTTAGTAAATTGTAATTAATTAATTATTAATAGAGACGGCCCATGTTATTAAAAATACTATTTAGATACCATATAATAATCATAGATACATCATCAGTTCCCTGATGACTTTATTTGATAAATTTTTAATAAAATATTTCATTAATTGACTTTTAGTTAATAGATAAAAAGGAAAAAAAATTCAAAATTCAAAAGAATGATGAAAATCTAATGATTACAGTCATTTTTTTTTCTTTTTTACAAAAACGATTACATCATTTTCAATAACGCCACCATTTTATTATTATATATAAAAAGTCTAGTACTATGGATGACTAAATATATAGCGCAGGATTTGGTAGTAAAAAAACTAAACGAAAATCTAAAAACAAACAAGTCTAAATAACAATAGATAATTTTAATTCTAAACTGAATATAATCTTGACCTCATTTGGAGTAATTATTTTTTCATGTCCATCCAATGTCGTCCGTCGAATACTGGATTTTATAAAACAACAATAACAGCAATAATTATAGGAAAACAAAGAACAAAACACAAGGAAGGAAACTTGTTAATTAATCCATAAATCTAGAAGAGCAAGGGTGGGGGAAAAAGGTGATGGAGAATCAAACAAGTAAAGACAAGAAGCAATAGTTGAGAATTAACTAACATAACACGCAATCATGTTCTTTTCTTTGCATTATTAGGAGAAGACAGAGAGAGGGTCCCTGTCCCGCAGATATATTATTATAGGCCTTCTTTTGGGGGGGGGGGGGGGGGGGGGGGGTTGGGTTGGAATAATTCACTATGATGATGAGGCTAGTGTTAAGGCTTTTTTACTATTGTGTGTCCCCGCAGCTGCTCCATATGCTTTGGACATGGAAATGGAATGCCAATGATACAACACTCAATGATCTCCCTCAAACACCTTTCTCTCTTCCCACTTCGCTCCCCCAATGGCCTCAAACTCAACCTCAAGGTATGTACTAATTATGTTTTAACATTTAATGTTTTATCATGCCTCCTCCTAATTATATTTTTTACATGTTTGATTACACTTGTCTCGTAATTATTTATTGTATTATTATGTCCACTGAGTACTGAATTCCCTCCTCTACTTAATACCATGATTTACAATACAATTGCCTTTCATTAAATCTTTATTCTTTTAGGAAATACAATTTGCATATCTAAACCTTACCAGTGAATTAAACTGCTATTCTTGCTATCATAGATTATTATATTGAATCGGATGGGTATCTTATTCTTATCCTAAGACAATAATAATGGAATCTGGAACGTGTTCTGTAACTTGTGTCTCTCCAGAATCTAGGTGGATCCATTCTGTAATTGTGTGTGTGTGTGTGGTGATTGTACAGGACGAGGTTTTGCTTCTGGAATTGTGAACCTTGGTGAAATCCAAGTGTGCAGGGTCACGGGATTTGAGCATGTTTGGAACAGCAGTGTGATAGTGGGGATGAGAAAAGGTGTTGCATTCTATAAACCCGTGGGAATACCAGATGGGTTCCATATCCTTGGTCACTATTGTCAACCTAGCTTCAAGCCTTTAAGGGGTTTTCTACTTGTTGCTAGGGAAGTGGAAGTGGAACAATCTCTCTCATCTGAAACAAGATTACCAGCTCTGAGGAACCCCCTTGATTACACACTAGTATGGTGTACCAATGCAGCAGGAAATAAGGAAATTCCTACTGCTTCTGCTTCTGCTTACTTTTGGCTACCCCAGCCTCCTCAAGGTTACAAGGCCCTTGGCTGCTTAGTTACTAACAAACCTGATAAGCCCAATTTAGATGAAATGAGCTGTGTTCGTGCTGACCTCACTGATGATTGTGAACCATACCGGCCAATACTTGATGGTAGCTCTATGATTCCAGAGTTTCCATTTTGGGTGTGGAGTTTGAGACCGTGTGACCGCGGCATGTTTGGGGAAGGAGTTTCAGTAGGGACTTTTTTCTGCACTAGTTGTTGTTGGAATAACACTGGGGGAGAAGAGCATCAGCTACCTGTTGTGTGCTTGAAGAACTTAAATCCCTTGCTACCAGCAATGGCAAGGCTCCACCAAATACATGCACTCATAGAGCATTATGGCCCTACTGTTTTCTTTCATCCTGAGGAAGTTTACTTGCCTTCTTCTGTTGAATGGTTTTTCAACAATGGAGCCCTTTTGTACACAAAGGGCATGTCTAGAGGAGAGGCCATTGATGCATATGGATCAAATTTGCCATGTGGGGGAACAAATAATGGTGAGTTTTGGATAGATTTGCCAAGTGATGATCGAATTAGGGACTTTGTCAAACATGGGGACTTGGAAAGTGCCAAGCTTTATGTTCATGCGAAACCAGCTCTTGGTGGGACTTTCACAGACATTGCAATGTGGATTTTTTGCCCCTTCAATGGACCCTCTACCCTGAAACTTGCAGTCATGAAGAGTGTGGCTTTTGGCAAGGTTGGAGAGCATGTTTGTGACTGGGAGCATTTCACACTTCGTATATGCAACTTCAGTGGAGAACTGTGGAGTATCTATTTCTCACGGCACAGTGGTGGTAAATGGGTGGACGCCTATGATTTGGAGTATATTGATGGCAATAAAGCTGTTGTGTACTCATCAAAAAGTGGACATGCATGTTACCCCTATCCTGGAACCTATATACAAGGGTCTTCAAAACTTGGGATTGGTATTAGGAATGACACTAGTCGTAGTGATTTGTGTGTGGATTCAAGTGTTCACTATGAAGTTGTTGCAGCTGAGTATCTAGGAGATGTTGTAAAAGAGCCTCAATGGTTGCAGTTTATGAGAGTGTGGGGACCTAAAATTGTGTATGATTCAAAAACTGAGGTGGATAAGATAATAAATGCTCTTCCCCATCACAGGCTTCGAAATTTGTTTGGTAACTTGTTTAAAATGCTTCCAGTGGAGTTGTTTGGTGAGGAAGGTCCTACAGGACCAAAAGAGAAGAATAACTGGATAGGAGATGAAAGATGGTGAATTTGTGTTGTGCTCACATCACACACACAGATTGCTCAAATCGGCAAATTATTCTATTTCTAGACCAAAAATGTTGTATGTGTAGGTGTGTACATTCATACAGAAAGAAAGTTATTAAGTTGTTTGTTGTCTGCATATTACATGAGAGTGTAAAAAACAATCAGAATGAGAAGCAAAAATAAGGATGAATGAACAATTAAGACATTGTTGCTCTCGTTGAGAGTCGAACTCAAGACCTCCCGCTTACTAAACGGGTGCTCTAACCAACTGAGCTACGAGAGCTGATTGCTGAACAATTTAGTATATTATATATATAGATATTATATTAAGACTTTCTCATAAAGAGAAATAATATTGAAAATTTGAAAAACTTGTGCTCTCGTTGAGAGTCGAACTCAAGACCTCCCGCTTACTAAACGGGTGCTCTAACCAACTGAGCTACGAGAGCTGGTTACTGTTCTACTGACGATTTGCATTTTTTTTTATCTAAATTAAATATTTTTCTCCGAGATTACATCAATGTTTTTAAGCAAAAAATCATTTTAGATTTGCTTTTAACAAATAATTTTTTAAAATAAAGATTACTTCATAAAAATGGTATACAGTATTTAATTTAAAAATGTAAATTAGGTAGGAATAGTTTGTTTTACTTGAGAAATTGATAAATTATGACTTATGATACTTGATTTAATTAGTAATTAGTAATTGAATACTAATAAGCTAATTTAATTTAAGGATAATATGATAAAGATAAATTTATAAATTACCCATATTTAACTTCGACCTTTGATAGCTTATCCCCAGTGTTATAATTTTATCAAATTACCTACTCGAGCTTTTATTTTGATACACCCTTAATGTAAAAGAAAATTTACCAATTATCTATCTCTATCAATCTTTTTTGACATTGAGAAGTGTTTTATAAAACTTGAATTATAATTATAAAAAAAAAAAAAGAATTTGCAAAACCAGTACAAGTATCATATCTGAACTTCTCACATCAGCACAAAGCTGATTGATGAAGAAGCTAGAGCATGAAACCGACCAATATACTAGTAGATATTTGAAAAAGAACATAAATTGTAAGCAAAATAAATTTTGGACGAAATAGTGATACCAATTTATTTATTTCCATGTTAAATTATTTATTTTTTAATTATGAAAATTATTATTTAATTGTAGCACTTGATCAATTAATGGATATTGAATTGAGTTTTTATTGTGGATGGCCACGACCCGTTGAATTACTCAATTTTATGACCGCTTAGAAGTCCCTACTTTCATTTGATAAGTAATGAAACTACTTCCCATTAGACGGTTTTTTCCCCATACTGAGATAGTTCTCTCTCATGTTCTCCAATACTCTCTGAAGCAGTTTCCCCCAGCTCTCATTACAGTAAGATGGATCCATTGTTCATGCCAGATAATTCTAGCTTAATTATGTACATGAATCATGATCACATATGTTGCAAATGCAATCTTGTATCTACATCAGTTTTCATCTTGGTTTATAGTAAATTTTTTCCTACATTCTACAGCATTCTTGAATGAAACTGGCCAAACTCTACACGTTCGTCAATGACAATGGCCAAAAGACCTGCGGTATACAATACCCATAAATAATGTAATGGGATGATAAACCAGAAGGTAAGTCGTGAACAACAGTGAGTATAGTTTAGTTCAAACCTGGGCAATTAGAAGGAAGAGGTTCCTATTGAAGAAGAGTATCCAGCAGCTTTTCTTTCCTTCAGAGTTGAAGCCAACCAGTCCAGGCCCTCATAAAGGCCATCTCCTTTAAGGGCACAAGTGCCTTGTATGTGCCATTTTCTATTCCTTAGATCAAAGAGACCTAGTCCTTCGCATACTTCCATTGGCGTCATTGCCCCTCTCTGCAAAATTAGAAGATATTAAAAGCACAAGGCAAAACTCAAATTGTTTGAGGAGAATATTTTGTTCAAGAAGAGGAAGAGACTATGCTAGTATTCCAGATATCAGGGGTGTTCAAATCCAAACCGATCCAAAAAAACCGCAAAATAATCCAAAATAACTGAAAACCGATCAAAACAATATTAATATTAATAATTCTATACAGTCCACGATAAACGAACAGGGAACAAAACAATTCCAGAAGTTCATTTCAGCCATCAACAGGGTACATATCTTGGAGAGAAAAAAATTTAGCATGTTGTACTTCCATCAATCAATCAACCTGTCTAGGTGTAATACTTCATAAATCATATCCATAACAACGCAGACACAAACACAAGCCTGCAAACGGTATGCATGGGATAGTATTATATCCAATTATCATTATCTGCTCAAAATAGAGGGGTGAGAAGAAAGGCCACATAAATGACTCCATATACTCATCCAAAATGAGATGCGGTGATTTCCTATAAACTTAAGTTGCTATGATACTAGCCTATGAAAAAATTTATATCTAACGCATGAGATTTAAGAGAAAAGTAATAACAATTCAGAGACCTTTTAATTAATTTCATATGATTTTAAGTGTCAATAAATTGAGCAATATAAAAATTTAACAGTAATATGTATTCTTACGCCCTATACTAAAATGACAGACTTTCCTGCACTCCTATTTTCAGTAAACAATGTCATTATGCCAACCAATTATATGCTATGATTCCCATGTGAGCTTCACTCACAGAGATAACATCAATGCCAGATCAATAAAAAAAAATTTAACAAAGACATACCAGGTCCTGTTTGTTTGCAAACACCAATATGATACTGTTGAGCATAAACGGGTCATTTATGATTGCCTGCAAGTAATCCATGAATCAATTCAGAGTTTGTTCAGAATAATACATACACACACAACCATATATGATAGTGAAATTTTATTTTACCACCTGAAATTCCTGCTTTGCTTGACCTATTCTCTCACGATCTAGGCTATCAACGACATAAATCTGCATAAATGTACACATCTGTATATAAATATGAACCTTGCTACCTTATGCCCACAGATTAATGATGGTGAAAGAAGGAAATTTTCACAAAAACAACTGGCACAGTTCAACTTTTCTTTTCACAGAGTAAAAACATAAAAGCAAGTAAATTTATTCTTACCAGACCATCTGTGTTGTTAAAATAGTGCCTCCAAAGTGGCCTTAATTTTTCTTGACCTCCAACATCCCAAACTGTGAAAACAACATTCTTATACTGAACTTTCTCCACATTGAAACCTGCAAGGCAAAATAAATTTATAAGCCTAGAGAAACAACTTATAGACCCATGTCAAAGAAAGCCGTAATGAATAGAAATAGTATGATAAAAGAAGGGGCAAGGGAAAAGTTATTGCCCATAATTTCTTGACAGAAATACCAAAGAAGGCAACAGTACCACAACCTTTTGGGTAGCACAACTCAATGTAATTTCATGTGACAAGTGCTGAATACATTTAACGTGGACATTTAACAAGTATGATTAACAGCACTGAATACATTAACGTGGACATTTAACAACTATGATCAACAAACTATTAACATGTCCACAAAAAATTATTGTATTGAAATCACTGCCAACCACTAGAGCTACAAAAATTAGAAAAGCAGATATTGAACATCGACAGAAGGAAGCTTTAGAAGAATGGCTCGAAGACTCTTCTTCACATATACTATCTCAATCAAATTTTTAAACAACTTTTGTTTGTTGTGCCAAACCTCTATTTTTGCACAATGATACTTACTATAGCCGCAAACCACCTTCAAGAGAATGGAGAGGGGTTTAGTCAAGTTTACAGACTAGTCTTGTGGCTTTTTACCCTATGCCACAAAAGAAACAACCACAACCAGTGAAACTCAAAACACGATTCCCTATATGTTTGCGTCAATTCAATTCACTTACATCCACTGCTAATATATGTTTTCCCTACCAAACAAAAGGGGAAAGTTTTGTTTTCATCACAACAAATTCAGTTCTACAAAAACCAGCTTCATCATCAAAAAGCTCCAAATGTCTTTACACAGTCAAGGAAGCAAGTATGCAACTCTGCTTACCCTCATACATACTTATGTAAAGAAAGAAACAAAAAAAAAAGAGAGTAGATAACTGAGGAGGAAAACACAGCCTTAACACCCCTCAGCTACCAACACATGGATGCAAGATGAAACAAGCCAAGAGAAATTTAAAAAAAAAATAATTAAACAGTTAATTATGATTTATGACCATTATTAATAAGACCCACCAATTGTAGGAACAGTAGATAAAACTTCTCCAATGTGGAGCTTGTACAGTATAGTTGTTTTGCCAGCAGCATCAAGACCAAGCATCACAACCTGAAGCAGATCACGAAAACTGTATAGAGTAACTAACCAAAATTCACGATGTAGGTAAAAAATAAGACAAGGGTATTCGCTATTTCACAAGAAGAAGAAAAAAGAGATAATTGATGATAGCATACCCGCATCTCAGAGCTGCCAAAGAAAGTGTCGAAGAGCTTCCGAAAAGCTTGACCCATGCCTGTGAGCTGTGAACCTCAACCCTTTGAATTTGGATTCTCGATTTTGCAACTTTTCTGCTCAGAATGAGAGTTTCAACTTTTTCAACAAACAACACCCAACGGGTTGCGTTGCCTCTTGCTTTCTAAGAACTTTCTTTCAATGTTCCAAAAAAACAACAAATGCATCACACACACATATATGGAAATTAAATAGTGAAATACATAATTTTCATCTATATTTTAAACTAGTAATAACATAAGCTAAAATATATTTTAAATTTATTGTTTGTACGGTTTTTTTTTGTCTTCGCCTTTTATTATTATCCTTTCAATACTGTGAAATTGAGATGAATTTGCTTTAAAACTTAGAATATATAATTTATGTTATAAATGATTTACATAATTTAGAGTGCATTCTTTTTTACTGAATAATTTAGAGTGCGTGATTTATATCATAAATCACGCTATATTAGGGAGGGACGAATCTTAGAAGGTTAAGTACAATACAATTATTAAAAGTGTGAAGTGTGATGGTAGGTTTTAATTAAATACTGATCTTTTATTCATAAAAATAAAGTTGAATTAAAAAAAACCTCATTTTCAAGGCTGTGTAGCCTTCAAAGCAAATGAATCAGTCATTTAAAAACTTTCAATCTCTTAAAGCCTTACAAAATTTATATTTCTTATTTACATTATTATTTTTGACAGCTCTATTAATATACATTAATTTACATTATTAAAAACAAATCAATTATAACTTTTGTTAATTTTTTATTTTTATGTAGTGTAAATTTCTATCGACAAAATTTTTATTATAGATTTCTAAAAAATCCTTTTGCTCTATTCATAAAATTCAATGATGCCATATATGTCTGTTTGAATCAACCAAAGTAGTAGCGCTCTCTCTGATTATAAGAGATTTTTATTTAATTTTTTCTACCAAAAAAATTAATTAATATAATTTATAGCATTAAATTTGTCACTAATTTATATTGTATTCTCAAAATTGTCCTTAGTAATATTTTTCTCTTTTTACTTATTCTTTTTCATTTAATTAATGCATTATCTCTCTTCTCTATTTATCATGAGAGAGAGACAAAAAATATTCATAATAAATAAAGATAATTTAAATAAAAAATAATTAATACATAATACATTTTTAAAAATATTTTATAAAAAAGATAAACAAATTTGTCAAAAATCTATTATAATTAAAAACAGAGGTAGTAATAATAGTAATAATCAAAGCTAAAGGTTTGCTGTCCTAAAATCACCATTTACTATTCAATCATCTCATCTTTTTTTTTTCTTTTACACTGGTGCAAATTTAAGAATAACAAGAAATTCAACTTCAAGCTATCCGTAGGAGAGAAATTGATTTGTTCATTCAATTATTGTGAAATTTTTCTCAGAACCCGATAAAATGAAAACAAAATTTTAAGTCTTGAAGAAATATTCTTTAAAAAAAATTTATTTATAATAAATTTTTTCAACAAGCGCATTATGAATGCAACTCTCACGCCAATAAGATTGATCCAACTTAAAAAATAAACAGCATCAAGTTTATTAATAAAATTAAGCAGCATCTAGATGTCTTGAAATTCAATTTTCTAGGTAAAATTAAGAAAACCTTCTTTCCCTTTAAATTTGTAACATTTTAAATATCATTCGTCTTATTTGTAACATTTCAGATTACCTTGCTTAGAAAGTAATCAACATTTGAAGGATTATCCAATCAACAAATGGCTTAGTAACTCTCCTCTCTACAATGACAGATTGAGTAAAGAAATGTATTTCCCACCAAAGGGAACAACATTAGAGATCAGAAGATAATACTTCTGGTGTAGTTCTTTCAATGGCACCTATTCTTTGAGGAGGCCACACAACAGCATTGGGACCCAACTATAAAGATAATCCTTCTAGTGGAGTCCTCTTGACAGCTCCTATTCTTTGAGGAGGCCACACAACATGGGTAACCCTTCCTCGAACTAGACCCAACGGAATCTGCAAACATAATTATCAGATTGCCAAAATCATTAGAGGTTTAAAAGAAAAATCTTCAGCGATCACCCACATTACAGCATTGAAAAAGTCCACAACAATCCATCAATAAATATTTTCTGTCAAGGGTAACTGTTGTCAAGGTTTGCCAAGGTGCACCAGAAGACATGGCCAGTAGGCAAATATGAAATATGTGGAATAAAAATTAGTAAGTTGAATGTGAACAGCATTTTGCTTAAATACAGTAAGCAATACAGTCTAAGGATACTGAATTAATCAAAGAAGCTCTTAGCCTCTATTGCTTTGAAATATGTAAACAAAACAGCTATTGACTTGTCAGGTAAGAAGTGTCCATTCCTCTTCTAGTAGTAGAAGCCTGGCTGGTCATGTTTTGCACTATAATTCTTATAAGCTGTGATTTCTTTTGCTCGTGTGTGATAGAAATCTTGAGGTTTTTCACAATGTAATACTAAAATATGTTTGAGAAGTCCATACAACCAACTTCAATTCTATATATCCTTGACCAACCAGACCACTAAAATGGTAAGTGTGACCGAAAAACTGCCACCAAACACTCAATTCAAGCATTGGTCCTTTATACAAGACTAGCTTTTCATGCTTCATTTTGCATATCATAACAGTATCATGCCAGAAACTCATATTGATAATAGCAGCAGCTTACAGGTCCAAATGATTTTGAATCCATGCTTGAAGCTGCATTGTCTCCCTCGACCCAACAATGTCCTTCTGGAATATTCAGTACGTCCTGGTGTTGATGAGTACCAACCCATTCACCAGGCAATGCAATTATTCTCTTTATGTGTGTCTCCTTGTGATTCAATGGAGAGCTACAGAAGTTTCGGAATGAGCCAATTAAAACTTCAAAAAATAGCAACTTATGTCTAAATTGCAAATTCTGATGAAAACATAAATTATCTTAGTAGTATAGTTAAATATCATAAATTAGCATCATTGTGAACAAGAGCCAACCAATCAATATAAGTTAAAGAACATGGGGTCATCAATTTATATAGGCCAGATAGTATAGATTCACATAATGAACCATCCAATGCCAATAACTTCTACAGAAATGCAATATTAATCCAAATACATGTTTTGCATTGTTAAAACAGTTTCAAGGTTCATGGTAGCTAGTTGACCTAGCTCTATAGTTACCTGCTAAATTAACTTTCAGACATCATATACCAAAGGAAAATATGGCATATAAATGCAAACATAATTCTTAAGAATACAATATATGGAAAAGGATGGACAAAAGTATTACCGGAAGATGACCACATCACCATTTGAAAACTTGTACTTGTGAAGGCAAAATTTCTCAACCAAGACATAGTCATCTGCAGCATAATCAATGGTCAAAACAACAATATCTACAATTGTAAAAACCATTTTTTTCCCTAGGAACCCCTTTTGTCAAGAAAAGTACCAGAAACACCTCCCATCAAAGAATCAGTTTTAGGATTGAATGTGGGAGACATAGAGCCACCTCGAACTGGAACAACAGTCACATAACGATCGGACACAGTAACAGTGATGAGCCCAAATGTTATGAACTTTTTAGTAAAATTCCATAGAAAGCTGCTTGGCCCCATGTGTTTAGGTGCATGTCTATGTCAAACATCAACCATCTGAACCCGACTTAAGAAACCCGTGCCTGCTGGGAAGAAACAATATCACAGAAGAGGTGGTGAAAAAAAGAAGTCCTCAGGTTAAGTACACATCCACGATGCAAACCTTTTTCCCATCCCCAATGCCTATTACTAAAAACTGAGGAGGAGAGAATGAGATGAACAGCAGTATCAGAAGACAGTCAAGACACAGCAACAGCTGTACCCCAAGAACCGATACAAAAGCAAATAAATGAATAATCGTAATCCAACTAAATTTCTACATTATGTTATTATCTAAACAATCTCAGCATTAATATTGTCCTCATCAAATGTCAAACAAGAAATACATTGCCTCTTTCATGAACTAAATTTCTGAAGTTAATCTGTTAAGTTCATAAAGCTGCTAAAAAACTTCAGATATAACACGCATGCTCACAAAATCGATGAACGTGGAATTATCAATCCTAGCAGCAACTCACAAAATCGATACAACAAAGCATATAAGGATAGGGCATAGATTAGTACTGAAAGAAAGAACGCGGAATATGAAACAAGAGAGATACCAATTAAGGAAGCACGGGCACACAACACGCAATCACGCTATAAACAGTTGAAAATAGAAGAAAAAAAAAACGTAGGAATAGAAGAACCTTACCTCGAACTGGATTCAGCAAGAGAATGATAATAACCTAAAAAACTGAGTTCAGTGCACAAGAACAGAGAGCAATGCCAGTGGCGAAGAGTAGCTGAGACTGAGTTCCGCAATAGTGAAGAAGAAGAAGAAATGTTTTGTGTTTTTAGGGTAAAAGCCCTATTATTCATTATTTATTCAAAGCAAACTAAAAACTTATTTAAGGAAATTCTAAACAATTTTAACAATAATTAATAAAGATTCCCTTACTTTTATTATATTTATTTCATTATTTCATTTAATAAGCTTGTGTACATATTAAATTTTATTAATTCAATAATCAAAGATAACTTTAATAATATCCATAAAATTTTAAAATGGAAAATGCTTAAACTTACAAAAAACGGTAATAAGAAACTGATACGAATCCACGTGGCCCAATATTATCCCTGTGATCACCATGTTTTCTGTCAAACCATTCTTTTGATAGGTTAACTATCATTCCTACAATGAATTCGTTCAATTCGTATACTTATATTTCGTAATAAATAACATCACTGTTTTAAAATTATTGGATACTTTAAACAATTTTCTTCTTAATTTCTTTTGGATAATAAATAAAACTTCTCCGAAATTATTTTGCAATGCCATCATGAATCCTTTTTCTTTTTCTTTTTGAAGAAATCATGAATCCTTTTTCTCTTTTCATAAAATTCACCAATGGCATATATTATGCCTGTTTGAAACAGAAAAAAAAAACTGAAGGTTTACTGTTCTACAATCATCATTTATACGTTTTTCTTTTTCATTTCCCTTCCTTTTCCGGTGTTTTACAGTGTGGCGCAAAACTTAGAATTAAGAATAACAAAATTTCAGCTTCAAGATACCAGTGGGTGAGAAATTAAATTTTTAAAATAGAACCAAACATGTAAGTTAAAAATAAATTATATTTTTAGTTAATAGTGATTAGAAGTTTATATATTATAAATAGATAGTGTTATCATATACACTTTTAATGTTCGATAATCGATATTTTACACTCACTACAATATAAAAACATACAGTGATTTACATAGATGACAATTTAATGCCAACTTTCAGTATTAAAATTGTTTCATTAAATAAGCATTAAGATCATTGTAGATATTTCAATTTGTTCATTCAGCTATTGTGAAATTTTTCTCATAACCAAATCAAATGAAGATAAATTTTCATGTATTGATGAAATATTCTTAATAAAACTTCTAATAAATCTCTTCAACAATCGCATTAGGAATGTAACTCTCAAGCCAATAAGATTGATTCGATTAATAAAAACAATCACCATCAAGATTATTAATAAATTGAATATCAAGACATCTAGATACTGACTTCTAGTGAATCAGACTAACTTCATAAGATGCCCAAAAAGAGTAACATTAAACTACTCTCCTTCACTTGGAGTTTTCCTTGTTTCTTTCAACAATGTATGAAATACTTGGCAGATATTTATGGCTGGAAAGCAAGACATCAGTAGTAACATAAGTTTTTGTTTGGATTTGAAGGGGGCGCTGATCTGCAACACACTGATATCATAAAAACCCATATATTAAATGCAACCATTGTACATCAATTTCCCTAAAATTAATTGGTGAAAAAAATACAAAATATCAAACCACAAGGGTTTTCTGCACAAACCGCCAGAGGTTAGGGGGTCACACTCACACCTGAGGAGTCATCAATATTGGGAATTGAGTCATTCATCCTGTAACTTTATGGAATGCTGCCCCTGATGAAACACTTACAAATAAATGACTAGTATCATCCTAAGTCAGCAACTGAATAATCTACACTCACCCAATCGACAAGGCAGTATCGCCAGCCAGCCTAACCCCTGAAATCAGGAACCTATGCCAAACCGATCCCAACATTAAATATTGGGAAAGAGCGGAAAAAAACCTATACTATAAAAAGGGCAATGCTGCATCTGTTCTCAAAGCATCTGGTATTTGTTGGAATGAAGGCGCCTGTAACATAAGCCAAAATGCCACTGTATTAACTCCCATGTTGTTTATAGCCTATATTTATGAGTCCACCATTTCGTCTTGCAACTCGCTTGGAGCAATAAGCCCTGGAATAGAAAGCATTCTTTGTCGTTCTCTCTCTCTCTGGGCTGCAGCCTCTTCTGCATAAAGATCTTTGTTATCCTGCAGTGGTGAGATAACAATTAACAAACTTAAGGGTGTTGAAACATAATAAGTCCAATACATAATGCTACATTGTATGGTCCAATAATCAACACAATAAATCCCAATACATCATGCTACATTGTATGGTCAAATGATCGAGACGGGGATTATATATGCAAACCAAAGTAACCACCAGTTATTGTCAGGGATTTTAATTGATGTATACTTCGCCAATTGGTCAAAGGCAGTAAAAAGAAAAGGTAATACAAAAAGCATTACCTGAGCTGAAAATTCTTTTGACTGTACAAGAAAATCTCGCATGTGAGTTTTAAATGTGGAGAGGTCATTTGTGGACTCAAAGAGTCCATTAACAAATTGGGTGACCTGCAAATTTCTTGAAATTAGTGATCTATAAAAGCAAACGAAGGGGTTAAATATAAGTTGTTTCTCCCCAGTTACCTCTGCAGTAGTCATGTTGGGAAATGAAGTGCTTAACAGTTTTATTGTGAACTCACGCACAAAAGCAGCATTACTTGGGTATGGATAAGGATTCGTAGCAGCATCCCAAAGAGGCTCAGTTAGCGCACCAGTTTCTGCCTGAAAAGCGCCAAACCTGTTATTAAGAAATTTCTCGCTAGTAAAATGAAATTAAAAGCATGATTTTGACACTGTACCAGGCAAAACAAATGTTGAAGCACCAAGACATGTAATTTGAACCCAGGCTTATGAAAAGTGTCTGTCAAGACAGCAAATATCTCTTGTTCTATAGTCAAAAAATATGTCCGATAAAACTGATTACAGAACTCGGAAGCCTGTTTAATATACAAATAGATATTCAGCCAACTAACAAAAAAATATATATATAAGAAAAAAAACTATTAGGCATAAATGAGGGAAGTACTGCTGGGGAGAGGATAGGAAATCCTCCAAAACATGAAAAACTATACACGAGAACAAACAAACAAAATTAAAAATGCAAAAGGAACTTTTGAAGGTTAAGAGCAAGAGTACTAAAAAACAATATGCAAAGACCACACCTGAAACTTCTTCAGCATCTCCAACAACAGGTTCAGCCCAGTTTCAGCAATATTTCTTTCTGTATGCCGAAATGCCCATATGATTGAATCCATAACAAACTTCAGTTGCTGATATGTATTACAAACATCAAGCACAGTCAGATCAGGGATTGCAAATTTTAAAATAGTCATAGTCAGCATCAGATAAAGTCAAATAAATTAGCGTGCTATTGCTTTAGCATGGACAGAGAAGGAGCAAGAAAGATAACCTGACTTGACAAGCAGATTAATGCAGGGAAACAATGAGTAGCTATGGCACGTAGTAAAGAGAAAAACTTTAGCCTATGCTCTGGGTAATCTTCAAAATTTTTGGTAATCATCTGTGAAACAGAATAAAAGGATAAATATAATTCAGTTGATATTTCATTGCGGATATCTACACACCATCACAACCGACAAAACTAGAAGCCAACATAAGGGTCACTATCAGAATGATGATCACCTAGATCATTCATACCTAGCCAAATGACCAACACAATTACTTACCTCTAGTGTGCACTGGAAAACAGCTTCAAATATGCAAGGGACATCGTCAACCATTGTAGCTTTGTATCTGCAAGTACGACAGAGAGAAATGAGTGACAGGTACTGTTGGTAATTAAAACAGCTAGCATTAGCATACTCTTCACAGAAGCCAATTTTGGCCCAGGGTTACCTTCGGGAAGTAAAGGAAATATAAATATAGAAGTTGGAAGTCCAAATTAATTAAATAAAAAAAAAGAACAAGAAAAGAGAATGACATACTTGTTAACAATCGTTGCAAAAAGTGACAAAACCTCTGATTCCCTTGCATCAGGCACATTCCTAGCATAATCTCCCAGAACAGGATCCATCATCGGGGGCACAAATTGTTTTCCAATTTGTGGTTGATCTTCAGCCTTGTCCAAGAATGTCTCAATCAGTTTAAGTGTCTCCCTCTTAACCGAACTGCATCAAGAAGAACACTTACAGAAAATGTACTAACTAGTAATCTGGTAGGTACAAAATCAATATAATCTTTAATCATACCGCAGAAGTTTTACATAGGACGTTCTAGATGCAAAAGGTCCCCCTTCTGCAATACTTTTTGATATAAGCTCACTATACATTCTGTTGCAGGGAAAACACATGATTTAATATTTACTCCGGAAAAAAAATCTAGCCAAATTATTCATCACTAAAACAAGTATCCACACCAAAACAATTTAAAGACTTGGTGCATGTTTGGAATTTGTTGGAAAGACCTCAAACATGCGTTTGAGCCAATCCATTACATATAAACTTTCTCAAACAGATTTTCAAACACTATTATCAGTTAACAGAAGATACCTGTACACATTCAACATGTCCAAAAAGATTAATGAGATTTGGGGCAGGAAATATGTTCCTAAAGAAGATGCGACGCTTGTATTTGTCTGCAATTTAGATGTGACATAAATAACAAAATTATCATAAATTAGGGGACAAAACCAATAAAAAAATATGGACCTTAGAGTACAATCTTCTAATACGGATTCCATTATAAAGTTCAGTACACACGTCATTTGGTGTTTTTTTTCATGCACATAAAGTTTACTGGGATGGAGGTTTCCCTATTCCAAGGTCAGGGTATGTCACAAGTTTCAGCAAAGACTTAACAGTGGCACTTAAAAATAACCTACACACGAAGGTTCACTGCCAGGAATTAAACCCAAAGACCATATGTTGAACATCCATCAAGTACACAGGAAAAGAAGTTCACAAGTCTTTCTATTCTGTTCATTTACTAATACTTGAAGGAAAAACATAAGAACATTTCAACAATTTCATCCCTTGACAAGACTAATGTGTAGACGTAAATTTGGAATTTTGCATAGTAAAGATCAAACAACAAACATGCAGAGTGATATATTAAAAGAACGTACAGCAGAATCACACTAAAATTAACCACAAGGCTATACCTGCAATATATTAAGCACAGTTCGAATTACATCTTGATCCTTCAAAAAATCAACGTTTTGACGTGCCTGCCCAATAATTTCCAGCCATTTCTGAGGAACAAAATCACCAAGATATGTGGCATTATAACACTTGGATTACACAAATAATGATGTGAGTTCATGTACATAGCATTAATGAGATTTAGGAAATATTTAATAATATGGCATCTCAAGCAAGAAAAGAACCTGATTAGGGAGCTCCATCAACCGCTGAAGATATTCATCTCTCTTCTGCGCATCAGACTCTGCTTGAATCATGTTGCCAACCTACAATAGGATATGTGCACATGAAGGTATAAGGATATAACACAGTACAAAATCGATATCCAATTAACTTCAAATAAAAGAGAGAGAAATGGATACGGATTCATAGAAAGTGTGTATTTGATGAGGTTCGAGATCTGCAATTGTAGTTGGAAGGCCAGTTAGAAGTTCAGATACAAAAGGCTCATTTTCCCCAACCTGAAATGATGATCGCAGTTATTACTATGTATTTGATCAAATATTGAGTACTGAATGTGTAGAAAAGAGACACACGAGTCTTCCTTTGGGAAGATGAAAAGGGAAAGAAATGTATCCCATTTTACCTGGGTGATTACAAATTTACGCTTGCACTTCTGGACTATTTTCAAAAATGTGTCACAAGCCATATCCTAATATACATGAAACAAAACAAAATTGAGCATGAATGTGAACAATTCCAAGCAGAAAATATATTCTATAAATGTTTCTATCATCGAAGGATGTCTTATTATTTAAATATTAGTACACAAAATTGGAATAAACATATGAAGGAAAATCACACAAATACTTCAAGGTATAGACTGGAATAATGTAATGCAGTACCTCGCCATAAGTTAGACTGTATACACCGCAAATATGATCAATTTGTAAAAGAAAAAGATAATTAAAGACTAAAGGGAAATATTAAAACTAACGAAATTAATACTAATTTTTTAGCAGATTTATAATTTGTTTCTTGTAGATGATTTATATATAGGTTACAATGATAAAATGAGAAAAAATGTCATATCTAGCTAAAATTAAATTTTTTTTAAAAAAAGTCATATTAAAAGTCAGAAGGCATGAGCAATCAAAATTCAGGAGCAAACATACAGAATCCATAATACACACAAGAAATATAAGATGTCGTAGACTTGAGCAACAAACATTTTAAAAAACGGCATCATTCATTTTGAGTCATTTGACATAAACAAAGCACACCCGATGCATGAAAAATTAGCACAGCCTAGGTTTATTTTAACAAGTTATGTAAATATCATTAGCAATTACAGACATGTAGACTAACAACAAACCTCAAGGAAGAAAAAATTAACCTGAACTCCAGGATGCGATTCATGCATAAACTCAAACAACTTATTCACAACAGTTTTTAGAAACTTCCAATGAGCTCTTAAAAACCGCGGATACTGCCCCACAACATACCTGCCAACAGAAACAATTATATATCATTCAACAAAGAAATAAAGAACCTCAACATAGAGCAAATGAACACAAACAATGCTTACATGATATTACTTGCAATAACTGCTTTGTTATCTTTGCCCTTTGTTATTTCACATAGATTTAATAAATCACGAATGACCATAACCAGAAATCTGTTTTCCTGACACAAAAGCAAGATGTGAGCTCTATATATAATTACTAAAACTTAAAATCTTGAAGAAAAAAAATAAAAGAATCTACAAGAGAAACATACTTTTGAACAAATTTAAACAGTTGGGAAATGGATGTAATGCATGTAACAATCCCAGAAAAGATTGAATGAACAAACATTGACTCACGAGCACATGCATGTGCACACAAATTTAAGTTTAGGAAAGAGCCGTTAGAGTCCATCTTAAAAGTCAAAAATTGATGTGTGCTAACAAGAAAGATGCTGAAGCCTGGATGCAATCCAAAGTACCCCTTGATCCTTTTTGAGATAACAACGAACAAAGTCAACATGGTTGTCCTCACAAGTCAGAAAAACAATTCTAAAGACAAGAGGATACCACAGTAACAGCCAAAACCAAAATATTAGATCCCTAATGTAAACTCCTAAAAAAAATAAAATTGAACCAAGTTCCCAAAACAAAAAAGCCTGTAAGTCGGCTAACTTGCAAACTAACTGGAACTAAATTGTGTCAGACTGCTTCTGTATCACCAGCTAATATATTTTTGGCAGTCAACAGTGGAATAGAGAAAACTGCTTACGTCAAATTTCAACCCGAGTTATCAATAGTGCAAGATAGCAGCAGCATTATGGCTCCATCGCTTCATGTCACAGTAGGTGGCCGCTACAGAAGCTCTTTTAGGTTGCAACCGTTGCACTGAAAATTGTGGCCACTATAGCAGGATAATGTGGCTGCCGCATGTGCTATGCTGAACCGGGGCTAAACCTGCATTTGCCCTCAATTTCTGAGTTCTCAATCCAATTTTTTGAGTCTCGTGATTTCTCATGCATTTGTTGATTCAAAAATTTCATCTGACTGAGTGACCCACTTCTCACTGATCTCTTTTCCAGCCAATTTTCCAGCCATTGACCCAATGCTCACAGGTCTCTCCTTACTTTTTGTGTTCTGAACTTTGTTCACACTTCACAGGTCTCTGTTCTTTTTTTTGTATGTGAAGTTCTTTCTTCTTCCTCCACAGTTCACATTCTCCTAGTTTCTATGAAATGTGTTCTGATTTTTTGTTATGTCCATCATCTTCCTCTTTCCTTTCTACTCATTCCTGTGTTTATCATTGCACTTCACAGCCCCCGTGATTAAGTCTTAGATTGTTCGTGATTGTGTTTAAACTCTGACTTCTGATTATTAATAAAGAATAGGTCTATAATTTTTTTTTTTTTATTTATTTTTGAACATTTATGTGTAGAGTATAAATTTTATTTCTTGTATATATAATCTCGGGTATAGCAGTCCCACTATCCCAATATCCATCCATGCCACGATCCACAATTGACAACTAGGATACTGACAAAGTACACAATACCTGTCCTAGACATACTGACACGATCCACAATTGACAACTAGGATACTGACAAAGTACACAATACCTGTCCTAGACATAGATTATATGAAACATTGTTTGCGGTTCATACCACTAAAACAAAATAAGTGCAGCAATAAAAGAAAAATGGATTAGGAATATATCATAGTTCTCATAATATGTTGATCAAACCAATAGTGTAATAGAAGTAATGGAAAATAAGAGTTGGCTAAATAATGCATATCGGTTTGCTTGCAGTACCTGTTCTTCCATCATGGAACCGGATATAGATCCTATTGCCCAGCACAATGTGTTCAAATTGTTCCATGTCCAATCCTCACCACTTAGTTGTTTACTTAATTTTCTAAGCATCTGTATATTACAACACAACAGTCCATTACATTAAGAGGTGATATTTATACCGGCACAAAAATGCAACAATTTCATAATAGTCAATCAGTATATCATATCACTCTAAAAGAAAACAACATATCCATAAATCATTGATATATTTTTTTGTTATAAACCGGAGTTCAGTTTATTGATCTTATCATTCAAAAAATACCTAACATATTGCCATCCAAATTTTACCATTGGATGAAAATCAAATGAAAACACCTCATATATGAAACAATATAAACTTCCACATAATAAAATTTAAAATGGATAAGAAAGAGGCAGCATAACGATTTTTCATTTCCCTTCAAAACAAGAAAAGAACAGTTCTTTCTGATTCACATACCTGTTTTTCAGTATCGTCATGGTCAAGATGTGACAAGTATATAAGAGTCTCCCTCATAATCTGTATATTGATTGAACTTGGATTAATCACAGAATGTAGCCACAAAAATTACACAAACTTATTATTTTGTATAAATCATCTAATGAAATACAATGTTCATATGAAAATGGCCTCAAGACAGATTTTTTCCATCTATACGTGAATTCTACGCACTCTAAACTCTGGCAGAAGTCAGATTTAACCTTATTACCTTATATTGAACAAGAACATCATTGTCCTTCATGGTTTCACGAACTATGTTCCCATTTTCATCTTCAACTATGAGAACCTCTTCTGGTTTAGCCATACGACAAATCATAAGCATCCTCAACTTTGACATGGGACCAGCATAAAGCTGTCGGCGCTGAAGAACCTGTGAACCAAGGCCATCAACCATACCAGGAGGCATAACTAGCACCTGCTTATTCCATTGAGAATATAAACCCATGTCACTCAAACTATTCTTAGAAAGCTGAAAATAGTATATCAGAATCACATGAGAGATATTCAGACAGAAATATCTCCATTTTCAGCCTAAAAAAAGTGAAAGATATAGTGAAACTCTTAGAAATTTATTTTTTTAGAAAGAACTTAGAAAATGCTTTAAAGTTTTGAGTTCATAATATTATTAACTGAAGACCATTTTCACACCACAAATATCAATCATGGTTTTTTGCGTAAGTCGTAAGATTACGACATCTTACGACTTACTGTTCCAAACTCTACCTAGCAAATTTATATCTTAGATCCCATAACATTAAGACTGGTGGTAGGAACACCCCATGTTGTGCAAGTTTAAAATATAATTCAAATAAACAATAACTGAAGGCGAAGAGAGGGAAGGAGTTAGAATAAAAAAAGGAAAAGTGGAGGGGAAAAAGCCATAAATACCATAGCTAAGTTCACCAGATTTAATTTTATTCGTTAAATTACATTTACAGCATTGGATCTTTAGTAAACTCATTAACAAGTACGCAAATAAATTAAAAAAAATTGTGCAGATTGTGTATACAAAAGGAGCAGTATGGAAAATTGCAACAGGCCTCCTAATTTTTTTACAGAAGGAATTTATTAAGACAGAAAAATTATAGAGAAATGAGGATAAGAAAACATCGTTTTAAAGAGAAGAAAAGTATACAACAACGGAAAAAAAAGACATCAACATAGTGAATGATGATAGAAATATCTACCAAGTTACTAGTAAATAATGCTGTAACAACCAACATAACAACAGCATCAGCATCAACTCTCAAACTACGTTTGGTTTTATGGAAAAATAGAGAAACTCAGGAAAGAAAAAGAGAGAAAGGAAAAGATAGGAATAATATCACTTTCCACCGTTTGGTTTTGAAAAAAAGGGAAGGAATGATTGATTGTGGTGGACCCCACCCTTAAAATGCATTCTGCCCAAAACGAACAGAAAACTGTTGGAGTACATGATATTTCATGATAAAGTCGATATTGCTGGTTGCTGCATGTTTTATTTGTTAGGTTTTGCTTACTTGCGTTTTGCCCATGTCATCAAGTTTCTACAGCTTCTCCTTGTGTTCAGCTACTCCATCGTGTCCAGGGATTTTTTATTTTTTAAATTATTTTTATATATAAAACCACTTTTTAGAATGGTCTTTAAATATTAATATTTACAGTATATTAAGAATATTAAATTAATTTAATAAAAAAATTAAATTTTTTTTAGTTCTAACTTCTAAATAAATGACTATTTTTATTTTTATATCAGTGAGAATATATTTAATATTGTTTATTCTCTTTATCGCATTCCATTTTCATTTATGGGTATTTTTGTCATTTTATGAATATATTTTTCCTTTCCTCTCACTTTCTACACAACCAAACAAAAGATGAGAAAAGTTTTAGTTTTCGTTCCTTCTATTTTCTCTTCTACCATACAACTAAAAAATTATCTTATTTTCTACTATTTTTCCTTTTACGTTATTTCCTCTCACTTTCTTTTCCTAACCAAAGTGTCAATGTTCCATATGAATATAACAATACCAAATACACTAAATTAAAAGGATCCTACTTTGCTACACAAAAACGTATCGAGGGAAAAAAGAATTGTTGGTTCTTGATTTAAGTTTTTAACCACCAAGGAGCAAGGTTATGAGCATATCATTAGAGAGACAGCACCTGATGTCCTATCATTTTTTCAGCTGCTGTTGCAGGGTTCTCCAAGCTGCGGTGTGGTTCAAAAACTTCTGAAACCAAGGCATTCCAGTAGTCCAGACAGACCTGGTATTTTTAACAAAAAATGTACAATATGAATCTTGTATATTCAGAACAGGAGGCAAAGGCATGCATACTACTTATGCAGGAGAACAGACAGCCAGGATGCATGGGGGGCAGGGGAGAAGAAAGCTCTACCAGGCAAAAGGCAAGAGTGAATGTCTATGTTTGAGCATTCATAACATAAGAAATACACAGAGGGATCAAGAAACATATGTCAAAATCATCATACCTTGAAAACTTCAGTATCATCCACATATGAGATGTTGATAAGGTATTCAAGACCCACCAACAAAGCAGATATATTCTCTTGAGTGGATTCGAGTATTCGAATGTGAACCTGCATAGACAGTAAAAGTATTAATAGAGAGAAACATCGATCAAGCAAACGGAAAAAAATATTGGAGCTAAAGAGAAGAGGAGGAGGAAGAGGTGCTACACACAGAAAAGGAAATTCAGGCACCACAATTCAAGATATGGAAATATGGGGTCTATTCTTAAATATGCCACCACAAGCATGATATAGTCCACAATGCATAAAAAATATTGTAAACAAGACCAGATTATTGCACCTGGTTCCATTATGTTTCATGATTATATACTTCCAATATAGAACATAGAATCACAGATAGATATCAAACAGAGAAAATGAACCCTACCTTGTAAAATGACGTGAAGAACAGTGCCAAATTCTGTATAAATGCCTAAACAGGGGAGAGGAATAACAAGGCAGTGTCAGACAGATACTTCACAAGAAATTTTGTAAATAAGGCTTCTTATTCCGGTACATTACAAAGACTCACTTGTTCCTCACTTGAACCATGTGCATATGCCTCAGGTATATTTGTAGTAGGTGGGAGTATGGTCTGCATTAAACATAGCATCGTCCCAAAATCAACCAGATAATCTATTATATATAATCAAAATGAACGAAATGTATACAGGACTACAATGAAGCAAATAAACAAAACAAAAAATAAAAAATGCAGCATCAGCATGTGGAACAAAAAAGCTATTCAAACATACCTGCAACTGAACCATGAATATATTATACATCTTGACATATTGTGCATCATAGTAATTCCCAAATTGAAGTGCTGCCACCTGTGAACATAAAAAATGAATAATAATCTTTGAAGTTTCAGGTAGAAGCTTAAGCACCAGGAAGAAGGGCCATACCTCAGTTAAACATTGTAATGTGAGGTTCCGATATGCTGGAATTGGGAAAAACTTTAGTAATGTCTCGAGCTGTGATTAACACAAATACCAAACCAAAAGATTTCAGAATTCCTCCATGGCAGTGTAATTTAAACAGACAAGTATACCCACCAATGGTGATTCAAATATATAACCCAAGGGAATCCATGATAAGAAGGCATGCAAAGTAGACAGTGTTGCCCGTATGAGCTCAGTCCGTTGTGATGCTGATAAGACATATAAGCATAACTCATGTATAAGCTGAAATTCGCTGCAAACAACCATGGATAATCCTTAGCAATGTATAGGCACTCCGTAGAGAGTAAGCATAGATAAATTACATTAAATAATTGAACTGCTGACTAGCTACACCATGTAAAACCAGGTCTAGTACGAGAATCAATAAATAAAACCCAACACTTCGACATCAGCTTCAGCTATATAAAACCACAAGGGAGAAACTGTTTTTAAAGAAAAAGAAACAGTACAAATCTACCGCAGTGAAACCAATAAAAAAATTCTGCCATCCCTTCCACCCACTTTCCCATCCTCTTCCCCTTGGGGCACCTTGTGGGCTTCCCTAGGCCCCACCTCAATGGTTGGTCCTCCCTTGAATAAAAAAATTGCCAGATCTCCAAGTTAAAAGAAGGAGAAATAAAATAGCACCCAAAAGTATCATGTTAGGTTCAGTTTTTATATAAACAAAAGTCATTAACTGTTACCTATTCAATGATTGTTTAAGCTCTTTAATCTTCTGCTGAGTCATCTCTCCTCTTGAAAAATCAAATACCTCTTCACTCAAAAGCTGACAGAACATTTTATAATGTTACTCATTGATTAAAGGAACAAATTTTAACAGAAATAAGGATAAACTTACTTTCAATATAGCCATACAATTCTCACAAATTGTTTCACTAGTTTTAGCTGCTGAAACTAGGTCAGGAATAAAGCTTCTCCATCTCACTGGCCACTCATGCTTCAAAATCTGCATATATGATATACTGATCATTATATAAAGGTTATAGCTCAGCACAAATTCATAAGTAGTTACCAAAACATCAAAAGAATGCATAGAAAGAATGCAAATCCATATCCATATTTGTAAAAGAGGAATGCAAAAGAACATACATCTCCATGAGTCCATAAGAAAAACAGGAGAGAAAAAAAGACTGTAGAAAAGATATATTGATCATCATAAAAATGTTATAGCTCAGCACAAATTTATTAGTTACTGAAACATCAAAAGAATGCAAAGAAAGATTGCAAATCTAGGTTTGTATAAAAAAGGCAAAAGAAACCTACATCTCGATAAGAAAAACAGGAAGAAAAAAAAGAAGAAAAGATATCCCTTTCATCAAGACAAATAAAGCATATGGACTGAATAACTGGTTGAGTCTTGAGCAGAACAGCGATAAATCAATTTAAATAATATATGGAGGCACAGTATTATTTTTACCTGAACTAATATAATATTGAGCTTGTTGACATACAACCGCTCCATTCGAAACGAGGCCTCGTTGCCAGAAAGCTATGCAATAAATGTAAATAATGGAACAAAGGATGCAAATATATTATAAGCATTGACAAAAAAAAAACAAGTCTGACTGGCTCATGTCTGCTTTCCCAAATGTGAGTGATACCTGTACAATAACATCAGAGATGAAATTTTTCATTCCATCCCGCTGTTCAGCTGGTAATGCATTCCATCTATATTTAATCACACCCTCTAGCACCTGTATTTACAACATGGGTAGGATATATACTAAGAGAGGCAGCTAAGAATGAATTATTGTAACAAAGTAGAGAACTTGTATGACACCTAATAATTGTTGCTTCCAAAGACACTGCACCAACAACCAGCTAGATGCAGAGGTAAAAATGAAAAAGCCATCCATGTAAACACACAAACGAAAACATGATTCAGAAGTACCCAAGTCCATAGTTCTATCCAACAAACTGACACTATCTATATCTATATCTATATCCAATAGTTAAGGCTATGGGCCTATGGTAGATTTTGAATGTTGTTTATTGATGATAGTCAATATTTAAATATAGGTTGTGGGATTCTTCAATTGAGTTTGTTTTATTGTGTCAATTGCATTGCATGTCAATATTTGACCCACCCTTAATATGAGTTAGTTGATTGATTGAATAGTGATCAACCACAATTAATTGGCAAATCTATAATTTATAATCTATAATGTAAGACAAACCGGGTTTAGAATTATTCAATGACAAAATTTTAACAATTGAATGTACTAATTGGATCAATTAGCCCTTTCATTAACTCACTTAAATGGTCTAATTCCTATCAATCTGATTGTCTGGTTGACATAAAGGTTTGCCAATGGGATAATTACTATCTAGTCCTTGTGGGAACAATCTCAACTCTTGTATTACTTGATCAATGGGGTGGCACTTGCTTTAGTGGGGTCTCAAGCATAACAGATCATTAAACAAACTAACCTGCAAAGCGAAGAACTTGGTATTTAGATTTTGAGTGTTTTGTAAAATATGCATGACTTGAAGCCACATATCTGGATTATTTTGCAATTCGCGCAAAATCTGGTCAGCAGCAGTTCTCTGCATTATGACAAACGTAAAGAATCGTCACTAAAAAAATTCTAGGATTCAAATTTAAAAGTCAAACAAATGAGCATATAAGCAAACAAAAAAATAAAAGACAAAAGCACATTTTCTACATTAATGATACTAGCCCGACTTTAGTATTTCCCAAGTCTTTCTTAGTAAACCCAGCAAGTGCCTCGAAGCAATACCCTTACCATCCCCAAAAGGTATAATTATGAAAGGTCAAAACAATTTCACAGTAATAATAAAATACTAAATAATAATATAAAATAACTCTCTGTAGCCATTAATTTACATAGTGAAAGCCTGTGCAATGAGTGGTAAACCCTAACTGTGAAAGTTCCACACGGTTTGACTGTTTTCACACATTGAATGACGCCAACAAAAAAAAAGTGATGAGAGACTATAACTAAGCCCAACCAAATGATGAGTAGAGCTGAAGAGTGAGTGAGGGATATGGAACCAAATGCTGAAGAGTGAGTGGGCAATGATGCAAAAGAGAGAAAGTTAACAGTTAACTAACACAGAGTACAAATGGAACGGGAAAAAGGAAGGTGACCTGTTCCTTAGATCCAGTGCCATAGAAGGCAGCGACAGTGGCATCGAGTAACGGCACATCAATGGGTTGGCTCAAATCTCTGAGCTTCTCGGCGGCCATGGCGGAGGGACAGTGATAAACCCTAGAAATCACCGAGCAACAACACGAAATTGTGGGAGCGACGCAGAAAAAAAAGATGGAGGGAAAGGGGGAGAGAGAAGCTTTTTGGACTTTGTTGCCTGATGGATATATATATAGAGAGAGAGAGAGAGAGAGAGAGAATCACAGCTTGAATTTGAAGCAGAGTTGGAATTTTGGACTTTTTTATTTATTTATTTTGTTTATGAGTCAGACTCTAGTGGGAATTTCAGATTGAGAGGGGGAAATATTTTGTCTCTTAATTATTGTTATCGTGTGATTTTAATCTTTGATTTTTATTTGAGCAAATTTGGTCTTTAATTAATGCAATTGTTTTCAATTATTGTAATGAAATACTTTCCTCATTTTATATGTAAGAATTTTTAAGCAATATATATATATTATATTACATGTGTTACATACTAACTTGCTTTAAAAAAATATATAACAACATGCACCATATCAAAGTGATCTATTGTAACCAAAAAAAATATCAAAGTGATTTAAAAATTAGATGACATAATAATAGAGGTACTTGTACAGTATTTGAAAAATTTGAGATCCAATTCACTCAATTCAAAATTGACCAAAATTACATAATAGCAATAAATATTATGCAATTAAGCCAAAAATTAAAACATAGAGTTATTTATTTTCTTGATATTTATTAAACTGTTTGATAAGAATATAAGGGGAGGTTTCTACTTTCTTATTTTATAGTGGAAAATAATATATAAAAAAGTTAAATCTATATATTGGTCCGTATAATTTTATCAAGTTTTTAATTTGGCCTCTGTAGCTTAAAACAAATTTAAAAAGTTATTATAATTTTAATGGTTTTAATTAAATTTATATATATTAATACTATTAAAATTTTGTTAACTTAGTCTTACATGTCATATCTTTCTTGTCATATTTCCATGGCACAGAACCACCAACCATGGAATACATTTTGAGGATTTTTCTAAGGGCACATATCACCTTTTCTAACCATACATACACTAAATTTAAAATGTCCAAAATACCCTCATCACGTCTGTTATTTTTTTTTTGTTTTGTTATTGTGCAGAACTATTAGTTCTGTACTGTTCTGCACGTGTTATTTGTGTGTGCATGTACTACAAATGACACATGTGGAACTATTAGTTTCGCATGCGCATGTGTTATTTGTAGCACATGCACATACAAATAACACGTTCTGCACTATAAATAACACATGCGGAATTAACTAATTCCGCATGTGTTATTTATAGTGCGGAACTAATAGTTTTGCACAATAACGAAACAACAAAAAAAATAACAAAAGCGATAAGGACATTTTAGACATTTGACCTATTATGTATGTGTAGTTAAAAAAGTAGATATGTGCCTTTAGAAATTGCCCACATTTTGCTCAAAAGGATTTGGAGGGGGAATTAGAGATGTTGGTGGAGAAGCCCACACACAGATCATATGTTAGCCAAGGCTTTTTCTAATAACACATATCCATATTTCTCACTACACATACATCCCACCATTTTTTAAATTAAAAGACCAAAACACCCTTTTTAACAAAAAATTCCAAGGTTTTTGTCCTGTACAACGATATAGGATTCATCTAGTTTACTTGAGGAATATTAAGGATTTTGTCCTCTACAACCCAATAATAGACTCTTGAATATAAAAATTGGTTAAGACTGCAACCTATATACTATCTTTTGTTAAACCGTAAACACTGGATTTTTCCTAACAACCTCTCAGGAAAAAGATTGGTCCAATATTTTAAGTGCATCTTTCCAAACATGAACTCCACTGTCAAACCCCACTTTTCCTATTCACCAAGTTAATAACAAAAGTTGGTGATAACTTTGATTTGGCTAGTTCTTGGACCCATTAGGATAAACTTGGGGATGATAACATGTAAACAAAATTTTGACTTTCTTGATTGATTTTCAGCATCAAGTGCTTGAGGTTTGGGGCTGTCATGCATCGATTTCATCAAGTTGTGTCTCATTATGAGAGTTTTGAAATTGATAAGCACTCCTTTCTTCCTTTGTGATGGAGGGGATAGGGGAGAGGGGAGAAAAATAATTTCAAAGGAAAAGAGTGCTGTGCGAATGTGGGGGAGGGGGAAGAAGGAAGAAGGGGTTGGGGTTTATTTTTTAACGATGGGGTATTTTAGTCAATTTGAAGAAAAAGATTTAAAGTGTGTGTATTTAGAAATTTGGGTATGTGTGATTAGAAAAACCCGTTCGCCAATTGATATTCCTAATGATGTTGGTCTGTGTTTAGCAGTGCGCTCCCTTCTCTTCTACCCTCACTCTCTTTTTTTCTTTAAATTTGTAGTGTCTCCTAATATCCCTTTGTATAATCATAAAAAAAAAAATAATAATAATAATAATATCCCTTTGTATCGTCCATGTGTAACGTACATAGCCAGAATTTTCAAGCATGCTTTTTATTGGGCTTGTAGCTCTGTGCTGCTGGAGGTGGTTGCCTGTAATGTAAGGCTCCATTGTTTGTGAGAAAAAAGGAAACAGGAAAAAAGAGGAATTCGACTTGGGTTGAAACTTGAAAATAGCAAACACAGCCTACATGCCGTTGCTGTTTGTGTCCTTTCTCTTTTTTATTTTTGTTTTATTATTCGTAATATATTTTCCTTGATTTTTCTTGCATTTTTTGTTTTCTTTTCTTTTCATCGTAATTGGGTCAAGGCAAGTGATGGGCCTAGATGGACTTGATGCATGGACATTCCCTTTTTTTTTTCCCCATTTTGATTTTTCAATTTCCTTTTCTCAATTTTCTAATGACATGATATCAAAATAAAAGTCAAAACTAAAGTAAAAAAAAGGGAAAATACATATTTTACTCTTTAATAGGATGACAATATATGGTGCTCGCACCATATGTTATTTTAAAACGATGGTACATAATCAACATTAGACAAGTTTATGTTTCTCATATTCAAACTTAAGCGAGTTTGAACGTGATACATGGAAATAAAATAGTCAAGCATGTCATATGGCCACACTATGCAGGACAAGCGTTTCAATGGTAAGTCCAGGTCCAAAACCGAACAACACGCCCCATTCAAGTCCTTCGCCTGTGGTCCTATGTCCATCTTGAGCTGATTTTCTTCTCATCTCGTCCAAGATGAAAAACACACGTGCACTTGTCATATTACCATATTCTTTGAGCACTTCTCTACTAGCCCTCATTTTTTCAGGTTCCAGGCCAAACTTTTGCTCAATTTGATCTAGAATGGCAGGGCCACCTGGGTGTACAACCCAAAAGATTGAGTTGTAGTCAGATATACCTAATGGTTGCAAAGCCTTGATGAGTGTTTCATCAATGTTATTTGAGATAGTCTTAGGTACATCTCTTTCGAGATGAAATGTTAACCCAGCTTCACGAATGTGAAGTTTAATAGCTCCTTCACTGTTTGGAATAAGTGTTTGTGCAGCCCATACTAGCTCAAACAAAGGCTTCTCAATTTCTAGTATTGGATCAGAACCAACAATAACTGCTGATGCTCCGTCTCCAAACAATGCTTGCCCCAAAAGGCTGTCCAGGTGAGTTTCACTGGGGCCACGAAATAGGACTGCGACGATCTCAGAACAAACAACTAGCACACGAGCACCTTTATTGTTTTCAGCCAAGTCTTTGGCCAGACGAAGCGTTGTGCCACCTGCAAAACACCCTTGCTGGTATATCATATACCTTCTCACGTCTGGGCGAAGACATAAGAGTTTAGTAAGTTGATAATCAGCACCGGGCATGTCTATGCAACTTGAAGTGCAAAAGATTAGGTGGGTAATCTTTGATTTTGGCTGCCCCCACTCTTTTATGGCATTGATTGCAGCTTCCTTCCCTAATTTAGGCACTTCTGCAACGAGCATGTCCTGCCTAGCATCCAGAGAAGGTTCCATAAAAGTGGCAATATTAGGATTCCTCTTCAAGTCATCTTCAGTTAAGTACAGGTATCGCTTATTGATCTTGGATTTATCACCTGAAATTAGTTATAGAGAAATGACATGAATATGACAAGTTTATGATAATACCAAAATCAATCACATAATGACTAATCTTGTAGTGTAAATACTTTTTATATTTTTTTTAAAAGTTTAATAATCTTGTAGTGTCCTTTTAACATTAAAAAAAGCCTGTCTGCCATACATCAAAACAAAAAAAAAACCTGTCTGCCTGTGCCGGACATAAAACGCCCAGAACTGCATCTGGGGTGGGTAGCAACATGTGCATATTATGAGCTCTAAGACGTACGCCCATCGCTTGGCCCTTTTTCAATATCATTCTCAACTTTGACCAAAAAAAAAAAAGACGTACGCCCATCGCCACCATGATTGGATAATAATAATAATAATAATAATAATAATAATAATAATTCTCTCTCAAGCTGGTAAGAGAAAGAAAGGCAATGGCCTGCACGACCAGAGGAGGGGTCGTTTGTTGTTTTCGTGTTCCCTTTCTTTTCGCTCTATTGTATATGATTTGCGTGTGTAGAATATTGAAGAAGAAAAATGTTAATGTCCTTGTTTACGGTGACTTGGGTCAGAATGATTATTATCACTTTAAACAAATTGAGGTCGGGGCATTGAAGGCTGTTACGGTATTATTTCTCATCCTTGTCTTGTATGTGTTATTTTAACTGCCATTGCTATTCGGAGTGTTTCGGATTACCATGACAATGATATATACTTATTTAAACATTTTTTTATAAACATTTGAACATTGTTTATAGCTCAGTCATAATTATTTTTATAAATTCTCTTAAATATTCTTACAAATGCTTATACAAATAAGCTCAAAAAAGTTGTTCAAGCGGATCCAAATAGACATGATAATCGTCTAGATTTTCCTAAAATATTATTTTTGTAACTAAAAAAAGTATTAACTATTTTGTTTCATTTAACAAAGGAAAAAGAACAAATTACAAAAAAAAAAAAATTGATCAGGTATCTAAAAAAAATAAAGAGATGAAAAGATTACTTACACATCCGCTGGAATTTCTCTTTCAGTTCAGTTTTGTGTTCGCTATTTGTGATTCTAAAATAGTAATCAGGATAATTACTTTGTTGATAGCAATTTGGTGGATTTGCAGTACCAATGGCCAAGATGATTGCAGGGCCTTCTGCCCTTTGAGCCTTGCAAATTTCAGTTACATTCAACATCCTTTTTCTTTCCAGCAAAATACGTGGTAGCAAAGTAATGTGAAATTGACTCAATTGGCAACAAGATGCAATACTTGTTTGAGGAAGAGAGGTTTTTATGTGGACGTAAGGCAGTGGTGGAGCTTTATATAGACTGGGGAGTCCCCCCAATTTCATTGTACGTACAATTGTATATTTTATATATATATATATAGGAAATGTATAATGCATGGTTATTGAGAGAAGTAGAAAGGCAAAAGCACCAAAATGGTGTAATTTAGCCCAAATTTTACCAAAATGTTGCACAGCAAAAAGTATTTACTAGATTGGTATAAGTCGCAGGTGGTGCTGGTGATATATTTTTTATTTTTTAAATAATTTTAGAAGTCGCACATAGTATTGACGACTTCTATTTTTTTTTGGTAGTGGTGACTTTTTTTTTTTGAAAAAAAAATAGAAAAATCGTTGATGGTACACAAAGAGTGTTAGACGGTATTATTTTGGTCCCTAACAGATATGAAATAAAAAAAAAGGTCATCAATTGTTAGTCATTAGTCACTTTAGTCTCTGAAAATGATTATTTATTATCATTTTAGTTTGACCACAGAGACTAAAGTGACACTGCTAGATATTCTCGAGGACCAAAATGATTGTTTACTATCTGAGCATTAGTTTTTTTTTCATATCTACGAATTTAAATTCATACTCAAAATAAACTTTCTATTAAATTCATACTCAAAACTCTTTTATTTATTTATTTATTTTACTGATTATATTTTTTTATCCGATTTCACTAATTAGACTTTAAATTAACTAACACTCAAAAACAAATAAATAAATAAATAAAATAAGATTTTGAGCATTGGTTAATTTAAAGTCTAATTAGTGAAATCGGATAAAAAAAGTCTAATTAGTAAAATAAACAAATAAATAAAAGAGAGTTTTGAGTATAAATTTAAATTCGTGGGTATGAAAAAAACTAATGTTCAGGTAGTAAACAACTATTTTGGTCCTTGAGAGTGTCCAGCGGTGTCACTTTGATCTCTGTGGTCAAACTAAAATAATAATAAATAATCACTTTCAGGAACCAGAGTGACTAACGGCTAACAATTTTTTTTAATTTCGTATCAGTTAGGAACCAAAATAGCACCACCTAAGCGACTTCTCTATTTTTTTAAAAAAAATAAAAATCCCCAATGGTAATGATGACTTCTAAAATTATTTTAAAAAAAAGAATAAATCACCGATACCACCTGCAATTTATTCCAATTTGTTAATTACTTTTTGATATGTACTATTTTGGTAAAAAAAAAAATTGCACCATTTTGGTGCTTTTTTTTCCCTTGAATACTTCACGTTTTTACCCAACGCCCCATGGAATGCCATGAGATTTTTTTTTGGGGGGGAAGCTTTTCATGTCGGTATCTCAAGAGCAATCGAATTGAGCACGTGAGATATTAGTACTGGAAATAGGGGTGGAGGACATGGCTCACCCATTCGGTTTTTTTTATCAAGACTCACCCAGTCGATGGCCCAATTCATTATGAAAAACAATTATTGATTTGATATTGGAAGGCCCTGGTTCTGATGTTTGAGGTTTGGTGCTTCAGAGGGTGTCTGAATCTTCTGCTGCTCATAAGATTTTTCTGCAGATTTCCTCGCGATAGGCACGTGGTTTGGATTCTCTTGCTTAGATTTTCTGAGTGGAACGCTACATTCTCCTTCTATGAAGCCCGGATACCTAGTATGGATACAAATACGATATTATACGGGTATGCAAATACGGTCATTTTTTTAAAATTCAAGATACAACACGGTTTGGATACGTCGGCAGAAATTTCCACACACACATATATAACAGAAATAAACCCTCCATATGCAATCCTATCTTATATCTTATATAGTGACAAATGTCCAAAGTAAAGCACAATCATCTTGAGCTTTCACAAAAGAAAATCTAGTGGTAACGCTGAAATCAGAACTTTCTTCCCTTTTTAGAGCCATTTTTCTTCCTTCCACCAACATGACTAGAACCAATGCTTCTAAAAAGTCAGCAGAGTTGTGAGAACTAACAGCAATTCAGATAACACAAACCCAACACCCAACAAAGGAGTGAGAACCAACAACTCTACAACTCAAACCCAACATCCAAAAGACAAGTGAGAATTAAAATTACCTGAGAAGTATATGAGACGTATCTCTGCCGTATCAGAATAATGTTAGACGCGTATTGATATTGATATTGGATACATATCAAACACCGACACTTTTTTATTTTTAGAGTATTTGCGCTTCATGGCTCTCCTTCTTTGTTTAATCATTTTGTAGGAGGGTCCATTTCCCTGTCTGCAATTATTGGGACAGGTAGCTCAACTCGATTACCGAGGTGGATAAATGCTAAATATTTTAGTTTTAGTTTCTCTGGTCATCAAAATAACTTGCTCTAGATAGTCCTTTGAAATGCTCTCATCTAAGAAAGAAAAATGAGATTGGTAGAAGTATCTGAATAAGCTAAAATTTAAGCTTGTCTCTGGTAAAGTCATTGGTTAATTTTTTCTTCTCTAGTTATCAAAAAAACTGGTTGCTCTAGATAGTCCTTTGGAATGCTCTTGTCTAAGAAAATAAATTGAGATCGATATAAGCCTCTGAATAAGCTAAAATAATCAGCCAACGCCACAAATTTGCGGTGATTTTTGGGGTGTTGAGTGCCTTTGTTTTTCGTTTTTATCAAGGGACGTTGTATTGGGGTCAAATTTTGGAAATTTCTAAAAAAGCAATGCAGATGATTGGATGCATTTAATGACTGAGATTTTGATGACTTTGTGAATTCAGATTCCCTTGACAGCAGCCGTAAGTCTATATGAGTTGTGACCCATGAGCCAAATGGGTTATTAAAATATGGGCTTATTAAGACTCCGAAATATTTGGATTAGAATCGCTTAACCTGTGGGTTGAGATGGGTCAACCCATGGTGAGTCAGGCTAATCCTTTTTTTTTTTTTTTCATGTTGTGAAATGGATATTTTTGTATTTTTAATTGTTTTAAATTTGTTCTTTTTCAAAAACTTATGTCTTAAAAAAATAGATTTTGATGTATTTAAATTTTTTTCTATTATTTTGCATTTTTTACATTTTTATTTTTTTTAAAAGTAGTGAGCCAACTAGGGTTGTTCACGGGTCGGGTCGGGTTGGGGGGAAATAGAAACCGAACCAAAGAACATAGACTGGGTTGGGTTGGTTTTGCATGTTTTGTGCCACACAACCCGATCAGATCCAACCCAGTCACGTACGGGTTGGATCGAGTCGGTTCATCGGGTCTAATGGGAGAACAAAGGGAAGAAAAATGGAATCTGTACACTGCGTTTTTATTTAACCAGAAAACGAAATATTGAAATAAACAAAAAAAAAACGCTGAACTAAGAAGAAAGAAAAGTAACAGGTTGGTATTCCCAGCAATGCAGTGGAAGAAGTTGAAGGTAACCAGTGTAGATTTGTTGCTTCTCGCCCTCGATTTGTTGTTCAATCAACCTTCAACGTTTGGACGAAGACAAATTTGGTCCATTTGCTACAAAAAACAGATCTGAGCGAAGATGCAGATCCCAGATCTGCTCGCACGGTGGAAGAACATAGGCGAGGGAGAAGAGATAGTCGTCGACAGCGACGGACTGATCAACACGGGCACAGAGGAGAAGCACCGCCATCACGATCTCATGAAGGAAGGTACGAACGCAGTAATGGCAGACGGCGAGATGGACGAACTCCGCCGCGGCGAGGACATGGTGACCTTCGATGGTGAGGGTTGGGTGAGGTGCGCCACTGCGCCGGCGGTGAGGAGCTTCTAATGGCGGCTAGGGAAGAACTGACGAAGGATGAAGGACAAGGGGGAAGTGAACTTTCGAAATGAAGAATCAAGAACCTGTGTGTGCCTGCGTCTCACTGTATATGTGTCCTTTTTTTAATTCCATATCTACGGGTTGGTTCGTGTTTGCGCAGGTTTAATTTTCTGTAACCCGCTACTCGACCCTAGGTGCTCGAGTTGCTCTTTTCCAAACCGATTAGACCCACGGGTTAGACCCAACCCGGATTATAACACTAGGTTCGGGTCGGGTTGGTTGGGTTGATCGGGTCGACCCAACCCATGATCACCCCTAGAGCCAACCCACCAACCCAAGTAGGTTGAGCATAGCTGAGTATTTTTTGACTCACAAAAAAATGAGCCAACCCAACTCGGCCTATTTTTCTTCCGATCCGTGATGAGTACTATGATTGGTTGGTTTTTTTTAGGTGAGTACTATGATTGGTTGGTAAGTACATTTACTATGACTCATAAATTAGCAAATATTGTTCCATGTCTTATCATTGTGTCATTTGATTGCTATTTCTTTTGATTTAAATCTTTGATAATTTTAGTTTTTTATTTTTGTCTTAAAATTTTGATTGTTTTAAAATTTTAAAAATAATTTATCTTATTTTTTTAATTATACCTTTAGTATAATTAATAATTTTTAGTAATGAAATAATTAAAATAATTGAAAATAATAAATAATAAATAAAAATATTTTAATCTAAAATTTATTTAATTAATCATTTTTTAATTTGTATATAAAAACTTTAAACTAAAGAGAATATTTTACTTCACTTTTATTGGAATGACACATAAAAGCTGAAAGTGCCACCACATTAATTTTGCTCAAGGAGATTCTACTTTTTTTTTAAGGAAGGAGAGAAAGAGAGGAGAGACATGTGTGATTGAGACTGAAGTCGAGAAGTTGAATTGATATTTGATGGGACATTGCTTTGCTGTAACTAATTTTTATTTGATTTTTTTATATTGTTTTTTTTTTACCATGACATTAGCGGAAGTATCCTCTGGCTATTAATACAGGCTCGAACAAGAGACATTGAAATAAGAATTAACCGCAGTTGCCGGTCGTACAAACGGACATTAGTTTTATATTGTTTGTTTAGTGGTAGTATTTTAATATTTTTTTTGGATAAAAGTAAGAGGTGGTCAACCACGAAAACACACTTAACACGCTGTGAAACGCAACAAAATCGGGGCCCACCACCCATTGTTTTGTCAAATCAGAAACAGCCTCTGATAAGCTGGTGGGTCCCTTCGTCGTCCCCTTCGTCTCCATGGATCATCTTCAACCTTCATTTTCTGATGATCTATTAGTTCATTTTTAGTGGAGTATTTACATTTGTGTATTTAAATGGACTTTATTTGTACATATAATTTATTTTTTTAATTTAAGTATCTAATTAGTATTCAATTTCTCTAATCTAACAATTTTAAAAAATTTATTATATAAATCTTATTTATAACTCTACATCCAATTATAACCTACAAAAATACGTGAGATCTACGATGAGAGAGGAGAGAGAGAGTGCTTGTATAAGCACCTCTCTCCAATAGGTATCCAAATTTTTTATTCCACAATAAAAGTACCTGATAGGTATCCATTAAGTACTATTTAGATACTCTCACTAAAAATGCCCTGAGCAACAAAAATGGTGAAAAAATAATTTACTCGACGCGGGGCGTCACATAGCAAAGACGTTGGGTCACAATAATCACAATATCCGAGTCAATCCACCCACCAAAATCGCCACTCACCTTATCCATTGGCTCAAATGGACAGAGATGGACATGATATTACCGTGTTTGGTTTTGTTTGAATCAGCAATTTTTAGACTGAATTTCACCGGTATCCAAAATGTAGGTAATGAGTGTTTTGTGCTTTGGACATTTGATAAAAAAGATAAACTAGTGCTAATGACATGGTTATATCAAATTTCGTGCCCTAGAACTAAAGTAAAATTTTGTTTAGATAATTTTTTTCATAAGCATTTTTTAACATATGATTTTTAACTAATATTTTTTCACATAAATTAAAATTAATTTTTAAATATTTTTTAAAGTTATTTTTTTTAATTTTTCCATAAGTACCTATTTGACTATTTAACGGTTTTATCTTTCTATATGAGAAAAAATAAAAATAAAAAATAAAATTAACTTTTCCTATTCACATAAGCTAAAAGCTGGCTTCAGCACCCGAAGTCCCAAACAAAACCTAACACTTCGTTTGGATGAATGGAAAAAGGAAAGAAGAGAAATGAAAGGTGAGAAAAGGGAAAGAATGAGATATTTTCTGTTGTTTGGTTTGCAAATAAAAAGAGAGGAAAGAAGAATAATTGCCTATTTGTTTTAGATTTGCAAACGACAGTTTGAGGGCCAAAATCGTGTTGGTCAAACACGATTTTAGCCAAAAGTGAGTGTTTGTTTACCCAAACGAGAAAATTCAAAACGCGATTTTGGGATCCAGAATTAATTCTAGTGGAAGGAGGTCTTGAGTTATTTTTCCGTTTGCAAAACCACGTTTGGGTGTGAGATCCACAAAATTCTTTATATTTACACATCAAAAGTGATTTTACCTTTAGCATTCAAACACAATCAATTCTTCTGAACACACTTTTAAAATATCACTACTAAACACAAAACAATTCTTCTCAACACAATTCTTTTAAAATCAATTCTTCAAACACAATTCTACCAAAATCTAAAACAAACGAAACTAAATGGTGGAGTCCACGTCTGAATCCTTTCCGCCCGTGTTTGCGAAGAAAACTGACACGAGAGAAAAAAGTGACCCAAAGTTCAATAATACCCTTTCATAGATGCAAGGCTTGCACTGCAAGCTTCTCTCTATTATGTAGCAGGGTTTTAAAAATGTATGTACTTCATTTTCATTTAATTCTTAAAATATAATAATAATAATAATAATAGTAATTTTTGTTCTACTATTTATTTTATTTATTTTTATTTTTTTATGTATGAAAATATATAAAAAATTAATTTATATAAGACTTTAACATATTTTTTGTCCCTCTAAATATCGGCGTTTTGAATTTAGTCCATCTAAAAAAATCAAAGTTTTTTGGTCCCTCAAGAAATCAATTTTTTGATTTAGGTCCCTCTTTTGTGTTGACCGCTGACATGGCATACTGAGGTCATTGTAAAAATGCTGACATGGCTTACATGATCTGACGTGGCTTACATGCATTGTCACGTCAGCTGACACGTCATTCATAGTTATTTAGAGGGACTAAAATCAAAACTTAATATATTTAGAGGGACTAAAATCAAAACTTAATATATTTAAAAGGACCATGTGACATCAATCAGACCACCACCACCACTCTCTCTCTCTCGTTTTCTCTCTCTCTCGCTCCCACCACCACCACCACACACTCTCTCGTTTTTTCTCTCTCTCACCCCCACCACCATCTTCCTCCACCCACACACCACCTCCCCTTCTCTCCAAATGAACGATTGATGAGAAAAAGGGTCATCACGATTGATGAGAGTGGTGGTGATGGTGGTCTGATTGATGTCACATGGTCATTCTAAATATATTAAGTTTTGATTTTAGTCCCTCTAAATATATTAAGTTTTGATTTTAGTCCCTGTGACGTGACAATGCATGTAAGCCACGTCAGATCATGTAAGTCATGTTAACATTTTTACAGGGATCTCAGTATGTCATGTCAGCGGTCAACACAAAAGAATGACCTAAATCAAAAAATTGATTTCTTGAGGGACCAAAAAAAACTTTGACTTTTTTTTAGAGGGACTAAATTCAAAACGCCGATATTTAAAGAGACAAAAAAATATTAAAGCCTTTATATAAATAAATTTCCTTTGAAACATATTTTTACTAAAATGAGGGTATTTAAGACATTTTATAAATCTGTTTTTTCTTTCTACTCACTTTCTATCCAATCAAAGAAAATAAGATAAATTTTTTACCTTTCTTTCATTTCACTTTCATTCAAACTAAACAACTAAATAATCCTCTCAATTTTTACTTTTTTTTTTCTTTTATACTATGTTTCCTTTTATTTTCTTTCCGTCTACTTTCATCTTGCAATCAAACGAAGTGTAAAACTAAAACTAAAGTTATCTCAACTTTATGAAAAAAAAAACTAAAACTATCAAAGAAATGAGGCGGAGGAGGTGGAATAACTTTTAAGTGATGTATGGTGGAATAGTTTTGAAGTAGTTTTGGAATAATTTTTATATCCATTGGATTTAGTTAAAAGAAAATCAATGGTTAAGATCAAGTGAAAAAAAGAGAGAACAGCAACACTTGCCCACACATAATCACTACACCTCTTCACTCTTTCTCACAAACACTTCATCAGATGCTCCATGTAGCACCGATCGAGAACCGAAAACCCACCTCCGGCAATGGATCCGCCGCGACGACAACGGTGCCGATGGCTTAGGGTGGTACTTCATTTATGGTTATCGTTGACGAAGTTGGGTGGTTGAAGGGCAGTTGCTCCACCGAAAAAAAGGGCGCGCGGTTGAAAGGGTTGTGCAATGGAGACCAGCGAAGGCTTGTCGTATCCCTTCTTTTGTTGAGTCAGTTGTTCAACGTTTTCCCTTGCTGGATTTTGAAAACTCTGGATCCAAGTTGATCATCCCCCATCTAACTCTACTTTACTTTTATGATTTGGGTGCTGTAAAAATCAGATCTTTTTATCAATTTTAGAGTCTATTTTTGTTTTTCCAATTCTGGGTGTGCTTTTGTGTATTTGACTATTTGTTACAATAAGTGTTTTCCAATTCTTGTTTGCTCTGTCGTGCTGATAGTTTGTGGGACCCCATGAAATCCATGCTGAGGGAAACACCTGCAAATCAAAACAAGTAACGTGGTCAAGGAAGGAAACATGAATTCCAAAAAGAAAAAAAAATGAAATGACAAAAATTAAATTAGAAAGAAAAAGCGGGGGGGGGGGGGGTAGCTCACGGTTATGAGAGGGATCCCATAATGCAAAAGAAACTAGTGGAAGCCCCATGTGTTTATTGGAGTGTGGTGCGAAGGATAAAGATGGTGAGATAAAGAAACAATTTTTTATGTTGCTGCTTGTTCAAGTTGTTAACTTTTAATGAATCAACGAATTGGAGCAATTGATGGTGGTAGAAGAGTGTCAGAGATATAGTGGCTTGCTCCTAGTCTTGCTTGGCTGCGAGGAAGTGTTATCCATGAGCTTGATGGGGATAGCGAAGGGAGGGTGCCAGAGAGGATGATGCCGAAGCCGCTGTGGCCGAGGGGAGAGGAGCGGAGGAAAGAGTAGAGAAGCGGTGCAGAGGTTGCCGGTGTCGAGAGAGAATGGGCAGTGCAAGTCAAGGGGTGAGAATTAAGTGAAACAGATTCAAGTGTTCTCGTATTTTTCTCCAATTAATATGTGCCATTGATTTTGTTATCACTAATCCAATGGTCATGAAAACTATGCAAAAACATTCCACCGGTGCTACGAAACTTTTAAAAAACATTTCCATGGTGCATCACATGAAAACATTTCCATGATAGACTTCACCGCGGAGGAAGTACTAAAAAAAAGTTTAAATGTTTAATTGCTACATCTTTATGATTAATTTTAACGAGCACGAAGTATCATCTACATGTAAAAGCAATCGCTTCCTTGAATGTTCGTGAGTGTTGGGTACAAAGAAAAGTTATTAAAAATCTAAATTGAAATCATAGCCGAGCCGTATCCTAATGAGCAAGCTCAACAAATTTCTGAGAGGGAAATGCACCCCACATTTATTAACCAGGAACATAAATGCTAATGCAAAAACATTTAAACTAGTTTGAATATGTAATGATATGAATTGCCACATATGGTGGTCAAGTGAATAAATTTGACCATTATGGTGAAGTGACTCCATAACCTACAAGTGTAGGTTGTCCAATTTTTTCCTATTTACAATTTTCTCCCCAGAACATGACATAATTGTAAATTTGACCATGAACTCCTTGTATTATCCAAATTTCTGTGAATTTTGTAAAAATTCGATTTGTCCCAAATTTAATAAAAAGGGATAATTGTATTTTCCTTTTCGTCGGCTTTTTGTATTTTCCTTTTTGGATATGATATCAATTGAATATATATTTAAAAATATATAATTCTTTAAATGGGGACTGTTATTAACACGCTCATTTTTTTAAAAAAAATTTAACACTTTCTACTCAACATATCATCTATGATTAGTTGAAAAACATGTGGGTCTCATGTTCTACTTAGTGGGACTCATTCCCAAAGTGGTGAAACTCAAATGGATTTCAATCAATCATGAAAATTGTGTTAAAAAGAGTGTATTAGAGAATATGTTGTTATCATTTATCTTCAAATAGCTTTTCAAGAATCTTTCTTAATTTAAAAAATTCTTCCCTTAATAACAGAATGTTGTTATAATCTGCTCGATGAAATATTATTGCGGATTTGGATTCTCTTTTATCTTTTATCTTTTAATAACAGAATGTGGTGTCATTGAAAAAAAAGAAAGACGCAAATTTATCACATGAAGAATATTGACCATATTGATTGCAGAGAGGGTATATTGGTTATACTTATAAAAAAAAAAGTTGTCCTTTTCTTTACAAGAAGACCATACTCCTATTTCGTTTTGAAAGATGAGTAGTGAAGTCAAGTCCATTTATCGTAAAATAATAAAAATGCAATAAAGAAATATCACACATTTTAATTTGTTTTATTTAATATTCATATCGCAAATTTAATAGATCCCCAGCTTCGAAGAATTAAATTTGAAGTATGGCAAAATGGGCTCCCTCTCCCTCTCCCCATTTGATCAAGTTAGATGATTGACCATGTGACTTTCGAATCTGGTTAATAAAAAGGGATATTTGTATTTAATAATTTATAAATTTTGGTTAAAAAGAAGGGTACCATTATCGTCAACAAAAAAATAAAGAGTAAATAATTATTTTGGTCCCTGAGAGTATCAGGTGGTATCACTTTGGTCCTTAACAGATGTAAATTAGTCACTTTAGTCCCTGCCATCAAGAAAGTAATCATTTTCAGGGGCTAAAATGACATTTAAGTAATTATTTTTAGGGACCAAAATGCAGTAAATAATCACTTTTAGAGACCAAAATGACTAACAGCTGACAGTTAAGGACCAAAGTGACACCGTTTGACACTCTCAAGGATCAAAAAGATTGTTTACTCAAAGATAAATTAACGCAATGTTAGCGTGACATTTTTTTTGTCAAAAGTACTTAATTATAAAATATTCAGAAGCCGACAAAATAGGGTCTACTGTGTAGTTATGAAAAGTTTTGGCCTTAATTATAAAATATTCAGCAGCTGACAAAATAGGGTCTATTGTGTAGTTATGAAAAGTTTTGGCCCAATTTTTGAATACGATAACTACTTGGCTATTTTCATAAATAATAAATACTATATACCCTATTCTGCTAATACATTAAACTTACACCTAAACTTATACTTCAAGTATCCGGTAACAAATCTCAACCATTGAATATTATAATAATATATCAATAGTCATGGAGTCACTTCACTATGATGGTCAAATTTATTCACTTGACCACCATATGTGGCACCTGGTATAAGATAGAATTAATGAAACAAGATTACCAGTATATTGTATGGATGTTTTCACCACAGAACGATGGGGGAAAAGAAGATTGATTTCATCCCAAATCCCCAAATTGAAGGCAAAGAAAAAGATAAACATTAGCCCTCTGATTGGTTCAGTGATTTTGAGAAGAGAGAGTTATCAACGAGAGAGATAGGCAAGAAAGAAGCCACTTCTCTTGATTGGTTGGCAGGTGAAATAGGAAAGAAAGACTAAAATCGATGGGCCCCACCTATTTTTCTTTTCTCTGCTGATATGCGAAGAAAGCACGGAGAGAGAAGTGAGTTTTTAGCTTTTTCCACTATTACCCTACCCATGGTTTTTAACAACAGTACATCACTCTAATATATTAAGGGTATTTTTGTCCTTTCAAAAAAATTATACTTTCTCTCTTCTCACTTTCTATTAAACCAAACGAAGGGAGAGAGATAAATATACTTCTTTCTCTTCTATTTCTTCTTTCTTTCTCTTATACCAAACAATACTTTAAATCTACTCTATTTCTTGTCTCTTTCTCTCTTCTCATACTCTTTCTCATCGCTTTCTCTCTTTACAATTTCTTCCCACAACCAATCACAGGGTAGATGTAATGAAATTGAAGTACATTTCATCATTATTCTATTCCATTCATTGTATTTTAAACAATCCATAAAACAAAGCATAGTATCATTCCATTTTATTTCATCCCATGTCATTCATTCCTGTACATCAATCAAACACAGCCTTAAAAAGAGGATAATGCAACAGCAAACGATAAAATATGAATAAAAACAAATAAATTATTGATAATATAGTATGCGTCCTAATATTAGTTGCTCCACCGATACTTGATACTTATATACATCAATATCTGCATAGTAGAAGAACTATAGTTGTATTCAGCACTCTAAAAACGCATCAGTTAACCATTGCACAGAGAAATAGAATTTTAGAATCTTCATTGTGAGCTCTGATGTCAAAAGATAGCATAAATCATTTTACATACACAACAATTTTGAGAAACAAATGGCAGCTTCTTCAGTCACTTTCTATGTCCGAATCATCATGTCGCAAAGTACTATGAGCTACTCTAACGCCAATCATAACATTTGCCAATTCTTGTATTGAACATGAGGTACTCTGCCTCATCTTATCAGCTAGTATTTCAATGTGATCCAAAAGCCCTAAACCCAAGAGCCTATTCCTCAACAATTCGATGGTAGTAACATAAGGTGGTATTCCTTCATCAACCATCATCTCAAAGTACTTACATGCCTCCTCTAGCTTTCCCTTCTTCTTACAAAGATCATGAATCATGACAGAATATGTTGAGACAGAAGGGTAAAATTTTTTGTCCCCCATGTTCTCCCAAACTTCAGTTGCCTTATCAAACCTTCCTATCCTAATAAGTAATTTGAGTACCATGTTATACGTATGGCGATCCGGGAGACAGTTATCTTTTTCCATCCTAGACATTAACCTTAGAGCCCTATTGACCTCACAATGATCACAATGGTAAGCTTGTATAGCATTATAACTCCAAGTGTCTGGTTTTACTCCTCCAGAAATCATTTCATCCAACAACTGATAAGCTTCTTCCACCTTTTCATTCTTACAAAGTCGCTTTATAATACAATTGTATGTGAACACATTTGGCAAAAGGTTACATCTTCTCATTTTATCAAGAACCCTGAAAGCCGAATGCATATCGTTTGCATCGCAATATGTGCGAATGAATATTGAGTAAGTAAAAGCATCTGGTTCAACTCTCTTCGACAACATATCATGGAAATTTTTTGTAGCTTCGTCCACATGGCCTCCTTTGCAAAGGGCCTCTAAAAAATTATTGTATGCAAGCAAGTCCACTGGACATCCTTGCTCAAGCATTGCTTGAAACAGCTCAGATGCCTTCCCTGAATCACCAATCTTACCCCATCCACTTATCAGAATGCTGTAAGTTTTAGCAGTTAACAAGAAGCGACTCTTAGCTTGATCGAAAAATTGTTGAGCCTGCTTGACGTGCTTCCTTTTACATAAGAAGTACAAAAGCATATCAAAATCATGAATAGTTGGCTTGATTCCAAATTCATCCATTCTAGTGAAAGACCGAATTGCGCCGTCTGGCAAATTAGCCCAGCTATATGCCTTGAAAATGAGCCAGAAAATTTCACTCTTGATTTCACAACTTCGGGACTCTCTCATTTCTATAAGGAAATCCCAAAGTATGGCAAACTGTTTACAACTTCCCAAGATTTCTACCAAAATGTGGAAGCTCTCAACACTGTGCTGAAAACCCGGTATCGATTTAGCCCAAAGAAAGAATCTGTGGGCTGAGAAGCCAAGATTCTTACACCTTTTCAAGACCTGTTCAACTAAGTCTGTGGATATTTGTGCTGAAAATGGAATGAGAGAGAGCTCTAGATCGTGGTGAGGGTGCCGGTGATCACTGACTACACGAGATATCTCATTCACAAGGTCAGGTAATATTAATGGCCCTGGCACTTGTGGGGTTGGGAAAGAGTGAAAGTGATGGCAATTGGGCTTGTGTTGGACAAGAGGGCAAGAGAAAGAGGTTAAGATTTTATGCTTAGAGAAAAGTGATTGGAAAGCCATTTTGGACATTGTGATGGTGTAAGATACCAATTCCAGCATTGGAAAGGACTCGGTATGGTTAAAGCACCTTCAATCCAATATCACCCATCGCTCAAAATCTGGACAGAATTCTAAAGATGTGAACATATAATAACTTGTGCTCTTACCTGTTTAGTCATCAAAGTAAAACACATTTTATTGTATCACAGATCACATAAGTCTTCACCTATATTCAACATCTAAAACGACACATATGGCACCAAGCAGTATACATATATGGTTTTTAATACCAATAACTTGAAGAAAATAAATAAGAATTCCTAGTTCTAAATTGCGGACCGCATCACGTAATGTGGCTACAAATACAATATTGTGGTTGCGGTGTGTTCTGTAATCACCTGTAACGGCAGCAATGGCGTTATGACCGCAACGGGGCGCATCACTCCATTCCGTTCATGTTTTGTATAAAAAATAAAAAATTTCACACGAGATGTCAAAAAAAAAAAAAAAACTTACTTTTATCCAGGCTCTTTCAAGTCCGTGAACTCTGCAGCCCGTGTCTGTCGGTTGTGCATCTTCTGCTGTGTCCCTCCTCGCTTCTGTCAGTGCTACATCCTCTGATCCGTAAGTGATTTTGGACTCTGTTTGTTTTGTTAACTCCTGTCTGTACTGGGTGAAACTGAGAATTAGGTGCCGATGCCGTTATGAAATTTTGGGGGGCTGGGTTAAGGGATTGATTTGTGAGGGAGGATTTGGGGGAGGCCAGGGACAAAGGAAATTGAGTGTCTTTTTTTTTTTGTGATTTGTGAGAGGGGATTTGGGTTAACGAGGGACTCAGGGGGTGAGGGATTTTTGTGTTGTGAGATATTTTTTGGGGGATTTTGGGGGGGAATTTTTTTATTTTATGATTTTATGTTTTTGTAAAATTAACTAGAACTAGAATTAAGTTAAATCATATATTAAAAAATAATTAATTTATAAGTATGATTTGTTTGAATTTATATACTTTTAAGAGTTTACTCTCTCATTTCTATTTGCCAACAACCAATGTTACACATATTACTTATCTACCTTCAGAAAAAACTGATTACATGTATCCCAATTGTCTTTTATATATATATATATGTTATATGTTAAGAGTATTTCCCCCTTAATTATAATGGATATATTTTTCAAATAAATAATAACTATCATTATGCGATAAAGCTATTCCCCATATGTTATTTTAATATGGCGGTACATGATCAACTCTAAACGAGATTATTTTTTCTATATACAAAGTCTGGTGACTTTGAAAGCGGTACATAATAATAAAACAATTAAACATCTCATATGGCCACACTATGTAGAACAATACTTTCAAGACCAAGTCCAGGACCAACACTGAATAACACACCCCATTCAAGCCCTTCACCTGTGGTCTTAAGTTTTTCTTGAGCCGATTTCCTTCTAATCTCATCCAACACGAATAGGACACATGCACTTGTCATATTACCATATTCACTGAGCACCTTTCTACTCGCTCTCATTTTTTCAGGTTTTAGACCCAACTTTTGCTCAATTTGGTCTAGAATTGCTGTTCCACCTGGATGTACAACCCAGAAGACTGAGTTGTAATCAGAGATACCTAATGGTTGAAAGGCCTCAATGAATGCTTCATCAATGTTATTTGAGACAATCTTAGGGAGATGTCTGTGGAGATGAATTGTTAGCCCAGCTTCACAAAGGTGACCTTCAGCAGCTCCTTCACTATTTGGAACAATTGTTTGTGCAACCCATACTAGCTCAAACAAAGGTTTCTCAATGTCTAGTACTGGATCAGAACCAACAATAACTGCAGCTGCTCCATCTCCAAATAATGCTTGCGCCACAAGGCTATCTGGATGGGTGTCACTGGGGCCACGGAATAGGACTGCACTAGTAATCTCAGAACAAACAACTAGCACACGAGCACCTTTATTGTTCTCAGCCAAGTCTTTGGCTAGACGAAGCGTCGTGCCACCTCCAGAGCACCCTTGTTGGTACATCATGTACCTTCGCACATTTGGACGAAGACCTAAGAGTTTAGTAAGTTGATAATCAGCACCAGGCATGTCTTCACCAGTCATAGTGCAAAAGATTAAGTGAGTAATCTTTGACTTTGGTTGCCCCCATTCTTTTATAGCCTTTATTGCAGCCTCCTTCCCCAGTTTTGGTATCTCTCCAATGACCATGTCTTGCCTAGCATCCAAAGAAGGTTCCATGTAAGTGCAAATGTTTGGATTCACTTTTAAAATTTCTTCTGTTAAGTACATGTGTCGCTTCTTAATCATAGATTTATCACCTGAAAGTAGTCATAAAGAAATGACATTAATTCGATAAATTCATGATAATACCAATACCAATCACATAATGACAACTTTAGTAATGTAAATAACTTTCTTTTTTGAGTTCTTTTGAATATATACTCTAGTAGGCTAATTTAATATTATGAGTAACTTTTACAAATAACAATGTTGACCAAAAAATATTGATTAGTCCATTTCATGTAACAGAAAACACAATTGAGAGTGTCTAAAAAAGAAAACGAACATATTACTTACACATGCGCTGAAATTTCTCTTTAAGTTCGATCTTATGCTCATTGTTCGTGACTTTAAAATAGTAATCAGGATAGGTATGTTGTTCAATATAGTTGGGTGGATTTGCAGTACCAATGGCCAAGATGGTTGCAGGGCCTTCTGCCTTCTGAGCCTTGCAAATTTCAGCTACACTCGCCATCTTTTCTTTTTCGTTGAAATTATATAAGTTTCTAAGCACAACTGTGTGGGTAGCAGAGTACTGCAATTTGAACTCAATTGGCAACAAAGTTTGTGGTACTTGTAGAAGATGGCTAAAGGGTGTGCTGCAAACTTGTTTGTGGAGAGAGGATTTTATATCTATATAGATGCAAGGGTGGAAGTATGGGTGAACATGAATCTACTCAACTAGGTGACTCAACCTAGCTATTGCTATTCAAGGACAAGTTTAATCACATCCCATATAGAGTATAGTTTTATTTTATAACCCAATATCTGGTTAGAGACGGTTTAGTTTAACTTTTGAATTACTCAACTCATCACATACGTAATACATGAATTTGACTCATCTAAGAGTTTCAATCATTGTTAAAAAAATTAATGGTTTATATCTTAACATATCTATGCTTTATTATGCACATGCACGTAATACAAATCATTATTTTTATCAACGCTTGGTATTTCTTTCTTTATCCTATAAAATGAATCACTCACTCTAGAAAAACTAGATCCACACACAACTTTTAGTTTTAATTTTTCTCTATTTTTTTATTTATTTAAAAAATATTTTAGACGAAAAATAATATATTATTCTTCTTCTATATATTAATAATATACTAAAATTATAATAGAGTAAAAAGACACTTCTATATTATGAGAAATTTTAATGTAAAAAATATATTGACAAATTGTATGAATTATTTTATTTTATATATTATTATATGATCATTTTATAATTTTTATTTGTCTTGTACTTTAAATCAACTAGTACTATTATCCTAACCAGACTAGATCTTAATTAAACTCATATATTATTTAGTTCTTTGGGGTTTACAGTCAAGTTTAAATTTTAAAAACTTGACTCAATCAAAATTTAAGCCCCGTTCGGGGTGGTTTTTGGTTTTATGTTTTGAAATTTTCAAAAACCAAATCTAGTTTTCGTTCTAAGTTTTGAGTTTTAGTTTTGAGTTTTGAATTTAAGTTTTTTCTTTTTTGAGTTCAACCATTCTCTTTACCCCGCTTCACTATAAATGGTGAAGACATGACAGAGATGACACTAGGGGGCCAGCCCCGCCTAACCCTGCTTTTGGCGGGCCGGGTTATTTCTCAACCCGAGCGGGCCAACACGGCGGGCCAACGACGTGCTACTCCGTCATGCATCTACTCCGTCAGCATCAACACAACAAAGCAGGCAAGGGTGAAACTCTAAACAACTTAATAGGAAAAGTACGGCACCCAGCAATATTCAGCACAAACACTAAGGAATCATACTTAAGTAATCAGTATATCAACATAACAGACAATAAGCACTTTGCTTAAAACACAGCACATTGAGAACATTCAGTGAGAACATTGCTTTCAACAAAGCATTTGGGAACATCGAGTAGGAACATCAAGTGAGAACATCAAGTGAAAACATCATGTGGGAACATCAAGTAAGAACATCGCCTTTCACCAGACATATCTTTTTCACTTCCAACCACTCAGAATCACTTATCAAAAAAACAAACGCAGGTATAAACAAGAAACATACAACAGGTATAATGCACACAGCAAATGAATCATTCAATATCTTAAACAGGGAATTTCACACCAGACTTTCTATACTTTCGGGACACACCCACGAGCATCCTGCCCGCTACTCTTGGGATTTTACTTAATAATTTCGGGACACACCCACGAGAAAATAACCCGCTACCCCGAGAGATTTTACGACATAATTTCGGGACATACCCACGAGAAAAGAACCCGCTGCTCCTAGAGACTTTACCACTTATATTCGGGACACACCCACGAGTAAGTCACTCGCTACTCAAGGAGATTTTACCATAGGAATTTCGGCACACAGCCACGAGCATTCAGCCCGCTACTCCAAGAGATTTTACTTAGTAACAACAAACCCAACTTACGACTTAACTCTCAAATAAACACAGAATCACAACTAACACAGAACCACGTTTCTCATATAAGAATACCAAATCACACAGCTCAGGAAAAACACAGAATTTCACCACTCAGATAACATAGAACCATTGATTATAGACAACTCATACTTTGTTTATATTCAAGTCCCTCAAAATAAATCGGTATATAACAGTACTAAAAAGTAATTAATTCATTGAAAAGGGGTCAAAACTGAATTACTCTAAAATATTTGAATACTGGTTTATTTTCAAAAAAAGCCCATTGAAAGCTTAATTTCACAAATCTCCACTGTTAAAAACATAAAGAATACTGAACCAGAAATATATAACAATAGAATTCACCAAGAATTCAGTACCATTATATTCCCCAATTATCTTAGTCACGTATATACCGAGTCTCGAAGTTAAGAATTCCCCAAACAACGTATCAGTACAGATACTAGGCCAGAGAGAGACGGACTGTTTTATCCCCTTCAAAGGTCTCACTTCCTTTCTAGACAGATCCATACTGATAAACCATTTATCTTAACCATGACCTTGTATATCAATGATAGATAATATCAAGGTTTTCACAAAATAATAAATTGTATTCTCTTCGCGGTAAAATCGTATTTACGGTAGTCTAAAATTCGCCATTATAACGGTATGTTTACAAAAGCTCAAAAATGATTTTGGCATAGCCATCTTACTCACACGAAAATCTTGAGAAAATTTGGGCATTATAACTCTACTATCAATACTTAGCAAAAATAATTAATTTAAAGCTTATAAAATAATTTATGAAGGCATAATAGTAAAAACACATAAAGCATACAAGACAAGCCTAAACAAGAATCAAAACTCATACTTCTCAAATTAAATTTCAAGATTAACCCCTTACCTTGGCAAAACTTGAAGAAGAACAACCAAGAACACCAAAAGAAATTTAAGACAACTAAGAGAGAGAAGAGAGAGAACTTTGTGCTTTAGTCTTCAAGCTTGTGGTGTGTGTTAAAATTATGAGGCCAAGGGGTCTATTTATAGGAAGAGGAGGGCGGCCAAGGAGGGAGCTAGGAGGAATTAAAAATTTGTGACCTCATGCACTTTTTTTATGTATATGTCATAAAACCTTAATATATAAATGGTCCATTTTTCTAATTGGCTTTCCCTTATGACTATGCATGGTGACTCATAAGGGAAAAACTCATCCAAGGGCCCTAAACAAGTGTGGATGTCGACCAAGATAGGGAGGGAGGAGAGCCTTTGGATTGCTTGGTCAAAAGCTTTATGTTTAGGTAGTTTTAAGTGAAACCCAAGGGCAAAATGGTCTTTATACATGCCCACCATACTATTCAAGGAAATCATGATGTCCCCAACTCTCTTAGGCTTCTTAGAATTATATTTGAACCCCTCAAAGTTCCTAAGTTTCTATATTATAGCCACTATATCTCTATTCGCCTCTTTTCGGTTTATTCCGTAAATAAGGAAAAGATGGTATTCCTACTAATCTATCACTCAAAAATAATTTTAAATAGTAAGAATCAATGAGGAATCACGAAATTAACATGTAAAAGCTTCATGGAAGAGTTTTGAAATTTTACGGTAAGGGCAAACCCTACTGTTTGCAAAAACAAAGGAAAACGGACGCGCCGTAAGTGAAAAATAATACTTTTTCAGAAAATTCCAGAAAAATTCCCAGAAAATCACAAATTTGATTTAAACACTAATGGTCTCTCTTGAAAGTTGATTTTAAGCTCTCATTGATCACTGAAAATCTATTTTTGACCAGAAATCCCTGTTTTTCGTATTTTATGAACGTCGAAAAAGTAGCGTTTTTACCTGCTTTTCAAAAAATTACGAAATAATTCCCAAAAATCCCCAAAAATATAAAAACATGATTCAGCTACTAAAAATCTTTTTTTGACCTTAGGTCAGTCTCCGAATCAGTTATTTGCTATTACTGTAAGTAATAGGGACAAAACGGTAATTTTCAAAGTTTTCAGAAAATTCTAAGAAAATTCTAGAAAATCTTAAATATTAAAAAAATCAACTTTTGTGAAGGAAGTTTGTTTGTCTAAGTTGGTTTGACATACTTGTTCTGTTTAAACCCCTTATCCATCTATTACGGTAAATATGGTTTTCCGTAAAAACCCAAACAGTGAATGAAAAATGTCTGTTTCAATGAAATAACTTGATAAGTATTTTAAAACCTTAATTCTAAGACTACAATAATTTACTTAGCACTTAGATCACACAATTTCATATAAAACATATAATTGACGGAAAATAGCAAACAGAAGTCTATATAAGACTTAACTATCTTACCGTTCTAAACTGTAATATCAACAAGGCTTATTATTTCCATACTATCCAAAGTACACTAGATCCTCAAGTCTCTATCTTTAATTACTCCTCCATCTCTAGTATTTATTCATTTCTTAACTAACAGATCACAGAGTTTCTCCTAGAGGGACTAAAACTATAATTACCCTTTATATCTTTCTCTAAAATTCCAAACTTAATCTATAAAACCTTTATGGAACATCAAGCCACCATTTCATATCATCTAATACCTTTTGGGAAATCAAGTATGAATTTTCTATATTCATTTTTCAACTTATTTTGACAGTCAAGAATATCCGTAAAATGTCATTTGACTTCTATGTCAGCTCTAAACCATTATTTATTATCCAAAATCTTAAAGGTAATTCTAATCCTCCAAAATAAATACTTTGTCTCATAGAGTAAAAATTTTGGGATGTTACAGGTGGGGCGGGCAAAAAATGGCGGGACAGACCGATCGATTTTTCCATCCCTAGATGGCACGAGAGAATGCTGAAGGGATACGAGTAGTGCTAGGTATATGGGCCTTGGCCCGCAGACGACCCGTTTAACCAATAGCCCGCGCGGGCTACGGGTCACCTAAATATATGTTAGTTTAAATGCGGGCTTTTAGCCCAGTTTGTTTAACCCGCGGGCTAGGCGGGTTTGGTTCGTTGGTTGGTGGGTTAGCCTATGGGTCAATTAAAGTTTAATGTGTATTTTATTTTATTTACAAAATACAATTATTTTTATTCTTTAGTAGGCCCACGGGCCAGTCCATTTAGCCCGTGGACTATGCGGGCCAGACCCGGGCCACAACATGTAGGCCCATTTATTTCGCAGCTCGGGCTGACCTTGTCCGTTTTTATGCGGGCCAATGCAGACTGGGTTACCCACATACCCACCTCTAGACACGAGAGAACATAAGTATTTAGTGTTTAAAACTGAAAACAAGAATCACAAAACCTATTTTTATGGTTTTGAGATTTAGGTGAAAACAGTTTTAAAATTAAGTAAAAAACCAATTTAATCCCATTTTACTCGAATAGGTTTTGTTTTCAAATTTAGCTTTTAAAACCAAAAATTAGAAACTTAGAACCACCCCGAACGACCCCTAAGATCAAACGAGAGATAACTATGATGCTTTATAAATTTGTAGCATTAAAATGACACATGGTATATATTGGGGCATCATACCCACACATCCATAATATTGAGAAATCAAAATCCTAGTGGTGGCAAATGCTTCCACTCTGCATAATGTAGATCCATCCACTCCTAACTGAAAAAAGGGAGTGCATTATACAGAAAGTCAGAAATATAGTTGAACATCGCATTCGACCGACGACGAATACTCCTAACTGAAAAAAGGGAATGAATTACAGGTAGTTGAACATCACGTACGCTTAACTAACATCACTTGAAATATTTCCATTGTACAATTTTCTTTGATATTCAACAACTGGGGTTCAATCATCGATCGGTAGCTATGTGATATTCAACAACCGGGTCCAAATCCAATGGCTGGTAGTTATGTGAGTTTGTGACCAAGGACTTTGTGTTAGATATTAGTCCTGAGATTAAATGACCGGTAGCTATGTGATATTCAACAGGCGGGGTCCAATGACGGGTAGCTATTTGTTTGTCCGCCGGAGAAATTGGCTCACTACTTTTAGTGAGGTCTTCCTTATCAATCACGTTTTTAACAAGACTCGAACTCGTTTAAGGGATCTGAGTCCAGTTCCATTCGGGCCAACGTAATATTGGTAATACAAATTATTCTTTAATTATTAATATATTAATTTATGAATCATAGTTATAAGAGGATGTAAATTAAAAAAAAACAAGGCTTAAATATGAACTTGGTCCCCGTAAAAATTCGAGTTTTGAATTTAGTCCCTACATTTAAAGTCAACGGTTTTTAGTCCTCCTAAATTTCAAGTTTTGAATTTAGTCTTTCCTTTGCGTTGACCAGTGCCATGTCACCCTTAAAACGCTGACGTGGCACACTGCTGGCCACGTCAGTTATTTATAGGGACTAAAATCAAAACATATAATTTTTACAGGGGCCTCCACCCCCTCCTTCTTCTCCTCCTCCTCCACCACCAACACCACCACCACCACCCCTCTCTCTCTTTCATCACCACCCCCTCTTTCTCCCACCCTCCTCCAAACCCATCTTCCTCCAACCCCAACCCCGTCTTCTTCTTCTTCTTCTTCTTCTTCTTCTCTTCAGCAACACCACCAAACCCAAAACCGCAACAGACCCAATAACAACACCACTCAATTAAGGTATGTCTATGCACTTTTTTTCTTTCAATTTGTTAATCATATGTCCTGGTCATGATTATTTTGTTGCTATTTTCACAATCCATGAATAAATTGGTGCCCGTGCTATTTTCACAGATCACTTTTTTCTCACTCAAAAAAAACCCCACTCTCCATCTCTAATGCATAAATCGGTGGAGGAGAGAAAGAGGGGGATGGGGGTGGTGGTGGTGGCGGAGGGGGGGAGAAAGAGGGGGTGGTGGCAGAGGAGAGAGAGGGGGTGGTGGTGGTGGAGGAGGAGGAGGGGGAAGAAGGAGAGGTCGTGATGGAGGAAAGTTTTGGTAAAAATTATATGTTTTGATTTTAATCCCTATAAATAAATAACATTTTGATTTTAGTCCCTGTAAATAAATGACGTGTCAAATGACGTGGCCAGGACAATGTGCCACGTAGGCGTTTTATAGTGACATGGCACGGGTCAACGCAAATAAGGGACTAAATTCAAAACTTAAAATTTGGGAGGACTAAAAACCGTTGACTTTAAATGTAGGGACTAAATTCAAAACTCGAATTTTTACAGGGACCAAATTCATATTTAAGCAAAAAAAATCAAATCTTAATCTTATTTCCGGCTTAAGAATCGGGGAAAAAATGCACTTAATCCGCAAATCGACAATTCTTTTTCTTTTGTTGGAAGAATACGAAAGAGAAAAAGCAAAGTGGAGAATGAAATTTGCCAAAAAAAAAAGTGGAGAATGAAATTTACCTTTCTCTCAAAAAGCTGAAAGAAAAACAATTCTATCAGAATCACTACCATCTCTGTTTTATTGTCCACTTTACAAGCCTCATAATTCAAAGCAGTGTCTCTTCTTTGTTATATCAAAAAAAAAAAAGCGGTGTCTCTTTTTTTTTTATAAAAATTGTTCAATTTGAATACTATTCCAGATTTTGGGATTATATCAAAAAGACGAAAGAAAACATACGTTTGCCACAATTGATAATTAATGAGAGCTAGAAACAATTTTGTCATAGAATTGACAAAATTTATACTTTTTTTTTACTGAAAATATATACTTCAGTACCAAGAAGGTTCACGAATATAGATCCTAGTGATTTACGTAAAAAAAAAAAAGACAGATCCTAGTGACATGTAGCTGAATTTTGTGATAATAGAGGTACTGAAAGTACTAAAATACATGCAATCTGTTTCTTCTTCTTTTTTTTCCCACTCTTGTAAGACTACAAGATTAGGCTATAGAATTAAGAAAATAAATACTTTAGTACTAAGAAAGCTCAAAGAAATTAAATTTGTCCTTGCTTGACTTATCAAATTCTAACATGTGGTACTCGACTAGTCATGGAGGCTGTATATTAAAGAAGGCTTTACATATAATTTGTGCATTTACAAATATGAATAAAAACAATATGCAACTTCATGCTTTTTTTGACAAATTAGTTTATTTCAGTAACTAGTTTACAGTTCCGAACAGTAAATAATTCTTCCCCTGGTTTTAAGAGGATCTTTGATGATTTTGATTTGTCACGAATTAATCTATATCAGGAAATTCTAGCATTCTTTTAAAGTTCATAGCACAATATATATGAGAGTTTACCTTATCAACAAGATTGACAATGTTCTCATTAATAGCACACAATGATATTTTTCGTAGGTGTGGTTTTCGCAAGTCGCAACAGTATTTCATCTGGATATCTCAGAAGGTTTCACACCTGGGACGCCAACTATTTCACAAGTGTGAACGTCTCGGACTTGGAACGGGTTCATGCAGTATTCACAAACAGTTCACTTCACACCATGGGTGTGGTAATTATCATAGTTGTGAAAATGCTAAAAGCCGTGAGGTGCGTTTGGGGCATCTTTTTGGCTTTTGAACTGCCATATTTGATGTAAAGCTATTCTTTTGGATACACTTTGTATTACATTTGCATATGCTATTGCTAGAAATATTGCCTCATGCAACAAACCTCTCTACAATACAAAATATGAGGCAATATTTCTAGCAATAACATATATAGGCAGAGACCAGTCTCCAAGTTTTGACTCCCAAACTAGGGGCAGTTGCCTGCAACAACCATTATAATTCATATATATAATAGAATTGGATAGACATTATTACAGCTTGAATGCTTCTCACAACTTTAACTGAGAAATGAGTTGTTGAGAAGAGATGGATTATTCATTTTCGGTGCAAGAAACCATTAAAGACATTAGATTATACTCTTATCCAAAGTGGATGGATAAAAAAATATCTGGAAGTTCTTTGCAAAGTGTCATTAAAATCAACCATTATATATAAGAATGGTTAATCAAGTTGTTTCATCTGTCTAAGTTTTGCAGGGGAAAATAGTTTCTTTTCTGTCAAAGTTCTTTATATACATCTTCTGAATAAAAGTAGAGGAACTTCCTATAGTTATAATGTCATTTACATAGATTACAACATAGAGGTAGTACCTATGCTCCTTGAGCAAGAAAAGTGAAGGATCACATTTACTAGAGACAAAACAAAAACTGAGTAGTTTTTTGGTCAGATGTAATTCATACCAAATCCGTGGTGTCTGTTTTATGCCATAAATTGCTTTATTGAGTCTGCAAACCATTGTTTTGATAGTTATTTCAATGTTGGGATATTGAACCATGTATAATCTCTTCGTCCACAAACTATTTAAAATGGAATTGTTCACATCAATTTGTTGAACAAGGTCAACCTAGTGGCTTATGAGAGCAAGAGTGAGAATAACTTTGATGTTGATTGGTTTAACCATGGGTGAAAAAGTTTCTGAGTAGTCACAACCTTGTTGCTGGTGAAAACTTTTAGCAATAAACCTTGGTTTATATTTCTTGATTGACCCATCTAGAAAACAAAACTGATGTTTTAAAGTGTATAGGAAACAAAACTCTTTAAATAGGACTTCTTCAAAGATGTAAATCCTTCCACATAAGGTCAAACATTTATAGCCTTTTGGAGTGGAAGAATACCCAAGAAAAGTAAATTTAGCACATCTAAATTCTAATTAAACACCAACTTGTGTTGATTATAAGGTTTCATCGAGGGCTACCAAGCACAACCAAACACCCAAAGAAAGGGAGTAATTAGGCTACTGATTGAACAAATTAAGTGAAGAGAGGAATGGTACAGTCATGAGAGATAGAGATCAATCTGTTTATGAGAAAAGTGGCTGATTGGAGTGGCAGAGAAGGCTGTGAAAGTAATTAAAGTGAGACCAACTTCAACAATGTGTCCATATTTGCATTCAACTATACACACACCATATGTTGGTGAGTATGTCGACAAATTAATCTATGAGCAATACCTTGAAGATATTTTGAAAAGGGTCAAAACTAAATCCCCCAATCAATTTGCAAGGCTTTGATCTTCTTATTTAATTGGAGTTCAACGAAGGACTGGAATTGCTCGTAGATAGATAGTGTTTCAACAAAGGCTATATATAATGAGTAACCCCATGTTGAAGTAGGGAGTTTATCCCCACAAATCATCATTAATTACGGACCAATTGTAAAGGTATGAGGGACCAATTGTTTAAATATTAGAAAAAAAACTTGTAACATAATTATTGATTGATAAGTAGTAGTACATTTATTACATAATTGCACTTTAATAAAAACTAAATGTCATGAGGCTTTAAAGTATGGTGGTACATAATCAACTCCAAACTCAAGTTAGTTTGAAAATGGTAATAGTAAAATAATCAAGCATATTCTCATGTAGCCACACTGTGCAAAACAACAGTTTCGATGGTAAGTCCAGGTCCAAAGCCGAATAACACACCCCATTCGAGCCCTTCGCCAGTGGTCTTAAGTCCATTTTGAGCTGATTTCTTTCTCATCTCATCCAAGATGAATAGGACACATGCACTTGACATGTTACCATAATCACTAAGCACATCCCTAGTGGCCTTCATCTTTTCAGGTTTCAAAGCTAACTTTTGCTCAACTTGGTCAAGAATTGCCGGTCCACCTGGGTGTGCAATCCAAAAGATTGAGTTGTAATCAGAGATGCCTAATGGTTGGAATGCCTCAGTCAGTGCTTTATCAATGTTCTTTGAGACAATCCCGGGAACATCTTTAAGAAGATGAAATGTGAGCCCAACTTCACGAAGGTGACCATCAATGGCTCCTTCACTATCTGGAGCTATTGTTTGTGCAGTCCAAACCAACTCAAATATAGGCTTCTCAATTTCGGGTATTGGGTCAGAACCAACAATGACTGCAGCTGCTCCATCTCCAAATAATGCTTGTCCCACAAGGCTATCTAGGTGAGTATCAGTAGGGCCACGGAATGTGACTGCAGTAACTTCAGAACAAACAACTAGCACACGAGCACCTTTGTTGTTCTCCGCCAAGTCTTTGGCCAAGCGAAGCACCGTGCCACCTGCAAAGCACCCTTGTTGGTACATCATGTACCTTTTCACATATGGGCGAAGACCCAAGAGTTTAGTAAGTTGGTAATCAGCGCCAGGCATGTCCACTCCACTAGTAGTGCAAAAGATTAAGTGGGTAATCTTCGACTTTGGTTGGCCCCATTCTTTTATAGCCTTGACCGCAGCTTCCTTCCCTAGTCTAGGCACCTCTACGACGACCATGTCTTGCCTAGCGTCCAAAGAAGGTGCCATATAAGCGCAAATGTTAGGATTCTCTTTCAAAATCTCTTCCGTTAGGTACATATATCGCTTCTTGATCATAGATTTATCACCTGAAATTAATTATAAAAAAATAACATTAACACAACAAATTTATGATAATACCAAAATCAATGACATAATGATTAGTTTTGTAATGTAAATAATTTTGATCGATTTCTTTTAAATATTTCATTTACTATCTAAATTTAATATTATGAGTAACTTCTACAAATATTTCATCAATTTCATAACTCAAAAAGTATTAACCAAATCATTTCACATAATAAAAAAGGGAAAAAAATACTAGAGAAGTAAATTGAAATCAAGAATATCTCTAAAAAAATATAAAGAGGCAAAAGGATTACTTACACATGCGCTGAAATTTTTCCTTAAGCTCGGTCTTGTGCTCACTATTTGTGATCTTAAAGTAAAAATCAGGATAAGTACTCTGATCAACACAGTTTGGTGGGTTTGCAGTGCCAATGGCCAAGATGTTTGCAGGGCCTTCTGCCCTTTGAGCTTTGCGAATTTCAGCTACACTCACCATCTTTCTTTTTGGCTGAAATTAATTAAGTTTCTAAGCAAATTAAGATATGTGTAGCAAATTAAGCACTGCAATTTGAACTCAATTGGCAACTAATTGCAGTACTTGTAGAGAAGGACTCAAGGGTGTGTTGCAAACTTGATTGGGGAGAGAGGATTTTATATGTATGCAAAAGGGTAGAATGGGGAAGTGGATATTGGAGGGTAGCTGAGCCTGATCACGTGCTTGACTAATATTACTTGAAGTTGAAACATTTCCATTCCATTATTTGCACATTTTTATATAATATTTCAACAACCGGGTGCTGATGATATGGCTGGCTGGGCGAGTCCCTATGAGTTTGGTGGCAAATTCCCGCATGATTTTGAAGACCCTCTCTACTCTTGGTTTTTTTTTTTGACGGCTGTTTTTTTTAATATACAATAATTGACTATATTTTATGCATCTATTTTGGGGAATCTTAAGGTACGTGCATCACAACCTGATATTGAGTAACTTGGTGCCATTAATCAAACACGTGGTTGAGTTGTGTGCATGACTTGCGTCTTGCATACAATATATGACTAGTTGCTGATTTCCTGGTAATTGGATGTATATTAATAAATAAATAAATATAGGTTTAATATAATTTTTTTAATCCTTGGCATTCAAAGGTGATACTAGATTTTGATTAATTTGAGTTGAGTAGAATAAACTTATTTAAGCGGATAAAATTCTCTTAACATTTATTTGAGTTATAGTTAAAAAAATCAAATTTCTCGCCATTTAAATCAATAGAGACGCTGATTATTTAAGTTCAATAATTTAATGTTATTGATATATATAATAATAATAATTTACAATTACTTCTATATCATTGCCATTTGCTCATATCATAACCTCTTATACTTTAATTTATATTACGTTTTAAGCAGGATACTTACATAATTAATTTGTGTTTACATAATTTAATTTAATTTATATAGTACAAGCTACTTTGATACTTTTGAAACATTTATTTCTTATCTAATTTTGAAATATTAGTATTGCAGTTTCACATGCTATATATGATAGGGGTTCAATTTAATCAATTTTAGAGATTTTTTTTGAAAATCATTTCTGTAAACTTTTAATTATTATAAATTAATTTTAAAGACACAGAAATGCAAATGAAATCCACAGTTACAGATGTATAATCGGACATTTACTTGCAGGGACAAGTATCAGGACCGAGTTCTAACTTCTAACCCAATAAAAATAGCCATCGGGTCTCTACTGAATATTTTAAGTTTCAATGAGTAGTTGAATCTTGAATGGCTGAATATCAGGACAAGTGTTGGAGCCACCTACCCTCATTAGACCAAGTTTAAGCGTTCATGTTTGAGTGGCTGAATATCACATTACTATCTCATTAAATTAAATTATATGTACAGTAAAATTGTTTTGAGTTAGATAAATGTAATATATAATTTGTAATCCAATAATGCTATTAGTAAACTTTTGAACTAGTTTCTAAATATATAGTAGCCTATTACACAGTAAAAAAATAAATAATATTGAAACCAATATCAACTACACTTTTTTGCTTCGTTTTGCTAATTATTCAATGGCAACTTGGAAAAATTGATGAGTTCAATTCAATTACAAATCAATAAACATACAATATCAATCAGGGTGTGAATTTTTTCACAGACGTGAATGACTTTGAGATGAGAAGTCTGCATTTCGTGGATTGAGTCCGACACTTTCACACTATGAGTGTGACTTTTTTCACAAGTGCGAACGGCTCTGTATTGAGAAGTTTGTATTTTCATGGATTGGGTCTGACGATTTCACACGGCGGATGTGAAAGTTTTCACATCTGTGAATGGTTCTGGCACGAGAAGTCTGCGGTTTAGTGGATAGGGTCTGACTCTTTCACATCGAGGGAGTGAATTTTTTCACAGCGGTGAATGGCTCTTGTTTGAGAAGTCTCTACTTACGTGAAGTTTGCTTTTCTATGAAAAGTTATTTGTCTTTTAGGCTATGTTTGGGAGTTTGGAGGAGAGGGGAGGGGAGGGCTTTGGAGGGGAGGGGAGGTAAGGGGAAGGGAGGGGGAAGGGGGGGGAAATCTCTCCCCTTGTTTGGGAACTGAAAATTGGGAAGGAGAAGGAGTATGGGGGTTTAGGTTGATAAATTGTCTTTTTTACCCCTTTCTTAAAAATATGCACAGTAACATTTGGAACACTGTACGTTGCGTTTAAAAATATAACGTTGCTTCTTTTTATTTGCTGCATATCTAAATGCTTTGCTTTTTTTTTTATAATAACTTATTGTTTTGATTTGTAAAATTATTTTATATACTGTAAAAATTATTTAATAATTTTATATGTAATTTTATTTTATACTTTTCCTTCTCCAATATAATACATAATATATATACATTCAAACAAAATTAAATATTAAATTGACAACTATTTATTTTATCCAATAAAAATCTAGTTTTAAATTTAATAAATAAATTTATATAAATCTACAAAAAAACTTGATTTTTCGAAGTTGGTAAAAAAAATTCAGTATTTGATAGATATATACAATAAATATAAAATTCAATTCAATTTCATTTTTTTATACAAATTCAATTTCAATTTCATTTTATACAACTAAAAAATTTACGTTCACACATTGATTTAATTAATACAACCTATTTTAATAAAAAATATTAAAGTAAATATAAAATAAAATTTAGACCCAGTTTGGATAAACTTCTCCATAAACACTTTTAGCATGTCACATAAGTTAAAATTAACTTTTACTCTTGTGCATATATGAGAAAAATAAAATACAAAATAAAACTAACTTCTTTATAAGTCAAAAGTTAGAGCTTTTACATCCAAACATGCTCATAGCCTACTTCAGTCACCTTGGTATTTTTTAAAAATTCAACAGAGAAAATGGGAGAACAAAATGGCAACAGGATCAAAACTTTATGCTCTTTCCTTAACCATCATTGCTACCAACCAATTCACATAATCCAGAGGAACTTTTTTTGTTAAAACCAAACTTATAACATTTCATTATGAATTACTTCTGCAATACAAGGTGACATATGGTAATAGGTTTGTGAATAAGGTAACACAATAGCTCTCCTAGCTATTGTTGCTCAACAAAAGAGAACTGAAAAGAAGGATTAACATCTAAAATTCCACAGATAGTAGATAAAATAGACCCCAATTCAGACACATTGGAAGTAAGATCCGTTGCCTGCAGCTTGTCCACAATTTGTTTGCAATCAACTTCAAAAATAACCTGAGCATAGGACATGATTTAAACATGCCTACAATATTAAAACCAAACAATTGTGGTTACCATTAGCACATTTAAAAGTTGATAAATTATATGAAAAATTAGAGATAAAAAGAGATACACAGTATTTCACTCACAAAATTACAGATAAACAAAGTTCTCATCACATTAAGAAATCACAGACATCCATTTCAGTTCAGATGTAAGAATAACAGTATTTCACTCACAAGTTCCAACATGTTTGTTCATTACTTGTTTTTCTGATACACAGGCCAAGAGAGATTTTTTTAGATAATCCAATTCCTCTGGTGTCTGATAGCAATAGGAAAATAAAACTCACTTGGCAAATTTTCTACCCATATAAGCAATAATTGAATATTTCTCTGGTAATCCATTTAGCAGATTTTCAACAACTGAAACTGAAAATTTAAACTCAGCTTTAGAAATCATGGAAGAACATATGCTAATCAAGTATTGAAATGAAAACAAAAGTTTCGTTGGCTAACATGCTAAATATAAGTTCCAGTCCAGTAAACAAAACATGAGGCAAAAAGAACAAGTCTAACATGAGGCAACAGAATGGATGTTAAAAATGAATGCTTCCAGGAAATAGATTTCACCATGACAATCATTATAAAAAAGCCTCTCAACATACCGAGAGCAGAAGGAAGAAGGAAAAAGACAACTCTAATAAAATGGAGGCATGTGAGCCATCTAACTAGTTATCACAAATCATATCACTTTTGGCTCATTAAAATCTCACATTTCAACAAATAAAGCTGAACAAAATTAGCTTAAATTCACAGTTCCATCCTAAACCAAAAACAGAAAAATAAGAACCTCTTAACATTTCCTTGTCAAGGTTAATTGATAGTAAATAGCTACTGCACATGTAATGCACCAAAGTATTAATAGAAAGGGACTTAAGGCCAGTGCATTAATTAAGTCAAAGCTGCAAATATAGATGTGGTAAACTGCAATACATTAATTAAGTTCAATACATGCAGATCTTGCTATTCAAGTGTATCCTTCAAAATTGATTATATTATGAGGACGAATGGGGGGTTTTCAAATTTTTTTTATCTACTTCATCTCTAATTAATTTTCACAAGGTGTTGTATATCTTCAAACTAGCTCTTCTAAGTTTTATGAAATTTGCAGTTGCACAGAGGAATCTATTTGGCACCTCTAAATTCAGGACCATCATCAAAGAAGAATAAAAACAAACAAGAACTGTTCTGTAAATATGGTCTTATAGAAGATGAAGATTCATTATTCAGATTCATTATTAATCTGTTTTCGTGTTTGATTAATGTGTTTTCTGCAACTCAAGCAAAGCAAATTTTGTGAGCCAAGAACAGTGAGTGCATCTGAGGATATACACCCAACAATAGTTACAGCACCTCCAACAACTCCAAGTCCAAGCAAAAGGAGACAGCAAGATCAAAGCATTGCAAGGGCCTTTTATAAGATAAATCGTATAATATCTAAGCATTCAAAAGATCATGTTTAAAAACAGTATACTAATCCTATTCAATATTGAGCATGAGAAACTCAAACTATGGATGATTCAAAGCTGAAAACGAATCAGATACTAACCCAAGCAAATAAGTCGAAGAGAACGAATCAGATTTGAAACGATTCAAAGATGAAACACCACGATTCAAAGCTGAAACATGAACGAAGGACACGAAGATCAGATTCAACAAAATGAATAAACGAAATGAAGAAGACAGATTTGAGAAATACCTGATTGAGCTCGATCTGGGAAGAAGAAGAGTGTGAAGAAAGCGATGGAGATTGATCAAGAGAGAGACGCACGAAGGAGATCGATCGATCGAGAGAGAGAGAGACGAAGGAGATCGAGAGAGAGAGAGAGACGCACGAAGGAGCTGGGAGCCTGGGACTAGGGTTCAGACTGAATTGGAATTTCCAAATTTCTCAAGGGTAAATGGGTAATTGTATTCTATTTCCCCCCAAAACCCCCCAATTTGGGGGAACTCCGAAAATTGGCCCAAGGAGGGCTTTGGGGGGTTTTAAAAAACCCCCCAAAACTTTTTCTTAATTTTAAAAACTCTCAAACAAGGTAATTGGGGATTATACACCCTCCCCTCCCCTCCCCTCCCCTCCAAAACCCCCCATCCAAACATACCCTTATGGTTTCAATTAAGGGTAGAGCTAGCAGTGTTTTATGTCTTTTAATATAGTGGAATACGATCATGGTTCATATTGGGACTATGTTGAGAAAAGTTGTCATGTAGCATTATGGTGGGCTGGGATCACTTGTTAATTATCTTTGTACAACATCTATGATACGGTACTCCTTGTACTATTCTCTTTCTTTTCAAAAAAAATAACACAATAAAGGCCACATGGAAAAATATCTTTTATCCAATGTGAGGGTACTGGTTGAGATGAGTGTTGTGTGACCTTTTATGTTTGATGTGAGGGAACAAGAGAGGTGGCTCTTTCTACATCGGCATCTATGATGAGCTGTAGATTGAAAAAAAAATATTTTCTTAGAAATGCCAAAAAGAACTTGCAAGTCATATTTACTCAAAGAAAATGTAGTTTTGACTCTTTGAGCAATAATTTTACAACATTTCACTATCCATCATTAAGTGTAAAAATAATCATTTAATTACATCATCGTAAGTATGTGAAATGAAGAATATCACACAAATACAATCTTATGTGATTTCAATAATTTGATTATTTAGATCATAAGATAGACCAAAGACTCAATACAATTGCCCCTTAAACTCTGTTTACTATATTCCTTAATAATGGCATCAAAATTATTCTTGTAGATTTTGCTCACATATAAGACTGGGGAGAAGTTGTGTCTATCAATTTTGAATGACAATTTCGAATGAGTTGTTGTAAAAACTTCACTCACCGTACCAGTACCTGTTATTCAGTTCTAAGCTGAATAGCTCTAATACCCCAAGCTGGTGGTGGAGTAGCGAATTAAGCTAGCAGAATCAAAGAATAAAGGAGTAATTAGGCTACTGATTGAACAAAATGAAGAGAGGAACGGTAGAGATCAATTTGTTTATGAGAAAGGTGGCTGATTGGAGAACATGGTCCCGAAATTGGAGTGGCAGAGAAGGTTGTGAAAGTAAAGAGAGACCAACTTCAACAATGTGCCCATATTTGCATTTGGCTACACCATATGTTGATGGTGATTATATATGTGGACAAATTATAATCTATAGCAATACCTTGATTATCTAGATATTTTGAAATGGGTCAAAACTAAATCCCCTAATCCGTTTCCAAGGCTTTGATCTTCTTACTTAATTGGAGTTCAACGAATTAAGGATTGTAATTGCTCGAAGATAGTGTTTCAACAAAGGCTATATAATATGAGTAATTAACCCCATGTTGAAGTAGGAAATTTATCCCCACAAATCATTAATTAAGGACCAATTGTAAACGTTCAATAATTACGGGTCAAGTGCATTTTTGTTTGAACATTAGAACAATGTTTTAGTATACAATTATTGATTGATATGTAGTACATTCATTTCAAATCAATTACAAATTCTGAAAGTTAGGCACACACATGTACATCATTGCACTTTAACAAAAAATAGCAAAAAACATCATCGTTTTTATATGTTAACAGACTTAGTTAAAGGATATATATTTCAAATAAATAAATTTCACGAGGCTGTGTGAAGCTATTCACCATATATTACTATGGTGGTACATAATCAACTCCACACGGGATTATTTTTCACAGATCCAAACTCAAGTGAGTTTTAAAGTGCAATACATAATAATTATAAAATAAACAAGCATCTTATATAGCCACACTGTGCAAAACAACAGTTTCGATGGTAAGTCCAGGTCCAAAGCCGAATAACACACCCCATTCAAGCCCTTCGCCAGTGGTCTTAAGTCCATTTTGAGCTGATTTCTTTCTCATCTCATCCAAGATGAATAGGACACATGCACTTGACATGTTACCATAATCACTAAGCACATCCCTAGTGGCCTTCATCTTTTCAGGCTTCAAAGCTAACTTTTGCTCAACTTGGTCAAGAATTGCTGGTCCACCTGGGTGTGCAATCCAAAAGATTGAGTTGTAATCAGATATGCCTAATGGTTGGAATGCCTCAGTCAGTGCTTTATCAATGTTCTTTGAGACAATCCCGGGAACATCTTTAAGAAGATGAAATGTGAGCCCAACTTCACGCAGGTGACCATCAATGGCTCCTTCACTATCTGGAGCTATTGTTTGTGCAGTCCAAACCAACTCAAATATAGGCTTCTCAATTTCGGGTATTGGGTCAGAACCAACAATGACTGCAGCTGCTCCATCTCCAAATAATGCTTGTCCCACAAGGCTATCTAGGTGAGTATCAGTAGGGCCACGGAATGTGACTGCAGTAACTTCAGAACAAACAACTAGCACACGAGCACCTTTGTTGTTCTCCGCCAAGTCTTTGGCCAAGCGAAGCACCGTGCCACCTGCAAAGCACCCTTGTTGGTACATCATATACCTTTTCACATATGGGCGAAGACCCAAGAGTTTAGTAAGTTGGTAATCAGCGCCAGGCATGTCCACACCACTAGTAGTGCAAAAGATTAAGTGGGTAATCTTCGACTTTGGTTGGCCCCATTCTTTTATAGCTTTGACCGCAGCTTCCTTCCCTAGTCTAGGCACCTCTACGACCACCATGTCTTGCCTAGCGTCCAAAGAAGGTGCCATATAAGCGCAAATGTTAGGATTCTCTTTCAAAATCTCTTCTGTTAGGTACATATATCGCTTCTTGATCATAGATTTATCACCTGAAATTAATTATAAAAAAATAACATTAACACAACAAATTTATGATATATAATACCAAAATCATTGACATAATGATTAGTTTTGCATGTAAATCATTTTGATCGATTTCTTTTAAATATTTCATCTACTATCCAAATTTAATATTATGAGTAACTTCTACAAATATTTCATCAATTTCATAACTCAAAAAGTATTAACCAAATCATTTCACATAATAAAAAGGAAAAAAATACTACCTCCGTCCCTAAATATAGGAACCTTTACAAAAAAATGAAAGTCCCTTTATATAAGAACCTTTCCAAAAAATTAGTTGCATTAATTATTTTTTGACTAAAATGCCCTTATGATCACCCAACTACTCTACCTTTTCCAATGCATTAATTAAGTGATGAGAGAGAGAGGAGGGAAGAGAGATAGTAATAAGTGTTAGGGCTAGTTTTGGAAAAGTATAGTAAATCATTGACAAATTTATTGCTATTAACTAACTTAACTAATTTTCTTAAAGGGTGTGAATTAGTTAAAAGGTTCTTATATTTAGGGACGGAGGTAGTACTAGAGAAGTAAATTAAAATCAAGAATATCTAAAAAAAATATAAAGAGGCAAAAGGATTACTTACACATGCGCTGAAATTTTTCCTTAAGCTCGGTCTTGTGCTCACTATTTGTGATCTTAAAGTAAAAATCAGGATAAGTACTCTGATCAACACAGTTTGGTGGGTTTGCAGTGCCAATGGCCAAGATGTTTGCAGGGCCTTCTGCCCTTTGAGCTTTGCGAATTTCAGCTACACTCACCATCTTTCTTTTTGGCTGAAATTAATTAAGATATGTGTAGCAAATTAAGCACTGCAATTTGAACTCAATTGGCTACTAATTGCAGTACTTGTAGAGAAGGACTCAAGGGTGTGTTGCAAACTTGATTGGGGAGAGGTGATTTTATATGTATGCAAAAGGGTAGAATGGGGAAGTGGATATTGGAGGGTAGCTGAGACTCACGTGCTTGACGTACTAATGTTACTTGAAACATTTGCATTTGCACATTTTTAATTAATATTCAACAACCAGGTTCTATGGCTTTGGCTAGCTGGACGAGCCCCTAGGAGTTTGGTGGCAAATGCCCCCGCATGACATTGAAGACCCTCTCTACTCTTTTGATTATTGTTTCTTTAATAAACAATAATTGGCTATATTTTTATTGTGCATTATTTATTTTGGGGAATCTTAAGGTACGTGCATTACATCCTGGTATTGAGTACCTTGGTGCCATTAACCAAACCAAACATATGGTTGACTTGTGTGCAAGATGACTGGTGGTTGCTCTATTTCTGAATTCCTGGTAATTGGATGTATATTAATAAATAAATATAGGTTTAATGTTTTTTAAATCCTTGACATTCAAAGGTGATATTAGATTTTTGATTTATTCGAGTTGAGTAGAATAAATTTATTTAAGCGGATAAAATTCTCTTAACATTTATTTGAGTTATAGTTTAAAAAATTAGATTCCTCGCCAGTTAATCAACAGAGATAATATTTAGATCATTGTCACCTGCTCCTATCATATATTTTTTTTTATTTTGGATTGCACCTATCATAAACTCTTATACTAGCTATTACGTTTTAAGCAGAATACTTACATAAATAATTTGTGTTTACACTAATTTGATGCAGACGTTAAATGTAATTTGTATAGTACAAGCTATTTTCTTGAATAGCTCATTATTTATGTATTTTGTCTTAAATACTTTACTTATGAAACATTTATTTCTGATCTACTTTTGAAATCTTGGTATTGCAGTTTCACGTGCTATGATAGGTATGTTTTAATTTAACCAATTTTGGAGACTTTTTTAAAATAATTTCTATAAACTTTTAATTAAAAATTAATTTTAATTTAAAGACACAGAAATGCAAATGAAATTCACAGTTAGAGTTGTACCACGTCGTCGATTGGGGGGTATACGTTTGCCCCTAGTTAGTTGTTGGCCGTATTCTAAGGCCCCCGTTTTTCTTATTTTTATATTTATAATATATGTTATTTACTAGCAGGTGCAAGTGTCAAGGACCGAGTTCTAACCCAATAAAAATTGGGCATAATTTTGTCTCTACTGAATATTTTAAAGATTCAATTAAGGGTAGTTGAATCTTGAATGGTCAACAAGTGTTGGAGCCACCTACCCACATTAGACTGGAGGCTGCAAGTTTAGTTAGACAGTTTACTTTATGTATTTATAATATTAAGTTTTTACATTATTTCTTTTGAAAGTTAAATATGCATTTGATATGCGGTACTCTATTTGGATTGAAATATAAGTAAAAAAGTACATATATTTAGACTAAATATGATCTAGATATATATATTTTTTTGCTTATATTTCAGTCCACAGAGAATATATAAAAATTATAGTATGAGAAAAAAAAATATAAAGGTCTTTGTCAAATGTTTGGTACGCTAAGGTGAATTTAATTTTAAAACACATTTTTTAAGAAGTTAGAAAAACAATATTTTTAAAATAAACTAATCTAAATAGTAAATACTTATTAACATATTTGATTCAATATTTTTTTGTAAAAAATGTTCAACTTTAAGTACTTTTAAAAACTAAAATGACGAGTATTAGACCATCTCCATCGGGCGTTCTTATATTGGGTTCTTAACTTTAAGAACCGTTCTTAATGAGTTTAGCGTTGGAGAACTATGACATGGAGGTCAGCCTGGAGTAGGGGAATGGAAAGTCAAATACTACAATCAAAGGATTTTTAAATTACTTTTTGCGGAATACTATCGTGAGTGTTCTCTCACCGCTCGCTCATATGGTTGTTCAAACTTCCAAGTCTCTTGTCGACAAAAATAAAATAAAAAAATTCCAAGTCATTTAGACTTTAAACTCAGAAACCCACCAAGTCCTATATGGAGTGGTCCAAGTTGACGTCCCAAAAGTTGAAGTAGTTGCTGCACTTACTTGTAAATAATGGATTGCTGATTTAGCATTTGCCACGGTTGCCAAGAAATCATTAGCGATTAATGGGTTCGGATTTGTGGTTTATACTTGCAAACCTCTCTCTCATATTTGTTTGTTTTCTATTTTAACAAATTAATTTTAAAATAATTGATGGTATTTAAAAATAAGATTGAAAATATTGACTTTTGTTTAAGCTTAATATTATAAAAATAGGGTCACACTTTGGTGGAATTGTTAATCAGTGATGTATGGGTGGAATAGTTTTATCATTGTTTTATCATAGTTTTTATAGCCCTTGGATTTGGTAACAAAAAAATAATGGCCCAGATCAATTGAAAAAACATAAGAACATGTGAATCCTGCCACACCCAATTCCTACCCAACCCTCCTCCACCTTCACTCCGACCAACACCTTCCCAGCAGCGCCGACATTGCGACTTTCGGCCTCCATAGAAGACCCCAACCTCGACCTCCAAACCACCGCCACCGCCATCAATTCCACCCTCCCTCAATCTTTTCTATTTAGTTTTTGATGATGGTGTGCAATGTAACTGGGTTATATGAATTTTATATGATGAATGAAAAGGAAAGATTTTTACTTTTGTACTATTCAGGTGCTGCAATCTGAGGTGGATGGTTTGGTTCTCTCAATAGTTCCTGGGGACATTGGAAAGCCAACAACGAGGTTACAGAAAGAGTGCGAGAAGCAATAGCAATCATGGAGAGAAGAAAAAAAAATGGGAATGGGGAGGGTGGTGCCCAGATTCAAAACAGTGTTCAAACACAGTGAAAAAACAACAACAATAGCATTCAAACCCAAAGCATGGGTTCAATATCTGGGCAAAATCCTGTAAAAATCAGCAGCAGCAAGTTGAGCTCCGTCCTCCACCGCAACGAGATCCATCCTCCACCGTAACAGGGCATTCATGACCACAAATGCTCCCAGGCTTTCGGACTCGACGTTGGCGCTGGTGGGATCTCGACCGCAACAGGGTCCTTCCATCTGTAAACGCACCTCCATGGAAGGCGGCAACGAGGTGGTGCTCCGACGTCGTAGAACCATGTCGGTGAAGACGATGACCTCGAACCATTATTCGAAGGGATCGAAGGCGAAGACAATGACCTCGAACCAGAAGAGGCATCCATCGATCCCTCCATAGAACACCCCAACCTCGACCTCCAAACCACCGCCATCACCATCGATCTGAAATCTGTCGATAACACCACCACTGCCACCGCCATCATTCTGAAATCTGTCGATAACACTGTGTTGTATGCTTGGATTGAATGGCTGTGATAGGGGAAGGGTTGCCATTGATGAATCTGGAAAAGGAAGTGGTGTCCGGTTGGGGAAAGGGGGGAGAGACGAGAGAAAATGGTGAAGACGGAAAATGCAAAAGAGAGTAAGGGGTAGAGATAAGGGTTGTGTGAGGACAAGTATTGGTATTCTCATATTTTTTCTATTAGATCTGGGCCATTAATATTCTTATTATTAAATCCAACGGTTATAAAAACTATTCCAAAATTGTTCCACCGGTACATTATTGATTAACAATTCCACCTGACCCATAAAAATATATCTAATCAATTTTGTTGAGTGATAAATTAAATTCATTTTTTAAGTATAGACATATTTTATTCTAGAATTCCTATAATTAGTTATTTTAAATATCACCATGCAAGCTGTCAAAAAAAAAATCGCCGTGCAACTCTTTCAACGCTAAAGAGGTTTATTTGAAATAATCACTTTTCTTTTCAAAGTTCTGTAAAATCCTTAGTTTGGTAAGAGTTATCGCAAATCCTTCGGGATTATCCACTGCTTCAACGTGCCTCGAGACACGAGAATGAAAGTAACTAGACACAGGCATAGCATAGCAGTTGTTGTCCACATTGCTAAACTAATTCCAGCTACTTGCGTGAACATTTTTAATAACCGAGAAGTAATCATATTATGGATATTTATGACAAAATGGTCAGTTACTTTTTCATTCCACATCTAAAATAGGCAAAAGAAATCAATTTTAAGGGGCGCTATGCATTTACAATATTAGTATCACGAAGAACAGATGTCACATAAGAGCAATGCTATGCTGTGATTTCTGTATTATCCTCTTCCTATATCTACATTTGGCACTCTCCTGGTATAAAACCAGACATACACACACAGCCGACTTTATGCTTTCCCATCTTGTATCTCGTTACCAGAAACAGATGAAGAGCAAGTGCTAGCCTTGTCTCTGCTTTCTGATGATGATGATGATGGTGTGCTGTCATCTACACTTCTGTCAGCCTTCATCCTCTGCAGATTCTGGAACTGATTTTGCAGGATCTGTATAAAAAGTGTGGGTGGATATCATAAAGTCTATTGTGAGTAACTCTGATTAATTTAATCTCTATTCAAAATTGTGCAATTCAATCTTTTATGGAACAATTTAATTACACAGTCAAAGAGACCATGCACCCAACACATTGATGCAGTTTGAACCAGTTAAAACCTAAGAATTTGATGCTAAGGACACTATGTTTGATGTAAACATGGACATCAATTTCAAACCCATTACACAATCCTAGAATGAAAAAAAATGTAGATACCTGTGTACATGAATCAAATATCGTGACAAGGCCAAAAAGTAAATTAAATACCAATTTGTCTGCATTTATTTGTTATGACCAAGTGCTTATAGAAGCCTAATTGTGAAAAGTAGTTGTAATAATATCAGTAAAGGTCCCTTACTGGGGGTGGCAGAATTGAGAATGCAGACAGTGAGAAGGGGATACTCATTGGATGGTCATTATTATAATCATCAAATGTGACCTTTTAAATTCAGATAAAACCAAGATGACACATACTACTTACTCTGTGGAGGTAAAGGGGAAAAAAGTGCAATTGTACCTCAATCTGGTATTGTATAAATTTTCTATGAGCTTCCAGCTGAGCGCCTGGGATATTTGGATCATTTCTAAACCCCTCTCCATAATTCACAGGGGCCACGTGAGTTTGGTTAGGTTGAAAATGGAAGTGTCCCATTGGAGGAAAGGACACATTTGTTGATCCACCAGGGTTAAGAAACTGCTTCTGTGCTTGTTCACTGGAAGCTTGTTCTCCATTAAGGTCAGCATTAGTGGATTCAGCCATAGACATTTGAACCGGGGGATAAACAGTGTACCCGGGAGAGCTGTGAATTTGAGAACAAGCTCTAGTTATTTAGTATTAACACATCTTATAGACTAATTCAGTATTATCAATTATTTGACTGATAAAATAAGAGAAAAACCACTTAATTGGCCCTTTGCCTTGTTAAACAGTCATCTTAGCAAACAGGTGAACTGGGAGGAAGAATAATGAGTGAAAATGTAATGTAGCTAAGTTCATTGTCGCCAGAGCATCCTCAAGATTTCAAAACTTTCTTAAAAAAAGGTTCATCAAAAAGTTTTTTGTATATATTTTTATTCTGTGAAATAATTCTAAGAATTTTATTTTTTCAAAAGCGGGAAAACAATAATAGAATATAACAGGCAGTCAGGCACTAAAGATTTTAAAAACATACTTTCAAACTATCAAAATATAGGAAAGTGATAGAAAATGAAGGAAAATATGTGAGGAATTATAGAGACATATCTATTCTGAAGTAAGAGTTTTGTGATTCTGATAGATTACAACACTTACACAAGGTTCACATATTTATAGAGACCGTTTTTTTTTTTTATTTCTCTGCCTCTCTTTAACTGTCTATTTTATCCCATAAAAAATGCAGTAGAAAACTCCCTTTCATTTTTATACAACCTCCCCAAGCAGGTGCCATGCCTTAGAAAATGCCTTAATGATGTTTACTCAAAGTTCTTAATATTTTAAAAGTTTTATACTATCCCATTTTTAAATTCAATAAATTCAGCATTTATGCACCGGTTCTAGAAAATGAATGTAGAGTATCAATAATCAGCAAGATGCATAGCATAGGATTGATTTCATAGGCAGTTACAGTAAAGAGAGATACTATCCAAGCAAAAACGCCATACCATACAAAAGAAGTTGCAGAGGGATAAACATAAGACTTCTCATATATTGAAGCTGCAGCAGCTGCTGCTTGGAGTCTGGCTTGATGCCGACTCAAACTATCAGTTGCCACCCCACTGCCAACCTCAGTTTGAGCTGTGCTTCCACTGCCTGTCCCAATTCCTGTTCCAGGTTAAAATAATCAATATTATATGATATACTGAATAAACATGTATGCAAAGCCACAATGTTTAAAATGACAAGGCAACCATTAAGCACTATGCTTAGTTAATCGTACAGATATTATATTCAAAATATTTTAGACAGTATAATTCTGTTGGACTCAGGCTGGCAACATAATCACCCAAAAATAAAAAGAAAACAAGGTTTTGAAAGTTTACTAGTATATAATAATATCTCTAGGAGCATCATATGAAACTATAAAAAAATTAATAAGAAAATTTTCACAAATGCATAAGAAAGAGATTATGCATTATAAAAATAAATTGTATAAAAGAAGATTCTAAAAAAATGTGGTTGAAGGTGTAGGTTGCAAGAGATGTTTATTTGTCAGGATCATACTTCCAACTCTTTTTTTCCATTTTTGATTTTCAAAGACATTGTATCCTGAAAACAATATCAGTTCATTTTTCACATCTTGCACACTACTGACAAGTTTAATGAACACTGAGTGATTATCGTATATTACCCTGTCGATGATTATCTGATTGTGATCCTTGCTGCCCTCCAGAAACAGTTGTTCCATTTTCTGGTGGTACAACCAAGGCTCTGCAGGTAGGGCAAGTATGTTGCCGCTCCAGCCATGATCGGAGGCAATGAACATGAAAAAGATGTCCGCATATAAGTTTCTTGGCCGTAGTCATCTCTTCACGACAGATAATACAGGTTGCATCACTACTGCATAGCCATTTAAAAAATACATTGTTTAATATGCATAAATATTAAATTAATAAGCAGGTATGCCATACTAAGTTTGGAACTCACGCATTAAGCTCTTCAGGGGTTGCATCTGGAAAGCGATCATTCATGTTTGAAGTGATCTTACGATATCGTATGTAATCTGCAATGCGAACTTTGAAGTTCCTAAATGTCTCGTACAGCTCCCGTATCAGGTGCAAGGGAATACCGTAGTTTCTAAATAGATCAACTTAAAGTTAGTAGGTAAAAAAGATAACCTGTGGAAGGTTAAACATGTAATCAAACCAAAATAAAATGAGCATAAAAAAAAACAACCAAATGTATAAATGTCAATGTAACAGAAACCATAAGTATCACTGTCAATCATGTCAGTAAATCAGATTTGAAGTGCAATCCAATGGTTAAATGAGTAAATATCAATGAGACACAAAAAAACAGAAACTATGACTTCTGTAATGCATGCAAATGAAGGCTACCATACATATACAAAAGAAGAATTGACTGATCACTTACACAAAAATTACGAAAAAGAAGCACAGATACATAGACAAGTGAAGCAAGTCCCTAATAAGTTCCAGGTAAAATGTGAAGACAGGTTTCCTTTCCCACTGTCCCTCCATAAGCATGTCACTGACATAGAAAACATATTTTACGAAAATTGACACTGTTGTTGTTGCCAATATCATGTACCTGAGATAGAAACAGATAATTTGTCAAAGAAAGGAAAACCACAACACAAATAAAAGATAATGCACCAAATAGCAGGTAGATGTGAAACTACAAATAAAATACAAATATATTACTAGTTAGCATGCTTAGCACAAGTGCAGTGCCTATGATCCATAATTTGTATAGGTATTACATAATATATAATTTAATTATTTAGTATAAAATAAACACAAAGAAATAACTTAAGTAATTATATGACCAATAGCAACATATAGTAATACGATTTATGGGGTATCACATGTAAAATCGACTTTATTTGGTTAAGATGAAGATTAAGAAGGCAAATAATACAGCCAATGTATCAGTCAGTAGTTATGAGTTTTATGAATTAATCATTTGTAATTGCTGTCATATGGTTTAATGTATATTCAAATAACTCTTTTTTCCCCTATGCCAAACAACTCTGATGGTATTATTGTCGAAAAATTTTCCTTTCTCATACTTCATTCTTAATCATGTCATGAGTCATGACCATAATATGAAGTATCATATATCAATATGGCCTAGTTGGGTTCGTTGAAGTATCACAACTCATTTGGAGGAGGAAAAGGAATAAGAAGGCTTACTCGAAAGCAAAGAAAAGTGAAACTGAAGCCTGCCATGTTTCTATCAAATGCTTCATAGAACTGTAGAGGAAAATGCTATCCAGAAGAAGAAGGAAACCCATAAAAGATACAATTCGAACATGGGACAACATGGGCACTGAAGGTGTGGTCTCGATGTACTCGACTCTCTTCTGAGCCAACCAATGCAAAGCCTTAATCAACAACAGTGCCGTGACCATAGCAAGGAATGTAACAGAGAAGTCCTGCCTAAAAATAGTGATTGCAAAGAGGATTTCCATAACCTCCCTCCATGATTGCTCATTAAGCCTCTCGACCTCTGCCTCTCGGAGGGAACCCAGGAATACCTTTTTTGTTAATTGCCACAGCATACACATGATAACCAAACCCATGTTGAGAAGAAGCACCAAACTGATCTTGGAAGTTGACAGATACACCATTGCCGGATAAAACTGGCCTCTACTGTTAAATGCATGATATGTAATAGCCAGAGTTGCAATCAAACTAAGACTCGCATATGTCTTCAGCCTCATCATTTTGCCCAACACAAAGCTACACAATCAATTAATCAACAACCGAAAACCCAATCAGTCAATTACACTTGCAATCAATCTGTCCTAAACAGGCATTCTTCGGATGTTCCATACAGACGAAATAAAAAATAAATAAAATAAATCATCCTCTTTCCCCCTCCCAATAATTAGTAGCTAAGCAACCAAAAAATTGAGAGGATAAAATGTAAGTAAAAATCGAACAATAAAGGTGCCAAGGAAACGCTATAAATCGATGAGTTGACTAACTCATTATTTGGCTTCGGAAATTACCAAGAAAATGTAAATCAATAGAGTGAACGATTTGTAATCTGCTTTTTCAAATAAGAACATAAAAAACTATATCATAATCATAATCTTCGAAACAAGATGAGCCCTAACTTGGAATCGGTTCAAAGTGGAGTTATAGAAATTTGAGAAAAATAAAACGAGGAAAAATATTAAAAAAAAGGAATTAAAAAGCTTTGTTAGAGAAAAATATGCAGTACCAATTAAAATCGAAGAGTTGGAGTTGGAATATCGGACGGAGTTGGAAGGGAAAAACAAGCGTCGGTGGCCACCAACCTCCTCTTTCTGATTCTCGATCTCGCCGTGGAATTCCAATTTTTAGTGTTTGGATAAATATATCAATCAATAAACTTTGTTTTAAGAAAGTGATGTAAGTGTATCCAACCAGATTTCGCCACGTACGATTTTGTGTGGACAGGCCAAGTAAAAAGTTAGTAAAAAACATTATTCTGGCCTTTTTCTTTAAAATTATTGTGATAAACTATTAACTAGTAATTAGTAATAACTGGCGAGCTAAATTATTAGGTAAACAATGAATATGTTTATTGTGTGTGTGTGTGTGTGTTTTGATAATAATTTTTAGTTTGAACTTTGAAGAACATAAATAAATAAAATACAAATATAAATATTATTTAAGTGTAACTATGCTTAATATTTGATTTTAGTTTTTTTCCCATAGTTAATGTGTATTTTTAATGATTCAATCCTTTGTTGAGTCAATTTGATTCTTCAATTTTTTATTTTTATTCATTACAGTTAAGTCTTTCTATCATTTTCGTCTAATAAAAAGATTACAATTCTAATTTTTACCCAAAATATTTACAAATTGAATTGACCACATGTTTTAGATATTTTTCATTCAAAATTCACCAATCAAAGTATCAATTTTTACTCAAAATTAAAAAAAGTCTCATTTTTTTCTTTTATTCAAACCTTAATTCCACATCCTAAAAGGTCTTTCCTATTTTATCAAATTTATACTAAATTCCTAACTTCTAAACTTTAAAAATCATGTCATATCTAAAGTCCATCGTAAACCCCCAAATTATTGGATAGAAAATGAGAAATTAAGAGATTTAGGTAAAAGAAAATTGACGGCCGGACTAGATTAACTTAATTTCAAAATTTGAGAGATTTGATTGATCCAATAAAACTCAAGATCAAAATTATGCATAGTCTAAACTGCAAAGGCCAAAAACTATATGCGTCATCTCACACTCAAATGAATGTTGCATTAGTTGTTTGTGTAACTAGTATACTCTACCAATTGTGGATTATGATCAAAACACAATAAAATCTAAACTGTTAAGATTTTTTTAGAAAGTAGGTGCATAATTGTATTCACCAGCAATAAAATCAGCACAACAAATGTGCGAATATGATAATATTACATCAAAACAAGATACATCTTGAAATACAATTACGGAGACTGGTCTTTCTACCTTCAATCAATTTCTACCTCCTATACATACCGGAATGTTGAAGTGTTCTGCAGTACTCCAATATCGTTGGAGAGTTTTTTACCTGTTCCCATATCTTGGCTGAATTTTTCAACCGTTCACGCTCAGACATGGGTCTTGTGAAAGATGGCGACTTCATGGATAAAATCTGTGACACAGATAAACATATCACAACATGTCCTAAATTTTGTTGATTATTAAAACAAACTGGTCTACAAGAAAGGAGGCAATATAATTATAGCAAAGTAAAAAAACTTGATAAATCCTACAATGCAGTATTTGTGGGGCATTCATTTGAGTGCACGTGTGTGTGCGTGTGCGTGTGCATGTGGAAAGAGAAAGAGAGACCTGATCCCGTAATTTCCATAGTGCAGAAATGTAACTCCCATGCCGAGCTCTTGGATTTTCATCTTTTTTCTTAAATGGGATCGCAAACAAATTTAGCATGTCCGGATCCATGTGACTACCATGAACCATAGAAGTTGATACATGCTCGTTGGGCCTGTTTCCAGCGTGTTCTCTCACAAAAAAGGATGATTTGAAATACTGCATGAGTGCCCTCCTTAAATGCAAAATATTTTTAGGAGTAAACCCTGGATCTTGAAGCCTGTAAAAGTCAAATAAAGTATAGATGAGTGCTTCACTATACTGCAACCTTACTTCAATTAGGGAAGAAAGTGGATACAAGGTCGAACTGTGATAAATGATGATAAGATTACAATTTTTTAAATGGACTATATATGAAAACCAGCCAAATTATCATGGAAACACCATGGCTGAACATTATAATGCATAAAAGTTCATTCTAGGAAAATCCTAAAAAATCAAGTCCAGCCAAGATGTTGGTCAAAGAGGAAATTTGATTAATAGTAAGTAGCTAATCAATTTATAGAACAAGTTAACCATTCGTCAATTCTCATTAACTAGTTCCCTCCACGTCTTAGCTATGCTTGACTTTTCAAGAATTTCCCGTTGTTTAAATAATTAACCAAATACAAGAACCAAACAATTTGAAGAAATCATGATGCATCTAAGAGTTCATCTTGGATGCATTACAGTAAGTACAACATTCGGTGACTAATTTATGCTAATTATTTCCTGTGAATATGTCAAGGCAGAAAGATATTTCTTACTTGGTGTGTACAAAAACAGGAGCAGCCATGTATTCACGTTCAGGAACTTTGTTATCTTTCTCAAGTCCTAAGCTAGAGCTCTGTGAAAGGGATGAAGCCAGCAAGGATGGGTCTGAAATGCCATGCTTTAACAAGTCAACCTACACGATAGCAAATACAACATGGTCATTGTAAATTTCCAACTATTCACAGAAATGATCATTCTAAAAGTAATGGATGGATCTTAAACTACTTGATTTCATGCAGTGTAAGCCAGACAGTGCAGCTCAGGCCTTGGTCTATTAACTCAATTCATTTAGCAAAAAAAATGAGCTCATAAGAAGATACTCATTGAATGCACTAAATAAAAGATGGAACCAACAGGCACAACTGTTTTTCAAATGGCTGCATAATTTGCATAACATGAAGTATAATCATTCAGGTATTGAACATGGCTTGAAGCATCTGCTGCAAATATCACAAACAAACCGAGACTATAACACATACCGTCAACATCAACTGCCACATGCTATCATCATGGACTCCCTCTGACACCAGCAGCAAAATATGACATATGGATGCTAGAAGAACAACAAGCCAGAAAGATTCCTTGCAGCATCCCAACACGGTCAAATTCATCAGATACAGCAGTAACAGGGGAAAAGGTATTTTTATTAAACATGTATTTTCTTCTTGGGAGTTACTGTTTACCTGAATACCCACGAGTTCATGAGCCAATTCAGCCGACAAGGATTCTCCACTTAGCACTGGAACTGTTGAAGAACCACCTGGTCTCATCATCTCAGCTAAAACAGAAGCACTAAATACAGGCTACAAGTAAAAAAAAGATATAAATACAAAAATAAGAACACTGGAAGCAATAAAAGACAAAAAAAAAAGAGACTCCAAATGAAAATGGAAACAACTAAAAGTTAATATGGGGAGAACCTGGGTATCAAGAAGAATAATACGTTCAGCAGAAATCCGTGGTTCAATGCCCGCAGAACAATGCCTTGCCATAGCTCTATTCTCTTCAGACTGTATGGCAAAAGGTGGTAGCATCCCTGCAGCCTCACACATAAATACACATTAATCAAATCAAAGTTAATTAAGAATTAAAATTATGGTAGTAAAGAGAAGAAATTAAAAACTGTTATGTGAATAAATAAACTGACTAGGTGAACTTGAATTGAAACCATAGAGTTCATTCATGATAGTGGATTTTCCAACTCCAGGTGGCCCAATCACACCAATTACAGTGAAGTCCGTATTCTCAGTCAAAAACTGCACTGTTTCGAAAATCAAATTGCGATTAACTAACATCGAATTGTAATCAAGGATTGAATGGCGCAAAGGAAAGTAGAGGCGAAGAGAGAATAACGTAACGGGGAGAAAGCGATCGAAATGGAAATCCCAGGAATCAGAGAGAAGGTTGAGGGATGCGACGGAAGGGAGACGAGAACAGAGTTGCATGGAATCGTCTTCGCCGGTGCCGCCACGGTCGAATTTTCCGGCGATGGGGCCTTCGGTTACGAGTCCAGGCTTTGCTAGAAGGATTTTTGGAGAAGGAGAGGATTCAGGTCCCGCCATTGCTTCGTAAATTTGCAACTCTTACGACTGTGTGCTTCAATGGTAAATTTGCACATATAATATAATAATATAATATAATATAATATATATATATATAATATAATATAATACATATACAAATGGCACATATAATTTTCCTAGCGTATTGTATGTGCGATTTTAATTTCTCTAGTTTTGATTGCTTACCTCTTCAAAAAAATCAAAAGAAAAATATTTGATTGCTTACAGTAAGCAAAGAAAAAAAAGTTTGCATAATGATCAATGGACCTCTCTCCCACACTCATGACACACCTCTTACCTCATTGAAATGAGGTGTGAGAAGGGTAGTGGGGTGTCCATGTATCATTGCCCAAAAAGTTTTGATTGCTTTAATTAAGTTTGTATATTTTTTAAATTAAATAGACATAGTCCATACATTAGATTGTCGTCCAATAATTAACGACTAATGCTAACATGGCCTAAGTGTAATAACATGACTTATCAAGGTGCTTAATTGGATGATGATGATGTGGTTTCCACGAATACATTATGGCGCTTCAAATACACAAGGAAATAATGAACCACGAAAGTTTGATTACAAATAGCGATATTCTCCACCTGTATCTAAAGTTTAAAGAAAAAAGCCGTAACGTAATAAATGGCCTGGACTATGAAATCGAAAATTGGTACAGTGATTTCACAAATTAATCGGCAAAAATGAAAAGAATATCACATTAACTCTAACTATAATAAAAATAAAATGAGATCATAACTGTTTATTTTTCATTCTTTATCACTAATAATCACTTTTATACTGAGCCCATCTTTGTAAGTCATCATCACTATCATCAGATTGCTCTGGACTATTAAATGCCACAGAATCTTCCTGTTCTTTAACATTGGCTTCGTCCTGCTTAGTTGTTGCAACCTCCTCCTGCATTCAGATAAAAAAGTTTTGTTGAAAACGGGATAAGAATACTAGACTTCAGAAAGCTACTTAATGTGTGGATTTAATTAATTAAGGATATCCTCAATCAATAATAAGGAGGGGAAGATGTGGCAAGGCAATTATGGCACTTTAAAATAATATTAGCTGAAATCATGTGCACCAAAAGTAGAGAGACACCAGAAGATAAAACTAAAATGGCCAAAAGTGCATACATTAGTTCCAGGTGTTAGGTCCTCAACCTCCTCCTCCTCCTCCTCCTCCCCCGGCATGAAATCTGAGGCATCTCTACTGGGCTCTTGTTCTGCCTTGGTAGAAGCTTGTTGCAGTCTCTCAATCAACAATTTAAAATGAGAGTAATCTACGAGAAAAGAGTACACATTTAATTCAGTGAAATTTTATTCCCTCATCCAAGGAGTAGATAAAGAACAATTTTACCGTTATGAACTTATATTTAGCCACAACGAAGTAAAGAAGTCATAAAATACATTGTGAGGATATATCTCTTAACTGCTTCAAGAGTAAAACACTGACCAAGAACAGCATAGAACAGTAACTAAAGAGTTTAACCTGTTGAAGGATTATTTACAGCATCAGATAACCGTATAGGATGCTGCCGCTCTTCCTTCTTGTACTTCAACTTAACTTGATGACGTGTTTTATCAGGAAAAAGTTGTTGTATCATAGAAAAATCTGTGCCAAACTGCCTAACAGCCTATGTTACAAAAAGAATAAGAATAGTTAATTTATTGAAATGGACAGCCCTTTCCCCTCCCTCAACAAACCCCCCCCCCCCCAAAAAAAAGACAAAATTGCAATTGAAAAGGACAGCTTATCTTGGAAGAATTATGCAAGTACCTCATAAAACAGTTCGGTATCTTGTTTTGACCATTTTCCCCTAGGTGCCTTGTCCATGAAAGACTGGTAATTGAATAAAGAGGAAGTTGATGTAATCGTTTCACTGGCTTCATCATCATCACCTGGGTCTCTATAGTCTTCTGATCCAAAAATCTCCTCTTCATTATTAGTGCCAGTCTCGTGAAGAAAATCTCCACTACTGCGGTAAATATTTTGAAAACTGAAATCTATTTACTGCATAAGACTCAAAAGTGACAGTAAAAACAGCCAGTGGATAATATACAGCACATTTTCCATATAATGTTTTCCCTTTTCCTTTCTTGTTCTCAAAATACTGAAAAAAGGGAGTTGTGGTCCAAAAGCATGAAGTGCATTGATGAACACCAAAAATAAAAGGACCTTCCATTTGTTTCCCTAACATTTTACACACTAACTCTCATCATGGACTGTTGGGTAAAGGACCACCATCACATCAATCATCCTCCATGCCTCAAGCCCTCAACCCAACTGAAGCCAACAAAAGTGGCAATAAAAATAACGCACTTACTGATAGCATGGCAATCCATTTAGTCAAGTCATTTTGACAAATTGCTGAAGGACTTCATAGAATCATTGAAAGAGAAGATGTAATTTATGTCATATGATGGTTTTTGTGCAGGGCATTCAAATGTCTCCAACAAAAAAAAAACAAAAGAAATTTCCTTTATAGACCAAGTTCCCAACATTTTCAGATATCCCTTAATTCAATAGTGTAAGACTGTGCAAGAATCACAGTGAATTGTAGTAAACAAGATGTTTATAGTAGTATATTTTTCAAAAAAAGCTGATTTGCAGTATAATTATATTATTATTTTCATAATAGGAATAGAAATAGATAAACATTGACCATAAAATCAAATAAGTCTAGATATACACTTTTAAGTTGAGTACCTTTGATTGGTGGAAAATGTTTTTGAAGTTGTTGCCTCCTTTTTCTGCACAGGGAAACAAATGGAACAGTTGTTGAAAATTTAAGCCATAATGCTATATTAACAATTGTTAGACACTGTAACACAAGGATTATATACACACCGCTGATCGCTCCCTATATTCTGCAAGTAAAATAATATCCTTCATACGCAATGTTCGAGGATCAAGTTCATCCTCAGGAATTTCCAACAGAGCCTTGTCCACTATGAAAAAGAAAATACTTTCATAATAAGCATATAAGATATAATCACCAAAGACAAAACTTGAACAGATAGAGTCTGATGATTTTACCACATCTTTTTTTTCGTCGAGTTGAATGAGAGAACTTTTTAGGAGGTTTTTTAGTTGTTTTTTCTGAATCACCATTATCACTCCTGCATTTTTGAGCTATTTTTCCATTTTTAGCCACAGATTTCTTCTTTGAACTTGTTGGTGCTCTTTTCTTCTTGGATGAATGATCCTCTTCGTATTCATCATCATTTTCTTCAAGTTCATCTCTATTAGAATTATAAGGAGGGTCAAGGTCATCATCATCCTCATCATCCTCATCCAATGAGTTGTTGGCAGGCTTACGAGTTCCTTGTTCTCTCAGCCGCCTTGATGTTTTACCACCTTTATTCCCTTCACTGGCAATAGAAGATCTTCTATGCTTCCTTAGAGATTTTTTTCTCTCATTAGCATTCTGAGAAAGATTGCAAATGAAATGAAAAATCATCTACAGTCAAATTCGCAAATCAGAAAAAAGGAAAAAAATGACCAATCATAATAACTGATATTTACTTCTTTTTCTCCAGTAACATCCTGATGCAAAAAGTCAGCCAATGTGGGACTATCTGCAGCATTTGTCAATTCTTCATGCATTGGAATTTCAGAAGATGGATCAGTGCCAGATTTCATGGATTGATAATCAAAGACATTGTCAATTAGGCAGTCAGGATTCAAGTCTGCAACTTCCTGATACCAATGATAACCATGACCAACTTTATATAAAAAATGGAACAATTAATTATTTAGCATATTTTATAGGAAATTATCAATTCATGGAAATCACATAATCTTCACCTCTGTTTCCGACCTTCTATTGTTAGTGCAAGTGTCATCCTCATTGAGGACTTCGGCTTCATTGAAGGTTAATGAATCTTGGGTGGTAATGGTATGATACTTGGGACACCTTTGAACTTGGGTAGTATCACATGGCCCAAAAGAGTTAACAGAACTACAAGCTGGAATGGCAAAATTTTCCTCTGTAGGCTTCTTGCTGAAAGAATTAGGAGCTGGTTTTCCTACAAATAATTTTACCAATCACTACTTCAAGAATCCCAGGGTCAGGTACTTACAATTGGCTGGAAGCTAATTAACTGTAACAGTGAGATTAAATGGAAAAACACTACAACTGATGTCATGGAAGCTAAAAAGGAGGAGTATAAAGAGAAAGAGAGTTAACATAATTTGATAAACCACAAGGCGTTTAATAACTCACCTGTACTAGTTGCAGCTTGGGTGAGAAAGTCATCAAGGGATTCCAGGCCAGAAAAAATATCTGCAGTCTGTAGGCACAAAATTTATAAATATAAGCAAATTTATGAAATTGAAAAATTGATAGATAATTTTGCTTTACCTCTGTAACTAATTTACCAAAGCTAGAAGGCCAATCTCTAGTTCCATTATGAAGAACAGCTTCTGGAAGCATAGCATTCAAGGAATCTGGTTGGGAAGTAATTACTGCTGACAAGCTTCTGTTGTCTTCAGAGAATGGAATAATTGAGCTCATATAATCAATCTTATTGGATAAATCGGTTGTCCTTAGAATTTCTGATGAGGATGAAGGTACACTGGTTGATTGGTTTAGTCCACCACTAGACTGAAAAGATTGAACTTCACTTGTGCAAGTAGGCAACTCAACAGATTTTTCCATCATAACACTAGATGAAGCAGAAGCAATAGCTGGTGTATTGCCTACTCTAGGTCGTGGTTTTATCTTAGGTTGAAACTTATGAGCTACAATGAAAACAAGTACAGATAAATTATCTTTTCAGTAATATGAAGCATATTTATAACAGCATCAATATTACTAACCATTCCTAGTGCCAGGATCAAGGAGGACATTGCTGAAAGGATCCAATTCAAATTCCATAGACACTACCTGGAAAGAATTTCCTCCATCAGTTGATTACACCCATCTGAAGTAGTAGAGATACTTGGAAAAAGGACACCAAGAATTCAAAATTATACCTCTTGTTCTTTTCCAAAATCAAAATTTGAATGAGTGGTGCTTTCAAATATTACAACCTTATTATCGTCTGAAGCACTTTTGAAGCCCACATCTTGTCTAATTTGCAATGAATTATCAATAACTTCCAAACTTTTGTTGCTATCAAGAAATGAACCTTCCCCATTTTTAGGCAGTTCTTCCATCCTTCCCTTGGTTGAGCAAGTTGTAGATGGAGCAGCCACATTATTCAATTCATTCTCTACAACATTAGCAGGGTCAACTGGTTGTGTTGTCCCTAAACCACATAATAGATATGAAATTAATTCAAGTAATGTCCTATACCTTGTGACAGTTGTACAAGCCCGATCTGAAGAAAAGAGGCTTCACTCACACACACACACACATAATGTGAAAGCATAACTTACCATTATTGAGGTCGTTCTCAAGAATGATGTTAGTGACAGAGCCCCCCTCAAAACCTATGGGATCTGCCTAAAATTGATAAACAGTTTGAGGAAAATACGTTACAAATACTCCATAATAAAGAACCCATATCCAGCAATAAAAAATGACATTTACCTCAAATGCTGATTTTGGAAGGTTTGCAAAACTCTGAGCAGCATCAACTTCAGACACCGCAGCCGTGAAAGGCAGATCATCCGCTAAGACTTCAGTATCTTTGTTTACACTAACTTGTTGAGGATTATCCATTTTAGAATTTGTGGTATCCTCCAAAATTGGAAGTTCTTCTGTTGCCGTACTTACAGCAACTGCATTATGACATTCATTCTGAGAAATACCTTGAGAGTCTTTGCTTGTGGATGATGGAACAACAGGCACGTTCTCTCCATCTTTAGATGAGGTTGCCTGTTCTGGTGCAAATGTTTCCTTTCGAGGCAGTTGTTTCGATTTGACCTTTGGCATAAACTTGCCACCAGGCCGAGCTACAAAAGAATTTAATATATAACTACCTGACATGAACATAATTTTTGGCTTTCCCATTATCCATTGAGTTTAGCACTTACCACGTGCAGCAGGAGCTCCAGGTAGAATATCATCAAAAAGATCCATGGGGCAATTAACTAGGTTGATTACAATAGCTAGGCTCCCTTGTATGCAACAAAGCTAAAGCTGGAAAACCAAATAAGAATTGTCCTGTAAGCAGTAGATTTTAAGTTACAGATTAAGCACACTCACCATACAGAATTTGCATACCAAGTATCAACCCACAAACTTTTGGCACTGAATCATAAAAAAAAAGTGCTAGGCTTCCACAGAAATTGCAGTCGCTAGAAAGCATAGATTAAGATATCAACTGGCCACTTCACAGCAGTTAAACTTGTAAACAATACATTAACATTACTTATGATTATCTAAATAACATCATATTTAGGAGCCAAAATTCGGCCGTTGATGTATGGTTCATAGCTTCATACCAAAGCGTGTTAAATTGTCAACTGCCATATAAAGTTTTCGATGAAGGTTGTAGATTTATTACAAACGGACTTGGTGGACAGAAAAAAGAAAGAAAGAATGAATGAAAGCGAGCAATATTGCTCACAACGGAGAATAAGAGAAAAGAAGAAACATTTTGTTTTTCTCGAAAACCTGAGCAGTGAGTGGGGTTGGAGGGTCGTGCGAATTGTGACTGCGCGCATGACCAGAGGTGGGGACGATCACCAATTCACGATGGATTGGAGGAATAGTTAGCGTTGGGAAATCGGAGGGACAATGGCCAACCGGTCCAGACCCCATTTAGGCCCATAATAATGTGTGGATTCAAACGACGTCGTCTTCCGGAGAGTTTTTTTTTCCATTTTGATACTTGCCTGAGTCTTGGAATAGATTTGGTGCATCCGTGTTAGATTTAGGTGCCCGCCAGCTGGATGGATTTGTTTTTTGTCCCTTTGGTTAGGTTGTGGGCTTAATGCTGGGCTGGGCTGTATTTTCTCCTTGTAGTCTCGTACTATGGACCCAAAAAGAAAAAACAATGACGTCTTTTTTGGTACAGTCGGAGGAAAAGTAACAATGATGTCTTTTGGAGGGTAATATTTAAACATATTATTTTGTAAATGAAAAAGAAAAAGGAAAAAAAAAATTCACAATTCATAATTGAATTTTTAGATTTTTAGATTAGTTTTTTTTTACGAACATTTTTAGATTAGTTATATAGTTTTTTTTTGGTACAAGATTAGTTAGATAGTGCATACTAAAATGAAGATTGAAGATAAACATTTTTTTTTTGAAAAAAGAAGATAAACATTTTAGCTTGTGCAAGTTATTATTTTTTTGATACAAACTTGTGCAAGTTATTATTCACACCGGAACAGAATAAAATTGATTTTGATAATTGCTGCTGTAATTGCAAGGCTTAATGCACTGTCAGGTCAAACCACATACTAAGGAAGGATTTCGGTTGACCATTCGTTCCATGAAAATTGGCAGCGAGTGAAACCACAAAGCAACCATAGAATATTACTGAACAATTGAAGTCAGGCAAAGAGAAACCACAAAAACAAATCGAACATTAAGTTAAATAAATATTCTAAAAGGATACGAAGATAGGCAAAGAGAAAACAGTAAAATCTACCTGTATTGCAGAATTTGGAGGTTGACTTAGGGTTTGTGGTGCTGCCGGACGGTGGCGATGGTGGCTCCTCCCAAGTCTGTCTAAGAGAGAGAGAGAGAAGCAGTCTCTTTCAATTGGGCTTGACTTTTAGTTTTAAAAGAAAGAAAAATCTCACGGGTGGTTTTTAACTATCGGTTTGAATGGACCGGACCGGTGTTTGTAAACCACGTCAAATGTCAAAAACCTAGAGAGAGAGAGAGAGAGCGTGCTCTCTTTACCTTGTTCCTCTCCGCACACACACCACAGTCTCATATACTTCTTCATCTTCAACCTTAGGTTCTCTCCCTCCCTCTCTGCCTCTGAGTAGTACCACACTTCACAACGTCTTTCGTGAGTATCGTAGCTTTTTAATTTCTCAATTTTTGTTTGTTTTCGTTACTGCTTAATATGGCTTTTTCAATTTCTAAGATTCGTTGATTTCGTTCTCTTCCCAAATGTCGCATTAGAAAAACACTTAATAATTAATGAAAAACACTAATTATCTTGGCAGATTTTAATTCACTTCAGGATTTACAAGTTAGGTCATATCAATTTATCCGCTTAATTGAGACTTAACCCGCACAGGATCAGGACCCGTTTTTACTTCTCCATCTCAAATTCGTGAAACCCTAGCAGCCACCCCAAGTTGAGAACGCCTGAACTGCAGCTTGCCGCCGCCGCCGTCACCTCCGGTAGCTCACAGCGTCGCCGTCGCGTTGGATAGGAAGATCGGACCTCTCAGTCTCTCACCCGCAGGTCGCAGGTCACTCGTAGTCCAGTGTGTGTCGCAGTCTCCGTCGTCAGGTCGCAGGTCGCTCCGTCGTCGCAGCCCAGGTCACTCCGCCGTCGCACTCGCAGTTCGTGCTCCCTGCTCCTGTTCTCGTTCGTGCTCCTTGCTCCTTGCTCCTGTCCTTCAGCTTCAGTTTTCGTTCGTGCTCCCAGTCTGAGTAGTGACTAGTGAGTATGTACTCCTTCCAATTCCATTGAGGCATTGATCAAATCCTTCTTTTGTGCTGATTTGAAAAAATTTGGAGAGAAAAAACAAAAACAAAGTCTGTTATCTGTATGCGTTTTTTTATTCTAAGTTCTTACTGAGTGCGTTTTCAGAATTTTTTTATATATTTTTTTGTAAATTTTACTCAAAATTTGGCGAGTCAACCCAACTAACCCAAGTGAGGCCAACCCGTATAACCCACCAACCTGTGGTGGGTCGAGCCGGGCTGTGAATTTCCTGGCTCACCAGAAAAGTGAACCAACCCAGCTCGGCTCACTTTTCCCTCAACCTGTGGTGGGCCAACCCGGGTGAGCTAGGTTGGCTCACTTTAACACCTCTAATTTATCCGCTTAATTGAGACTTAATTTGTTTACACGAAATTGTTCTACTAATCAGTATGTAAATGTGTATGCATATGGATTTTGATGGAGCCTGGGGAAGATACTAGCTGGTGGATTTTATTTTTCGAATTTCATGCTTTGTGTTATTCTTATTATCTTATGTTGATTTCTGAGGCTGATGTCAGAACTCAGAAGCACTATTGGTTTATTCATTTAGTTAATATTGAACAGGGAATCTTCAGGCTTGCCTCAAAACTCTAGTTCAATTGAATTCAGTTTTAATCATCAGGGCTTATTTCCAAGCTTTTAGGTAAGCGACTTACTAGGATGGGAACACAACCCCAGCAAACAAGTCGGGAGGAGGACGACGAGGAGCTGCCAGGTCGTGGAGCTACAATTTCTGGTCAATCAATGTCAACAAGCAGAAGTGTTGGGTCACCATCCAGCCGGAGTGAGCAGACAATGGCAACACCTGCCAGTGATGCCACTTTTCTTAGATTAAACCATCTTGACATACATGGTGATGATGCTGGATCACAGGGCGCAGTTGCGTGAGTTCTCTTTTATCCTTGGAGATTGTAGTAAATTTATAGTTCATGTGATGCGGATGCTATTTGACTTGTGGATGTAGTAAATGTATAGGCAAGGTTTTTTTTTTTTTGTGTTATATATTGAGTATGCTTGTGAAATCTTTGGTTGTTGGTTGTTTCTTTTTTTAATTTTTATAATAAAAAATTTCTTTAATTAGGCTTTTTAGAAAATATTTAATTCTTGAATGAGAAATTGGGCATGAAATGCTATCTATCACTAGCAAGTGTCAATTATCTGCTTGTGGTTTTGTGATTCTTTTAAATGCTGTTTTTATTTTATTTTATTTTTCCGATTCTTACCCATTATAAGTTTGTAAACAGTAGCAAGAAGAAAAAGAGGGGCCAACGTGCTGTTGGAGGTGATAAGAGTGGAAGAGGGCTCCGCCAATTTAGTATGAAAGGTATCCCAGTTCTATTAGTTTGTTATTTACAGAAAAGGTTCATTGGCCTTCTCTGGCTATTAACTTTGCCTTTTCAAAGTTGCATTTAGTGTGCAGTGCAGAATATGAGACGCCAAGTCTAAAATTTGCTGTAGATAGTAGATTCACATTATTTTTGCGGAGGTCATGCTGATTCTTTTCTTACCGGTTTTGTTTCTCATTTATTGTTGGTTGTCGCCAGTGTGTGAGAAGGTAGAAAGCAAGGGAAGAACAACTTACAATGAGGTTAGGCAGTCTCTCTAAGATTTTGGTTTCAGTTTTATATGCACATAAATATGAATGTATATCTCACAAGTCCAATGTTTTTCAATTAAGTTCTTAATATATATTTTTGTCTATATGTTGGTTAAGAACTATAAACTCAACTTGTCACACAAATTCCTAATTTGTTTTTTAAATTTAATGTGGACTGTGAATGTGGTTGTATTATAGGTGGCAGATGAACTTGTGGCTGAATTTTCTGATCCAAGCAATAGTGCCTCATCCCCTGATCAGGTTTGCTCTTCGTTGTATGTATAATTTCAATACTATCTGCTACTCACAGATTGAGGGTGTATGGTAAATGTTGTGGACTTATGTTTGTTGTGGTTAACATTTGACAGCAACAATATGATGAGAAAAATATTCGTCGAAGGGTCTATGATGCTTTGAATGTTCTGATGGCTATGGATATTATTTCTAAGGATAAAAAGGAAATACAATGGAAGGGTCTTCCTCGTACTAGTCAGAATGATATTGAAGAACTAAAGGTTTGCAAACAGTCTCGAGTTGTAAAAATTTTGGTTGAGTGACCTGTTTTTTCCCTATGGCGATATTCTCAGCTAATCTGAATATACAATCTGAATATACAATAGAGGATCATTTTAACTAGTATAATTGAATTGATAATTGATTCAACAGACTGAGCGTCTTGGGCTGAGGAGTAGAATTGAAAAGAAAGCAGCCTATTTGCAAGAACTGGAGGAACAAGTAAGAACTCCTCACTCTGGTTGATTTAATCTGTAAAATAAAATCCTGGACCTGATTTGCAAGCCTAAGGAATTTATTTTGTTTTTCCATTTAAAATTTGCACTTGGTTATAAGAAGGCCCTAACAAATGATTTTTGTTCCATAATGGTTAGTTAATTTTTGTTAACTACCTGTATTATTTTATCAAGTACGTAGGTCTTCAGAACCTTATACAACGAAATGAGCAATTATATAGCTCAGGAAATGCTCCCAGTGGAGGTGTATCTTTGCCTTTTATTCTGGTGCAGGTACACTATCATCTCATTATCTCCTGTTTTTGGTTTATTTGTCCACTAGACATTGTTTCCCAGTTTTGCCTGATGATATTCATTTTGTACGATAATTCTTACATTTCATTGGTCTCAAGACCGAAGTCCCTAGTCAGGATTTACTTAACTGATTGGACTGATATTTGGATTACATAAATCTATTATTATGAGATTAGACCTTACTCCAGCTTCATAGCTAAATTCAATAAAAATATTTTTCTCTTCTTTCTTGTCGGTGTTCATTAGAATTTGTCAACTGAAAATAAATGTAGTTGCAATGGTTACTATGTACCATATAATAGAAGGATAATATCTGTATACACTGTTGAGTTCACTCGGGTTATGTTAGGCACTACGTTTGTTCTATGCTATGTTCTCGTGATGATAGTTCTAAGAGGTCGCAAGTTCATGGATTTTAGAAAGAGTCTACCCACCCTAAAGAAAGAAAGGAAGAAACTAAAGAAATATATACGAAGCACTAAGTTGCAATTTGTTTTGATGTAGCTCTTAATGGTTTATTTTTTAATTAATATCATTTCCGGCTTATTTTAATTGTAGACACGCCCCCATGCAACTGTTGAAGTGGAAATATCAGAAGACATGCAGCTTGTGCATTTTGATTTCAATAGGTAAGAAGGATTCGATTACTTGGCATCCTTTCTGAAAGAGTGGTAATGAGATATGTATCCGCAACTTCCAATGGCCTCTTTTATTATTAAAACTTTATGCTTTATTTTTCTTCTCTTTTTCTGTGTACAGCACTCCCTTTGAGCTGCATGATGACAATTATGTTCTGAAGGCAATGAAATTTTGTGAGAGACCTCAAAACGATAATACGGCACACAATCCCACAGATGGAGGTGAAGGTTCTAGCATGTCAGGCATGTACCAGACACAGGTTCCTACTTCAGTTTCAAACCCGCCAGTTAGGCCTCCCTCATCACCACCACTCCCTGGAATATTAAAGGCAAGAGTTAAGAGTGAGCATTGATTGACAATTTTGTCAAATTGCCTTGCCTTTTTAGGCATGTTTGTATATTTTGTAAAGTAATTTGCCGGCAATTAATTGTCCTTCATGATAGTAGCTCTATCAGCACAGCCAAATCACTATGTATCTGTAGGTTAGAAGCAAATCAGGCTGCTTGCTTTCCCTCTATCCTCCTTATGGGTTGATTTTGGCAAATTCTTCGCTAACCGTCCATATCCATTATTTACTACCTTAACTGATTTCTTTTGTAACATTTTCTCTGTATTTGCTCTTATGTAGTTATAATAGAGAAATAGGTTTGTATTAGCCCATTGAGATCATGGAATGCAATACATCAACGTACGATTAAACCATCGTCCAAATTCAATACTCTTGTAGAGCCCTATTTAAATTTGTTCACCAACTGTTGGATCTAAATTTTTTATCAAAAAAATTATGTTTATCTCTTTATGTGAATTTGATGTTTTCTTTTTCTTTTTATTTCAACATAAGTATGATCATGAGTATTTTTTTTAGGATTTTTTTACTTTTCCCCACAAAATGAGGACAACGTCGTAAATTTATGTAAATATTCATAAATTTTAAATTAAAGGTATTTAAGTTCGGTGGCGTTTAGCCTGGTGCCGCAAACAATGTCACCATGGTGGTTCCGTGAGGTACATCCGTGTTCCTGCCATGTGCAACTCGCATGCATTAAATTTAAACCGTTGATATATTCATTTAAGAAATGAGTGGCTTGGATCATTTACCGACAACTTGTGACTAATCAGTACAAAATAAGTTTCGTTATTGGCAAAAAGAGGCTCAATAATATAAATAAATAAGTGGGTGGTGGGCACTGGGTGGGCCCCCTTTTGTGACCTTTTTCAGCCAAGATGGGTAAAAGTTTGTTTCTTCATGCGATGATACTAGTTTGTTTTGGATAAAAATAATGGTAGTATTATTTCGTTTTTCTTTGTTCCTCCTACATAATACCCGTCGGAGAAACAGATCGACGCCGGCCATGGAATCTCTCCAACTAAGCAGTATTTTTTATATGGTAATCGTGCGGATAGCATACCAACCATTAGCAATGTTGTAACGCCTCAAATTTTTACTCCAAGAGACAGAGTGTTAATAATGGAGGATTACTGTTAATATTAGGATTTTAAATGAGATTAACAATGGTTTAAAACTGAAGTAGAAAGTCAAACGAAAACTCTGTAGACGTTTTGACTGTCAGAATAGGAATATAACGATATAGAAACCCTAATTGGAGTCAGAAAAGATATATGAGGATACCAATAATGATTTTATAATATTTGAGGATTTTAGAAATTTATTTGGGAATTTTTTGAGAAACGGATCAGAAATAGTACCGTTTTGGTCCCTGTAGTATGACTATGATGAAACTGCGAGTGAGTTTGGAGACCAGAACACATTAGAAAATTATTTCGACAAGCCAAAAAGTGTTTTTATATTATTTAGGATTTATGAGAATTTTTCTGGAATTTTTGGGAAAAATTCTAAAAATGACCAAAATGCCACTGCTATTGCCAAAAGACCAGAATACCCCTAGCTGGAGCAGTTTGGTTACTATTCATAAAACCAAAAATGGTAATTTTTTATTGTTATTTATTTATTTGGGGATTTTAGAAAATATTTCTAGATAAGCTTAGTAAAATTACCATTTTACCCTTGGTACAAGGAAAATCGAAGAACGGGTAAAAAATCGGGTACCAGAAATTGGATTGCAGGGAAAGTGGGACCCATGTAGCATAGTATAGTTGACTTTTATTATGTTAACATGGGAAGTTATCAAAGTACCCTTGATCTCACTCTTTAATTACCAAAACCATGGAAAATACATTTTTAACCTTTGTCCTTTTTGGTAATTTCCACTCAAATGAATTTGAGCTTATCCTTTTCCTATTGGCCAGCCCAAATTCGCCCCCTTTAGGCTAAGATGAAGTCTAGGTTCATTTTTGTGTAATTAAAGGGAGATATTTAATTCTACAAAGCTTTAATTGATAATGGTTTGGAATCCATCCATAGGATTTGGACAAGTGTAGGCTTGTGATGTGTCTTTCACCCTTGTAAGTGACAAGCAATTCTTGGCCAAGTATTGAGGGAGAGAGGGCGTGGGATAGGGAGAGGGAGGAAGGGAGTTTGTTCATTTTTCAAGATGCTTTCTCACACTAAAAGTTATTCCCTCTAACTTCTCTCTAAACTCTTCATCTTTTCCTTTGATTTCCTCTATTATTTTCTTCAAGTTCTTCCATCTTTGATCCATTTTTTTATCTTCCACCTGCTAATCAAGTGTGGGTGATCATTTTTAAAACACTTATAAACACAAATCCTTCATCAATATTTAGAAATCTTCAAGTTTGCCTTCAAGAGTAAATTAAGTGTTCTTAAGTCTTTTATTCTTGATTTTCATCATCCAAGGCTGTGTTGACAAAGGAGGTGATAATAATAGTAGTGATCTTTGAGCTCAAGTTAGTGAGGAGCTTAACTTGTGGGAACTTCAAGAGGTAAGGGGAAAATTCTCTAGTTATCATGGTTACATAAACTTGTGTGTGTATGTGATTTCTTATGCTTTGGTGAAGATTTCTTATGTTCTTTGTGAAAGTATTTTCTTATGTTCCTTGGGAGAAGATTTTCTTGTGTGATGATAAATGATTTCTCTTGTGTTGGGGATGGATTTTATATGTGATGATGGATGATTTCTTATATGGTTGTGATTGAGTGATTTCTTATGTGCCTTGTGAGGTATATTTGGTTGAAGCTTGGATTTATTCCATGGCTTGGGATGTTAAAGTTGATGTGTGGCCTTATTAGTAAATTAACATGTGTGGTGTGGAAGATTGTTTATGTTGATTGAAGTATGTTGATGTGAAGGGAGAGTTAAAAGTGGAGAGATATTCTTACCATGAGAGTTTTCAAGAAAGCAAGAGGACTTAAGAGAGGGATCAAGAGATTTAAATCAAGTTTTCAAAATTGTTTCCAAAGAGGCCAAATAATAACTTTTGAAAATCTAAGTTAATGAACCAAAGTTCATAAAGCTAAAATTTGTTTTTGATGCTTAAAAAGGATGGAAATGGATTAAATAATCAATTTCTAAAAGAAAAATAAATTCAGATTTTTGACTATTTTTCAGAATTGTTCATACCCCGGGTGTGACAATTTTCCCTGCTGTGATCTCTGCTGCCTGTGAGAAATGCGATTTTTAAAGTACAAGGGCCAAAAATGTAATTTTTGAAAGATTTGGGACAAAAGTGTAATTTTTGTAAAAATTCAGGCGCAGTAAGTGAATTTTTAAAATAAAGAGACTGAAATAGTAATTTGCATATTTAGAGGACCAAAAATGTAATTTTTGAAGTTTGGAGACTAGAAATGCAATTTGGATATTTTGATGACCAAAATGTAAATTTTGAAGAAAATTGACATTTTTGATAATTAATTAAAATAAAGGGATATTTATTTAAAGCAAAGAACAAGGTGGTTTTAAACCTAATGATATTTAGTCAAGTGGGGGAGAGTATTATCAAAGAATTATGGGTTTTAATAATTAAAGAGAAAGTGAAGGGATTTTTATTGAAGATTTTTCTTAAAGGGGCCAAAGCCCAATAAGTTCAAGGTTTTCCCAAAATGAGATTCCAAACGGGTTCCCAAATGATTTCTTAAAATTGAAAGAGTGGAAGTAAGTTTAGAGTTCCAATAGGGGTGAACCTAGCACTTGAACTGTGATTTCTTAAATGAAATGAAATGAGGTTAACGTAAGACTAGTGTCCCGAAGGGGGACGACCTAGCAGATAAATCTTTAAGTTTTGGTGACCATACCCTCAACGATGACCCAGGGTTATCGATAGTGGGTGTCTATGGACAGAGAGTCATTGGACTGTAAGTGTCTATGACTGGATGTCATTGGACTGGGTGTCTATGGATTTAATACCATTGGACTGTGAGTGTCTATGACTGGATGTCATTGGACTGGGTGTCTATGGACAAAGAGCCATTGGACTGCTAGTGTCTATGACTGGATGTTATTGGACTGGGTGTCTATGGACAGAGTGTCATTGGACTGTGAGTGCCTATGACTGGATGTCATTGGGCTGGGTGTCTATGGATTATGTGTCATTGGACTGAATGACAGTGGATTGAGAGTTCTGCTGTGAGGAATAAAGAAGATGAATATGAATTATTTTGAGGATGAGTATAACACTATGTGGGTATTATACTTGTTGTGTGCATTATAATTGTTGTATACATTATATCTGCTGTGTGCTGTTTGTGTAACTATGACGATATAACTGTGAATGAGATTTTCACCCTTGCAATGTATTGTTTTCTTGTGTGCAAATATGTTTTCTTAAGTCGTTCTGTCGAGGATTTGACTGAAGTCCAGAACAAGGGGATCAATGGTGATGCTTCAACAAAGAGGATGGACGCGTACGTTTTAGCTGCGGATTGAGTTTTCTTATTTGAGTCTCGGTAGAATTTTCAGTGCTTGACCAGCATAGGGAGTCAGTATTCTTTTAAGGAAGAAAAGTTTCTTGTATGATATAGTATTCCCAAACATTGATTTGTAAAGAGATGTATGAATTTAGTTGCATGACTTATTTTCTTTGAACTTATGTGTTGGGAATTATTTTAATCATGTCTTCACTTAGTATCTTTCTAAAAAAACAATTGGCAACGAAAATTTATTTATGAAAATTAAATAACTTTGACATTATTTTTCTAATAAAGAAATAAAGTAATTAAATAAAATTAATTTCATGTTTTGGGTTGGTTAGTAATAAATATAATGTCATTCTTGGAAGAGGGTATTACAAATGTCACTTTGTTTTTGCCTTGGTTGATTCCAATTTAATGACCAAGTGTTCTTTTTTATCGCAAGTGGGACAGCAAGTGCGCAGAGAGATGTCCTTAGCTTCTTCAAACTTCAATAACACCCTTTTCAAACATCGACAATTGTTGTCCTCTTTTCATACGACAACCAAATTCATGTAACCACACAACACACACACCCCTGACCCCTTCAAGGAAAGAAGAAAACAAAAACAAAAACAGAAGAAAGTGGCTAGAACTAAAAGGCTGTTGGATTTTCTCCATCGAGTAAAGTTTTGGGGTCGATGCAGTTACCGTAGCTGGAAAATTGTCATCTTTTTTATTGCAATGCAAGCAGTTCAATGACCCACCGTCGAAATCGAGACAGATGAAGACGCAACTACAGGGAATAAGATACAGTAGATCTGAGATCCTAACACACCTGCTGTCGTTGCAACACCGGCGAGATCCACTAGATCTCGGCGAGAAGCTCGCACCGCGTGTATACTTCCTTTTGGGTTCTGGGTGGCTGAGCTGAAGAACACCAAGATTATGACCCCAATGTGCTCTCTTGGTTCAGAAGATTTAAAGGGACAACTTTTTGCTTTCAACTTTATGTTTCTTGGTGTGACAACTTTAACCAGCGGACGAAAATATAATTATATTACATCATTGGGATATTTCATAATTTGTGAATAACAGTTTGAAACCGACACACGTGAGTTGCACATGGCAGGAGCACAGATGCACCTCACGGATCCACGATGGTGACATTGTTTGCGGCACCAGGCTAAACGCCACCTTTAAGTTCAATGCCTTTTACAATCAGACCTTATACTATCAAATTTTATGCTATTGAACCTTATTTTATCAGGCAAACTAAACAAGTGACAGGTCCTTAGTTTTTTTTTCGATATAAAAAAAATAAAGGTCCTTGGTGATTTTATACAGTTGTGAGAATAACTAGTCAATAAAATGTTAGGCAAGAAGTTTGTCATACAGACGTGTGAGTTCGAGTTTCTATCCAACAAAAAGGGATTATCAGTTTTCAAGGGTGGTATGTAAGGAGTTAAGATCTTCTCTATTTAATTTTCTCTTCATTTCTTCCATTACTATGCTTTTTGGAGAATAAATGAAATAAATAAAACTCTTCACTGTGCATGTATCACAGTTATATCATTTATATCCTTCAAAAACATAGTAATAAAAAAAATAAAAAAAAATAAATAGAAACGATCTTAATTCAGTATGTGAGACTGCAATTTATGTTAAGTAGCAAAGGAAAATACTCAACAGGGGAAAACAAAACCCGAATAGTATGATATATTATTTGTCGATAAGGAAAACAAAAACTAACAATGAAGGAACTCAAGGAAGCTTGTTCCTGCTTGATCTGCAGTCATCTGATATGTATGATATAAGGCTATTATTCATGATTATGAATATTGAAAAATGATTATTGTTAGTTGTCGATGAAACCTAACCATGATAAAATTCCAAAATCTCCCCATCAATTAATTGGGGACAATGAAATGTAAACGAATAACAACAGCATGCCCACAATAAAATGCCACGGGCTAGCCCTTTTATCAGCTAATAACAATAACAGAAATCATAGGGACCTACATAAACTGTATCTACAAACACTCTCATGCACTAACTTTATCAGTAGCTGCCAATTTTCTTCTCTGTTGATGCTCTGCAACTTTATAATCTACCACTTCACGGAACAAGATTGAGTCAAGCACACAATTCTTACTCCCATACACAGCAGCTTGGACACTTGCCATCAGTTTTGCTATTTCCCTTCCAGAAAATCCACCAGTCTTAGCTGCTGCTTCCTTAATGATATCATCAGTCAATCCCTTAATCTCTATCTTCTGTTGTTTTCCTTTGAACAAATGTTGAACCAGACCAGATTTTACTGATCCGGCCTGAGCTATGTACTTATCCATATAGAGCTTAAGGAGTTTAAAGCGCTCACCTTCCCCAGGCAAGGGAAATTCCAGGACCTCATCGATACGATCTCCCACTGCTGAATCGAGATCACCGGGGCGGTTTGTGGCAAGAGCAAGCACTATGTCTTTAGACTGGTCACCGGTACGGAAGAGAAGGGCATTTAGTGCACTTCTTTGAGCTTCACTCATATAGATCTTGTTCCGCCTGCAATGTCACCCAATAATCAAGCTGCGTTTTCAAATAATTTAAGAAACTTTTCTCCTCTCTTTTAATACTGTGGTGTGGAGCATCAATATATGCTTTAACAAAAATCATGATAAGACAAAATGATACCAGAAAATCGTGTTTTCAATAGCATCTAATTTTGTTCCCATGGCTTATAATGTACATTCTGGTGCAAATACATTTACATAAACAAAAAGATGCATCAAAGATGAGTGACCATGGAATATGCATTAAACTTACTCGCACAGAAAAGCATCAGCTTCGTCAATGAAAAGCAACAAGCCCTTCTTTGATTTCTTAGCCCAATCAAACAACTGGTGTATTTTTGTAACAGCCTGTGACCCGAGTGGAGCAACATCTCCTCCGGTCATCAATGCATAATCCAATCCCTGCATAAAATAAACACACAAAAAATCATTATTTATCAAACAGAAATAGTAATCTTACCAAGAAAAAAGGAGAAAAAAATCATATCATATGCACGACTAGCTAACTGAATTAAAATGTAGTTTGTTTGATTTTCATAAAACATGCAACAACCAGATGATATTGAGTATCCATTTTCTGCGACTACTAAATGTCAAGATTTAGAAATTCATCAAAGCATGAATTTGGAAAGGTAAAGGAAGCAAAAATAAATTAATAAACTTATTGAGCCTTTAAAATAGATAAACTTGAATTGTTTTTTAGAAAACTTGATAAAAAAGGAAAAAGAAACCAGAAAAATGTAAAGATAATTTGCTAATACGTTCATATCTGCACCAATTTAATATATAAGCAATCATAAAATTTAAATTTTTCCTTGAAATAGGTGAAAGCTAACTCTTAACAAGTAACAACTACTTATGTGACTGATGGACTAGGAAAGTGGACAGTGGGTTTTTAATACATGAAAAATGGAAAACTAGAAGAGTAAGATGAATAGAGAAGTAAAATCTCATACCGATTTGTAAGCCAACTCTCTAGCGGCCATTGTCTTTCCTGTTCCTGGAGGGCCATAAAAAAGCATGTTTCTGAATGGTGCCTGATGTGCTTTTGTATTTGCAGTTGCAGAGGCCAGCTGCTCAATTCTTTTATTAAGAGAAGGATGCAAAATCACATCTCCAAAACCCTTTCCATGTTTTGAAGCGGATGATGCTGGATCGCTACGACGAGACAGGGAGCTCATGGCACGAGAAAACATGCCAGACCAGGGGTATTTCCCTCTGGAGGACTCTCGGATTAATGATGGTTGTCCCAATATTCTATCTACATATCCCCAAATAACTCGTGCACCTTCCCTTCAATACACCAACAAGACTAGTGTTAGCTATTACTTCACTACAGCAACTTAAAAGCATCACCCAATGTCCAATACAAATATAAATTATGCAACTCTGTCATGCAAATGAAGACAAAGTGCTTTCCATGAAAGATAAATAAATTGATATAGTAAGGGGGGAAAAGGTTCTTTGTAGTTGAAATTAGCATCCTATTACAGGCTAGGTGAACAATTCATACCTTGTTGTGTACACCCCAGCTGCTAGAGCAGTCACTCCACCAACTGCTACAACCAACTTATTTTGATCTGTTAAAATGGCTCTTAACCCCCCTGCAAAATGTACATCAAGTTTCTAGCTTATGGATTATTATGGAGTCCATCTAACCCAAAACACATAAGTGAAAACAACAAAATAATTGGGCAACATAAGACAACCCACAAATTACAATACTGCTGACTAATGAGGGAAAATAGAAGGACAAGGACCTATTACAAAGCCAAATGGTTCATCAAGTAACAGGACATTATGAAAGCATAATGGATATAAGAATATATTACTGCAAAATCCCAATTGAGATGACAATTTAAGAGGAAATTAACTACTCAGTCCCTGGAATCATCTTCCACCTGTAATTTAGTCCCTGAATTTAATCGTGTGTACAGGGTAGTCCCTAAATTTAAAAAAGTCAGTCTTTCTTAGAGCATGGAATTAAGGGGAATAACTCATAAACATAATACTTGGACCATGTTGCTTATTTGCTTGATATGTTAACAAAATTCATAGCATAAATTCATACACACAAAATGATGGGGTCTATGGCATGCATTTACAATTAAAACCAAACACATACACAACTGCATACCGTTAACCTAACAGGAAGGTAGAGTTATACCCCCAATATGTTCAAAAGTAGTATTTATAGCAGCAACCCATTTCTCTCTCTCTGCATTAGCACGATTAACTAGCATACGCCTGTTAACCTCTTCACCCAGCTTTGCTTCATGGGCCCTTCCTTCTGCTTCTGCCATAGCCCTTACCCTGATTGTCTCGCGTTCAATCTCAGCCTTCGCTCGCTCAGTTTGCATTCGCTGTGCCTGAATCTGTTCTTCCGTCGCACGTCGAGCCTGCTCTTGTCTTATGGATGATTCTTCCTGCAGTTTTACCAGCTCTTGGTTCCTAGCTCTCTGGTATTCATTCTCTGCCTGATAATAATCCATTGCAAGAGTAAGAAATGAATCACCCCACAGAATAAAAATAAAAATAACAAGTGGGGTTTAAAAAGGTTAAAAGACCTGCATCCTCTTCCTTGCCAACTCATCCTTATAGTTAGCCATTTGGGATTTTGTTTGAGCATGATGCTGGGCTAGTTTCTTTTGTTCATCATATATAATCCTCTGTCTTTCCTACAAAGTAATTCGATACAAAAGATATTATAACACACAACATAAACATTCTGAAGTGAAGACTGAAGCAAAAAAAAAAAAAAAGCAGAAAAGAAAAGGTTTCATATAAATGAAGAGGAGGATCGAGTTACGGTTTCATGCTGTGCTTGCATTTGTTTGAACTCGGCAACTTTTGCAGCAAATTCAGTTTGTTTGGTCTCCTCTTGCTTTTTAATAACTTCAAAGACCTTCAATCAAGACAAAGAGAGAAAGAAATAGGTGAGATTCAATAATACCCATTTGGTGATTGGTGATGATTGCAAGCATGGAAATGGGAAAGTGGAGACCTTTTTGGCGGGGGTGGAAGGGGAATTGGTGATTTTCTTGAGGGCCTTTACGCCTCTCTCGAGGGCCTCTGGGTCAAAACCAGCGGAGGAGGTCCGAGGGTGGTCGTTTCGGACACGTGGCGGTGGCGGTGGCAGAGAGTCGTCGGAAGAGCCGTCGGCATAGGCGGCATTATTGCGGTTCAAACCAGCTGCAGCTGCCATGGCTGAGAACAATCCTGCTGCTGCTGCTGATGTATTATTGTGTGTCATTGTTTTCTGCATTCTCTGATATTGCCAAATGAAATGAGAATCTCAACAATCCAATCCACAGTTACATTCAATTCAGTTTCATTTCAGGGTTTTAGACTTAGTAGGGTTTTTCCGATTTTGCTTCCGTACCACGGTTGAAGTTATCGACCCGACCCATATTTACATAAAATTGAATACTATTAAGCATTTTTTTTAAAATGAAAAAAATTGATGACTAATTATATCTTTTTTTTGTCGGTATGATTAATTATATCTTATCTTAGTAATTACACATAAGCTCAATCTTAAAATTTAACTTAGCTTTGAGACAAATATTTATATTTCTAAACAAGTGACGCTGAAGAGTACGAAAGTGATTACACGAAATTTGCACAACCGATCTAATTGAGTCCAATTCAATGCAGTTTAAATTAGACCCATTTTCAATTTTTAGTAGCTTTTATATTTTTCCATAATCATTTTTTTCCTTTTTTTAAAGATAAATATAAAATGGGTGATAATGTTCAACTAATCAAAATAAATTGTGTCGCAAGAGTGAGAGAGAGAGTGCATTCAAGCTGTTCTCTCAAGGAGTAGGAGCTCGTGACACATTGAAACATGCCACATCAAGGATATTTCCTTTTCTATGGAGGACTAGGATCGATGATTCTGTTCCAAATACTGTATTTGCATATATCTATCTCCAAACAACTCTTGCACCTTTCATTCACAGGAAGGACAAACGACATAACAAGCATGTTTCCTTAATCCAGATAATCTTTTTTACTTTATCTAATTAGAAAATAAATCATGATATCCATTTTGGAGTAGGTGTTCTAGCTTCATGGTCAGCAGTACAGTTACGCAAGAATAATAGAACTCGTCAACTCGTAGTCCCCAAATCAATCGATACACGGTATATACGGTTTTAAAACAATATTGCATTTTCACATGTAATTACCAAATTTTCTTTTCAAAGAGAGAACAGACTTGACAAAAGCCAAAGTACAACAACAGGTTAAGGCATATTTGGCAAATCCATCCCAGAGGCAGAACCATGACCATATATTGATGGCAGTAGCCACTGGAGGAAGCCCACATTAGTTTCTCCTTTTGATCTATTTGTTGAGTACTCAATTAGCATGTTCCATAAGTCTCCAACTGTCCATCTCTGTGACAAAATCCAACGAGCAACCTACCACAACACCGACCAAAGTCTATAGTGAGATAGATATCTTCACAGCAAGAAAAGTCCAAGTTGAATGGAAATATTCTTGGCACTTGGCTACTTGAAGATAATTGATTCACACAACAAAAGGTATTACCACTATTTACAGTGAAATGAGTTAGGAAGGAGACAATGCAGATAGTGGGGATATTCATTTGTAAAACAAACCACAAAGAAAAAGAAAACTTAAGTTAACGTGAATATGGAAATCTAAGCTTAGCTCAGCCATTGCCGTTGATGTCACTTTTAATCTGAATGCAAATATCAGGTTGCACAGGTACAACTATTTAATATATGATCATGGGTAAAAAAGTATTCAATATTCGAATGTGAAAATAATTTCCTTTTCAATGCAGATGCTTATCTTATCAGGAATGTTATTAATTATATGTTGAGATTCTTCCACTATGTGAAGAGGAAAGGTCAAGTTACCTTGTCTAGGTTCTGCAATGCCTCCAAGCCAAATGTGTAGTATGCTATGAATGGTCTTAGAGACTGCAGGGTATGAACCAAAACAAAATTTAAGGTCTTCAAGCATGAAAGGTCAAATTCTCAAAGGTAAGCAGTATGACAGAATCTAGTACTACAGGGAAAATAAGTGGGCCTTTCCTTAATGTATGGGCAAACATGAACATTTCTAAATTCAGATGAGCACACAGTGACAACAGCCACATATTCATTCATTGATGGCTGAAAATATAAAATTACCTGAGAAGCTGCAAGCCACTGAATCATGGTCTTTACTTCAGGATCTCCTCCAAAGGCACCACATCCCCAGTTTCCAGTTGCAACCCCAATATCATTGCCCATCTCCATCCTGTGGTAATCATTTTGAGAATTTCTGATTTCGTGATTTGAAAATTTTCCTTCACTTGTTTCCATAGATGTTGAGGTGGCAGTATCAAACTGTGAAGAAACAAAGAATGTTCAAAACAGATAACTGAACAATGATGAATGATCAATGCAGATGGCAGACAACAAAGCAACAATAACAAATAACAATAACAGTCATAACAACAACAACAATCATAAACCCAGTTTCATTGTTTCTAGAAAGTCATGGCAAAAACCAACTACGAAAGATGAGCATACATTCTCTCGCGATATTTTCTGATACTGTTGATATTTAGACTGGTGCAGAAAACCACATAATGCCTTGTTGATCTCACTGCAGGAATGAACAAGCTCGGTTCAAAATATGTTATAACTTTTTTTTTAAAAAAAAGTAAAGAAACTAACAAATAAATATTACACTACATTACATTATATTGTATTATAGCTAGTCCTAGTAGTAAATTAGATACATGCCTCTAGAGAATTGAGAAAAATAAACTAAAAGCAACTCTCCAAAGAGTTTCCAATTTGAAGGGAATACATGGATGCAAAATACACCTTTCATAAACAAGCACAAATTTTAAAGGGCAAACACCATGCTAATGGATTTTAGATTATAAATTTTATCTTAGTATATTCTCATAATCCCACAACAATAACAGTGAATCTGCATCCTAAAAAGCAGTGGCCACATAAGCGAGGATTAACAAACCGGAGGAGTAAATTTGCCCTGTATTGTCTCCTCCCTGGGCCACATAATGCATCAATTGCGACAATCCTGGTTTTACGTCTTCCAAGGGTGTCTACATCCTTTTCATCCACATAATCCCCGGAAAATCGAAATGATGATGCGTATCTAAAGAAATCAGGAGATATTATCATTGTTAGGTAACTTAGGTTAGGAAGGAAGCATAAAATAAAATTACAATACAATTACAATAACATTAAGTTTGAACAGCTGAAAAACAGATAATGTGCCATCACATCAGAGAAGTATTTCCAACATTAGTTTATGACATCATATGCATACTGTTACTGTGTAGAAAACAAATAACTGTAAAATGTTCAATCTTCTCTATTCTTGTGAAGATATATAAATTTGCATTAAAAAACTGTTGTAACTTAACCATGTGAAAAACATCAACCTACTACAAAATGTACACAGGAAAAACAGGAGAAAATTCACCATGCTAGGCATAACAATCAGGAAACATGCTTTTCTTCCACCTTAGCATGAATGGAAAAAGAACCTCCCATCACATTTGAAGTAAATAAATCCAGTAGTAGACATTATTCATTTCTAATTGAACTTTAGATCCATTGAGTAACGCTAACCCTGTATAACTCGAGAACCTTTCCACACCAACAATATATATAGCCTCATTATCCGCCATGGATGGCAAGAAGAGCATACCAGCAATCAATTCTGGACTGATCATGAAGCGGATTTCCTCCTATTTCAGACAATTACAAGCCAATTTATCAAACATCGGTAGGCCGAAAGTTCAAGTGAGAAAAAACATCTCAACCTACAGAATCTACAAAAAGGATATAAGATGCTAATACTAAATGTACACTAGACAACATGCATATGCTTATAAAACATATCAGAAACTATGTTCTAGAGAAGCTATAATAATTGCTTAAAATTTAAGTGTAAAAGTGTATATGGAAATATAATTATAAATGTATTGCACCTGTACACAACCCCTGCGAAGAGCACCACCACCAAGATATTCATTTGCAAAATCCACTTCAACAGCTTCACTTGAGTGATCTTCTATGAGTCCTGAACTGTGAACCTATTACAATAACACAGTATCACCTATTATAAACCAAATGAATCATTAAAAATAAAAACTAAAAGAATTTGGTTTTGTGGACAATTGAAAATAAATTTCCTTCAGCTACCTCAAATCTGCATAGAGGTATAACAGAAGTGCTCCAAAAGCTAGCATTTGGGTAACAAATGTGAACAGAATCATCTTCCCAGGGAAGTACTTTTCGCTCAAATGAGACAACACCCTTAGGCATATCAGAACTTATCCTTTGAAAATAGTGAATGATGCACTGAATCTTATTTTCCTGTTTTTGACAGTAATCATCATAGAGACTCCTGAAAATACAGAAGCATAACTGATCTTCATGATTTCAAGAAAAAATTGTAATTAACATATGAAACAAGGCCTTCAGTAAGCCTTCAATATGGACTATTGACTGCTTGACACAACTAGGAGAAATAAGATGATCAAAATGAAGACTAAAACAAGCAACTGAACAAACGACTAAGAACACTTGGAGATCAAAAAAATATAGGTTAAGATTCATACGCAAACAACTCATCAAAGTTTATCGGTTGTAGATGTTTCTCATATCTGTCATGGGCTGGGAACAGGCAAAAAAATGAGCAGGCAAGAAGAGCAGCAATCAGCTCCTGTAAAGCAAGAAATTGATAATGTTAATTTTAACTATCTTCAACATGTGAGCCACAATACACAAGGGCAGTAGAAGCAGCCTTAGTTACACAAGAGTTGTGACAATGGTGGTGGTGACAGTAGCAGTCAAGTTGTATTATTTTGAGTACTTATAGAGCAAGTATTTTTTATGTTGTTGGATTAAAAAAACATAAAGTAAAGAGGTTTGAGAATTTTTATTTCAATTAGTCGTAAGTGGAAGGAATTTGGCTCTCAAACCATCTTCCACCATCAAAAGTGGGCTAATAATCAATTATCAATTATTTACTATATAAGAAAAGTAAGTTCTAGCATCTGAGATTGTGACACATGTCATCTCCCAGACTGTGACACGGGTGACACATGTCACTTTCCCACTTCTTTTTATTTCTAAACTAAAACTGTTTTGTTTATTTTTTTAATACTGTTTTTGTTAAGAAAAAACATGCACGGTCCATAGACTAGTAACTAGTGATAAACTGATTAAAAAAAAAACATATTCTACCAAAAAGGCTAAAGCACGTAGACACTAATAACAATTGAACCTGGGTAAGGAAGACAATCCCTGCTTCCTGTGAATCGAGCAAGCGAAGACCAGTTCTGACAGAGGCTCCCTCTTCATCATCTATAACCATATCACTATCAGCATTTTCATAGTGTGCTTCCAACAAAGAGGGCAACCTCAAGAGCAAATTTCCCAATGCTGGAACCACCTCCTCAAACCACTTCCTGGATTCCTCTCTAGACATCAGCTGAAACCAACCAATGGGTCAGAACTGAACTGGAGTGTTATGAAGCAGCAAAACCAACCACCCATGTGCCCCCAAAACGCCAAATTAATTTGGAGAATTGAGGGGGTGAAGTCAGTTACCTGTGTAGTTGCATTACCTCGTCGAAGAAGAGGGAGTATCCATGTGCAGCGGAAGGGGCTAGAGGTTCGGAGGAGAGGGAAAGAGAGTCTCTGAGGTCGGAAATGGCGAGGAATAAGAGGCGGCCCGAGTCAACCCGGCCTAGTCCGAGTTCTCTGAGTGACTCGACCACTTGGGACGGCCAAAACAGAGAGGAAGAGCGCATGACCGCTGGTAGATATGGTAGTATCGATCTCAAATCTTCTCTCTTTTCCATTCTCTTCACTCTTCTCTTCACATAAGAGCGAAAGGAAACAAACAAGTTTCAAGTCAACTTACCCGCATCTTAAAACAGAGTATTTCAAAAATGGTTTGGAATCCCCTTTTTTTTTTTTTAAATAATAATTGTAAAAATAAGAATTATATTTCATTCTATTCTATTCTATTTAATTTTTTTATAAATAAAAGTAATCAAGTGTAATATTATTCTATTGTAATAATATTCAAATGGGTAAAACTCAATAACACTTTTTTTTTTTTGAGGGAAAAACTCAATAAAACTTTTACTTTAATTTTAATACACAATTAATATAAAACACTCTTACAATACCAACCTATTTTGTGTTAACACCTCATTTAATGAATTTATCTATGTAAACCCATTACATGAAACGCAAGACTCCTCAAATAATATGATTACATTTATAGAATGGTAAGTGTAATATTTTTTTCAATGAGAATGCAACAAAATTAAATTGTTCAATATCCAAACAAACTTAAAATATAAGAATTAATCATTTCAATATTCAATTTAACTTGAGATAAATTTATCTTATTAATTATTACATTTGAAATTTTTTTTGTCAATATTATAAAAACAACACTCATTTCCCTTCATTTTTGATGCCCTGCCCTAATCATCTTCTCTAGATTATCCTTTCCTTGGATCGCAGATTCTGGTTTCCCATTCACCAACAACCGGAGGACCCCCCATCAAACCAGGCCCAAACAAACTTTTTAACAAAAATGCATTTAAGAAAATCAAATTCATTCAAACTTAATTTTGAATATTCCGATCCAAACACAGACTTGATATACATTCAACTGCAAAAAATGAGTATGAAATCCACTGGTGGATCAAAATATATATAACTTGTACAGTGAAAAGCTAAATGAACGTTATCATGTGGAAGCGCTCAGAGGAGGTGCGGCTCCTTCCTTCTCTGGGTCAAGGTGCTGTCCTCCCTTGTGGGTTTGACGGTTTACTTCAACACTTATGCACATGTGCTTGTTTGGATTATTATCTGGGGCTTGCAAAACACTGAGTTTGGATTGGAAGTAACAATTTGTTGTTATGAAAGAAAGAGTGAACATGTGCTGCAAAGAGTGAAGTGTACATATCATTGTCAACCATGGGTTGCCTCCTCAGAAGAAAAAGATTGTTTTTGCTTGTCAGATGGTTCCATGTCTACATATAAAACACGTCCATGTAATATCTGCAAAAAGAGTCGATTCATTTTCTGAGTTTTTGGTATTTCATTGAGGCTATGTTCGGATATTTAATAGAGAGTGGGAAGAAATTTAAGTTTGTGGACACTGACCTTTCTATTCATGCCAATCTGTGCCTTGCGGGCTTCTTCCTCCTTAGCAAAAGTCACATATCCAAAACCTTTGGACCTATTCTTAGCTTTATTCAGTACTATATCAGCTGGACAAGTGAAATGATGCATGCCTAAGATGAGAATTATAATCTGAAAGGTTTTTGGCTTGTAACGACAATCCAGGCATATATTATCATAAACTCACGAATACAGAGAGAAAATACAGATTGAGAAGACTCATTCTTATTGAAATGTGAATGAATGAATTGTACAGAGTGAGTAGGAAGCTATTTCTAATAATCTCAACTAATTAACTAACTTCCTAACTAATATACACGTGTGTTATGTATACCTTTCAGGACATTGCCATATTGAGAAAAAGCCTCAGCTAATTTCTCCTCTGTAGTAGAAAATGCTAAACCTGCAGCAAGATTTACACAGGTCAAAGGCAACAGCAAGAGAGTTTTACGTTTGGGGGGCTAATTTAAAAAAAAAAAAAATCAACAGTACAACAGAACCAAAAATTAGACATCCTAAACAACATTGAGACAAAAATTGATGAGTGTCATACTACAGAAAACCCACTAAAAGAACCCACTTGGAGCAAAAACAGAAGGGTACCTAAATGAAAATGGTCGAAATGATCTCGAATAAACCTTTCCACGATTTCAAGTAATTTAGGAGTTAGGTGGCTTCATGAATCCAATTTAAGGCCACAAGTAACTTGTAATGCAATCTATGGTGTGTACTATGTAGATGCAGAGGGTATCATTTAGCTGTTCTTAATACATCAGGCTAAATGTTTCACAGAGGAGAACATCAGAAGAAAGCATTCTGAGAACTAAACATTATCATAGAAAACAGGAAATGACAGCATGAAAATCAACAGGCTAACGTCAGAAATTCAGAATCATAACATTTGTCTTAAAGGGGTGGGTGTGTGATTTCCTTCAAAAATCATTCTGGAGTGCTGAACTTCATTTAATTAAGAAGGAGGAAAGTTAAATTTTTTTGTCTGTAGCAGCTAATCAAATCTAATCTCGTTTTATTTTTATTTTTTTTATAAATCAAAACAATTGAGGTTTGAAGGTAACTCAAATTTGAAGACAATCGAAAATCAAACTTGAATTAACACTATCCCAGGTTTTAAAAAACTCAAAATCTGACACCAGAGAAGAACGTAAGACACCTGAAAGAAAATGCGTACCTTTAACAAAAACCTTGGAAGTGTTTCTCCGAAGGAAGAGAAGTTGAAAAGGAGAAGCATGGGGTTTTGAGATAGAGAGTAAGGTTGCGCTGATTTCTCGCATGGCTGCCGTGAGAAGTTGCGAATCGCAGTTTTCAACTAAATCATCAAGCAAACAAGTTCATGAGCCTAGACTGCATATTAAAGTCCTTATTGGGCTGCTCAGTTTTAATTCCATTTTTTTTACCACAAAAACAAAAGTTGTGATCCTATTTTTATAATTTTATTCAGAAAACGTGAAAAAAATATCAGTTGTTCAGAAATAATATGCACTCGATAATTAAAATGGGAATCCAGTGAAAGAGCGTGAAACTGAGAGACGATCAGACGAAAACAGATTAGGGCTGGCTGAGACGGTGAAGGAGAAAATGATGAAAATTGGTAAATACACCCTCGTATATTTGTCATCTACTCTATTTTATACTATTTAAAAATTTTAATACGATTTTGTCTTTCTCATCTTATCTAGAAATTAAAATTTTTGAAAAGTTTAAAAATTTAATTTTTCCAAAAATTAAAATTTTCGGTAATTATAAAATTTAATTTTTAAACTATCGAAAATTCTAATTTTTGATAAATATAAAAATTTAGTTTTTAAATTTTTCAAAAATTCTAATTTCTGGTAGTATAAAATTTAATTTTTATATCTATCAAAAATTAAATTAAATACTTATCAAAAATTGAAATTTCAGGAAAGTTTAAAAATTTAATTTTTATATTTATCAAAAATTGTAAATTTCGGTAATTTTAAACTACCGAAATTTCCAATTTCCAGTAAAAATGATAGAATCACTCGGCTGAACAAATGGAGGAGAACTCTGAAGAGTCAAGTGATAAAAATGATGAGAACCTTGAGAAGCCCAATGATAAAAATGAAATGCATTTGTTAGTTTATTTGTCCATATAAAATTTGTTTAACATCAACGTCCTAGTAAATGATCCGGAAATTCATTTTTATTATCATTTACCGGAAATTTGTTTAACATCAACTCATTTACTGGAAATTCAATTTTTATACTTATCGGAAATTTAACTTTTCGGCAATTATAAAAATTGAGGAATATAACTACTGGACATTGGAATTTTCAGAAAGTATAAAATTGAAACAATCCAGAAATTAGAATTTTTGGTAGTTTAAGAATTAAATTTTATAACTATCAAAAATTCCAATTTTTGAAAAAATTAAATTTTAAAACTTTTCAAAAATTTCAATTTTCGGTAGTTTAAAAATTAAATTTTATAACTATCGAAAATTCAAATTTTTAAATAGTTTCAATTTTATACTTTCTGGGGGAAGGAGAAGCGGGAATCAGTGGGATGTATGCGAGAAATGAAGAAAAACAAAAAAATGTATTTTTGTATTTTTACATTGAAAAAATCTTTAAGTGAAGTGGATGACAAAATACAAAGGGTATATTTACCAATTCCCAAAATGATTTTAGAAACCGGGTTGGAATTCCGGGCTGGGCCATTGTTAAATTCGGGGCAGGTTATCTATATATTATATAATTTTTGGTTAAGATATGAATAGTGTTCCCGCCAATCAGTCTCCAATTTTTTAATACCACAAGTAATTTTCTATTTTCTAATACTATTATATTATGTTGTTTTTAATTTAACGAGGCATTAACAAAATAATCAATAAATTAAGAAAAATGATCAAAGGACATTCACACAATCATACATCCCAAAGTAGATAGATGTAATAGATAAGTGATATGATAAAAAAAGATAAATATTATAAATAGATAAAAATATTAGATAGGTGTTTAAAATTGAGGGATGTTTAAAAATGATAATCATAAATTAATAAATAGATATCTACTTATAGGTTTAATTCATGTTTTCATACTCTTTTAAATTTTTCGGTATCAATTTTTTTTGATAAAAAATTGTCTTTTGTTACATGTTTCATTCATGTTTTTTGTCCCTGTATAAATATTTAGGTTGCAAAATTATTTTTTTAATTTATTTTTTTATAAATAAATTATGAAATAATATTTGTTTACGGGTTTCATTCATATTTTTTGTTCATATAAGTTTTTAGGTTATAAAATTGTTTTTTTTATTTTATTTTCTATAAATAATAAAATATTATTTGCCTACAAATTTTATTTGTTTTTTCTATTAAATATAACAAGTTACTACAAACTGAAAAATTATTTTAATTATTTTTCTCTATTATTTTGTTCCTCTGATTTGACATTCATTTTTATCGGTATGAGTAATTTTTTTGAAACAAAAGACTTACACAACTAGAAAACAAACTAACAAAAAAAAAATTACAACTGACATATAAGCAAGCAAAGCTAAGGAGCAGAAGGGATGAACAGCTTCAAAAAAGTGGGAGTTCAAGAGGAAGAGAAAGCCCATGCTTCGTGAAATAGTATAAGTAATTGTTGATTGCTTAAAACATAGAGTCTATATATTTATCTAAGAAGCAAAATGTCACAATTATAAATTTAGAGTATAACATATATCAAATTATTACTATATATAAAATAAATTATTTTATATCATATGTAAAACACTTAAAATCAACAAGACCCACCGACCCGTGCGAATGCATGGGTCAACTGGCTAGTAAATAAAATTTATAAATGGTTTTGGATTTTTTTTATGTGGTGCGGTTCAGTTTATAAATCTAGGCTGGTTAGCCACAATTTTTGCACACCTCTATTAATCATTTAATTCTAGAAGAAATAATGATATTTGAATATTCAACATCTTTCTCTTTTTTATTTTTTTATCAAATTACTCATCTATCACATTATTACTCATTTCTTTTCTATTTCTATTTTTCAAAGTATATAATAGTACGTAAATGTTCAAGAATGGTTGAAACGCCTCATTTTGCTAATGTTTTAACAAAAAAAAAAAGGTGAAGGCACGGGATTTTTCTGGAAGCAAGGCTTCCTATTCCCCTACCCACACACACACACATGGGAGAAACAGAGAGATTGAGAGGGATCGAAGAAAAGAAAGAAGAAAAAAAAGGGAGAAGAAGAAAAAGTGTTCCTTTTTCATCGTCATTTACCATACTAATCCCTTCTTCTCCTCAACACCCTACTCTTCACCATATTTTCTTCACCCATTGAGAATACAAGCTTGAGGAAGGTGTTTTTGGCAAAAAAAAAATGGAATATCCATTCTTGGAAATTTCTCTCTTTGGAGCTCTTTGAGGTAAAATCTACAATCTATGAGTATAGAAATTTACTTTGAGGAATGTTTTAAGTTGTGAGTGTTGGTATATAATAGTGAAAGAGTTCAATATTAGATTTTCATGGGTTTCTCTAAAACCCTAGGTTCTCTAATTGGGGGGTTTTGTCTCTAATCCCTTTTCTATCTGTTATTGTTGCTCAGATTTGTTGGAAAATACTCTGGTAGCTCCTCCAGAAGGCTCCAGAAGAAATTTCGTTGGTTCTTCATAGTTGTGAGTAGATGACGATCACTGTGACATGTTTTAATTGATTTATAATGGCTATTTTATTTATTCTTTATTTTATTTGGGAAATATGCTCTTTGAAATTTTTTCTTCTTATCCTTGATTTATTTTATGGTCATTGATATCACTGTTTAATTGAATTTGATTTATTTGTGAGCTATAAACTGGTTTATATTTATACGATGTGGATGTGGATTTGAAAATATGATATTTAGAATTTTATTCTTGACTCAAGCTTTGACATGAAATAAAATGATTTCGAGATATGTGTTTTTGGAAATCCATGATATATATACCGTAGCCGTTAGCGGGGATAATGGCCTAGGTGCACCTAGTGATACAACTTCGGGTGGAGAGGGCTATCTGTTAGATGGAGCCGCCCCTGAGGGAAATGTCACCCTTAGGAGGAGAGTGATAACTCTACAAAACATGTAGAGTTATTATGCTTTTTTTTGGTCCAGAATCTATGCATAGAGGAAGAAATTGAACCATTTTATTGACTAAACAGTATGAATTACTTGTAGATAGGTTCAATATAGGAAATGGATAGAATACTTGATGACTTGTGGATATTTTTAACAAGAAATACTCATTTTTTGCATATTTTCGCATGGCGGAGTTTATTGTCGCCATGCGAAATTGACAGGGTAATGGGATTGTTGATTATGTCTAGCATCGCATGGCGGAGCTTAATCTCGCATGGCGAAGGAATGCTGATTTGCCAAAATGCTGGGATCTTCGCATGGCGATAGCTGATCTTCGCCATGCTAAGAAAGCTGCGCTAGAATATTATAAAAGGCAGCTGAAGCGATTTTACAGGGAGAGACTGGTTATTTTGCCGACTTTCGGCTAGGGTTTAAGATTGGAGGCTCTGGGTTTTCATACCTTATCATTCTATATTGGTGATTCAAGCTTGGGAACAAGATTTTGAAGAATCAATGGCTCCTTCATCCTCTATTAGTTTGATTTTTCAGTTTTTTTCTTCTATTATGAGTAGCTAAATTTCTTAGACTAGGGTTAGATGAATCTTGTTGAAACTCTTATGTAGTTGGATTCACTTATATCAATGCAAGTTTATTTCATATAATTTAAGTTTTCAATCTCTGCACTTAATGCTTTTTGATACTTGATCACTATTGAATCGATTTTGGGTTCTTCATTGCAATTGGAAAATTGGATGTTTGAACTTGAACTGAGATTGTTTGCCATAATCATGATGAGTATAGGAATATATCTTTGTGGTTATGTGTTCTTATGAATCATAGCTCTTATTGCTTAATCTAATCACTAATTGCCTAAGGAATTAGGAGTTTTGGTTAGATTAAAGGGATTATGAGGCAAGGGATTGTCTTTAATCTAATCTAGTTGATTTGAACTTCAAGTGTTATGGAATTGCTTAATTTGATGATGAATTGACTGCATAAGAGTGGATGCAAGAGGATTCAACCCCTAGTCATTTTACTCATTTTCTTTAAATCCAGAATATTGTTTAAGTGTTCTTTGTTTTGTTGATAACACAATTTATAAGTTGATTTCACAAATACTCATATCATTTCCTTAGTTCAGATAGATGCAAATTTGCTTAAGTTGAACATAAAATCTCAATCCTTGTGGGACGATACTCAACTCACTACTTTATTACTTGTTGCGATTCGGTATACTTGCCGAAATTACCTAACAGAGAGGACTATCAACGAGATGTAACTACCCCCGTTGAGCTGATATGAATGATGTGATTGATGTAACGCCCTCATTTGTTCATATCGTTTCTTTCTGCTTTTTGTGTGTTTTAGATTTATTTAAATTTATTAAATTATGTTTTTTTTATATTTTTATTTTAGAATATTGATTTATATGATTTTAGGGATTTTTAGATGGGTAGAAAGTGGAGGAACTCGAAAAACAGAAAAATAGCGTAAACCGTGACCCGGTTTGTAAACGTCGGAGGTTTTATATTTTTTTTCGGAGATCGTTTTTGCGTGAAAAAAATATTTTAACGAAACAAAAGTTATTCTTTGAATATTTCGAATTTTTGAGAATTTTTCTAGAATTTTTCAGAAAATTTTTATTTTTAGCCGTTTTTAGCACGTTACGGGTAACCATAGCACAATCGGGGTATCAGAAAATGATCAAAAATTTAGTTTTGAGATTTTAAATTTTTTTATATTAATACTAGGTCTCAAAAATGATTTTTTCATCAATCACTTATTTGGGGAAGTATTTATTTCAAAATAGATTATTTAAAGTACATTTTTCCCACTTGTGCTTCATCAAACAAGCCCTAGCTTTTGAGATATTTTCTTCCCACTTGCACCAGCTGTGCTGCGCCCCACACCAGCCCAAAATGGTGCTTTATGCCCATGTGCTTAAGCCTTAAAGTCATGCTTTGAGCCAATGATTTAATTACTTGATTTTCCTAAATTAATTACATGATAATACCACTTGCATCAAAGCTAATCTTGGCCCTCCATTTTCTTGCTCCAGCCGTGTTACCTAAGGGAGAGGGAGAGAGAAAGTTCATCTCTTTCATTTCATCTCATTCCAAGAGTAAAAAACCCCATTTTTTCTCTCTAGCTTTCAAGCTTTCACTAAGCCATCTACTTAGTGTTCAAAGAGCTTTTGGACTTCAAGCTTCACAAAAGAAGGTTGGTTGATGATTCTAAACCATGAAACCTTCTTATTTTTCCATTATCACCATTCTTTAATTTTTTTTGAATCATGTGTTCTTTCATTCTAAAGCCAAACTTCATTCTTTTGGCTATAGGTTTGCATCTTGTGAACCAAGAAGCTTGAAACCCTATCTTGATCTACTTTCTTCAAAGTCTTGAGTAAGTTATCATCCTCTCATATTTTGATCTTAGGGTTTTGTTATTTTTCACAAAAGAAATGTATTTATGCTTGTATTTTGTATAATATTTTGAAAGGGTTGACACTAGTGGAACAACAAGCTTTGGAGAGTGATCTTGGAAACTTTTTGTTGTCTTCAAGAGGTAAGGGGAGGTTCTTTTCATGAGTTATGATTTTGTGTGGTTGTATGTTGTGTGGCTTGATGATAACTCCATGGTTGAGTTTTCATATTTGTGAAAGAATGATTTTTTTATCATGCTTGATGTCTTAAGCTTGTAAGAGGAGATTTTTACCTCTATGGTTTTTGTATGAGTATCATAAAATTTTTAACTCTATGAAAATATTTCTAAGTTGTTTGGGTAAAAGGAAAAGTTAAGAATCATTTAACAATTAATGGAAAAGTGTGTTTGTGCTTGGATTGTCTAAAAATACTATTTTTAGTATGTGGTAGCTCTATGGTTTTTGTATGATAGAAAATTTATGTATTGACTTGTGATTTGTTCTTGCATGATGTGTGAAAATATTGTATGACTTGATGTGGTTTGGCTTGATTAATTTTCTTGTGTTGCTCTTGATTCATTTGGGGATGATTGTAATATTTAAAGTAGATTCATGCTTTGATTATTATGATGGTGTGATGTTTGTTGTGATTGGGTAAGATTAACCAAGATAAATTAAAACAAGTGACCCAAGCTTCATGGAAGAGGAAGTAGAGGACTTGGTAGTAAAATCATTTTTCCAAAGACAAATTTGATTTAATTTAGTGTTCAAGCCAAAGCTTGATTTATGTATTCACTAGTTCAAAATTTTGATAAGTCTCCAATGGACTTTAAATGGTATTTTCTAAAATAAGAGAACTTGGGGTTTACTTCAAATAAATCACAAATGAGTAAGTCTTTCATCAACAAAATCATATGGTAATTAGAAAAGGAAGAAGAAGAAATAAAGTATAGGTAATTAACTTTTGAAAAATCCAATTTAAACAACCAAAGTTTCATGAAGAGATAATTTATTTTTGAGGTTTAAAAACATTGTAATTAAAGTGTGTAAACAAATCTTGAAGAAAAGAGGATTTTCGAATTTTAAATAAGGTTTTGGGCATCTCTGTTCACATCCCTGGTGTGAAACTGAGCAGGCTGTGAAAATTTCTGTTTTGGGCCAAAAATGGAATTTTCGGAAGTACAGGGGCCGAAATGAAAAACTGGGAAGTTTGGGGGACAGAAACGTAATTTTAAAGAATTAAGTGGTTTTAAAAAAAAAAAAATTAAAAGGAAGTGGGGGGTTATTTTTGATAATTAAATTGTTATAATGAAAAGAGTTTTTTTTTTCATAAACAGGCCAAGCTTAAAATAATTTATAGTTAAAAACGTTGAGGACTTTTTCATTACCACGTAGTAAAAGAAAAAAATAGAGTTTTTACACATTGTTGTAAAAAGAGTCAACCCGAGACGATGTTAAAATTCTTGAGATGAGAATTTTGTGTGATTTGCAAACTTTGATGCCATTTGCATTTGTGAGAGTTGGCTTTGCCAAATTCGAGTTACAATCCTAGAGGAAGGATTGCAAATAAGTATAGTCTGGCTATAAGCCTATGGGGGCATCCAGGTTACGAAATTCTCAATGGCCCTGCCTAGTGAATACTCTTGTGCCGAGAAAAGTAGTGTACCCGGCTTGGATGATCCTGACCGACTGCCTTGTTTATGTTATGGTAATTAAATAGTAGCTCTACTGAATAATTGTGAGACCGGATCCTAGAGTGGACTGGGCAATTATGTTAGGTTTACGCTACAGCCATTTCGCTCGACTTAGTTGAGGAAGTGAAGTCTCCTTGGAGCATTTACACCGGTGTATAAAAAGATGATTGAAGTGTCATGCATACTACTTGATTGAAAGAGATGATTTTGTGATGATGGGTTTTGGTAGTTTTGTGAACTTAGAGAAAAGTTTTCAAAATGATATCTGCTTATTTTTGAAATATAGCCTGTGGTGTTTTTTTTTTATGCGTGTTTCGTTATTGTAACTATTGGGGAGAAACTCACCCTTTCCTATATGTTCTGTGCTCCTTGGAACATGATTCATATAGATGGATCAGTTGGGTCCCCTGTTTCCGAAAGTCCGGGAGAGCTTTAGGCCTCAAGGAGGCGAGGGTGGGGGTTGGATCTATAACCCTACCACCCAGTGGGCCACGATTTCTGGTCACTTGATCAGGACTCGTGGGGGAGTTCACGGACCGGAGGAGATACTGGAGCGCAACATGGTGCTCGATGTATGGATTCCTCTCGAGGAGATGGGATTGGTACTTGCTGATGCACGTAGTGAGTGCGGGGAGATCGAAGAGCCTAGGGAGGCGCTGAGGCCGGAGCCGAGGCCGGATCCGAGGCCGGAGCCAAGGCAACCTATGTGTACGGCTGTGGAATACCGTCGACTTTACCGGAAGACGCGTATTACTCCGAGGAAGAGTACTTTGGGGAGAGGTCGTCTACCACAGCTTGCCCCTGCTGTTACTCCTGATATTCCACCAGTAGACCTGATGCCGACGTACACCGTTCCTGTTTTCTATCCCTCCACATCCGGTCGCGTCTTGCCCAATGTTGCGGGCGTGCATGCTGGACCGTCTGGATGTGTGGGGAGGGGAAAGAGGAAGATGTATGAGGAGCCCGAGGAGGAGCCTGAGGAGGAGCCTGAGGAGGAGCCCGAGGAGGATCCGTCTGCTTAGATCCTTAGTGGTAGACATAGGAGGGAGCTAGGTTGTCGTGTTGTTTAGTTGCTGACCAGCCTAGGTTTTTGGGAGCGTAGATGATTCTACTGTGTAGATGACACACTTTTGTTTTACATGTCTTTCTTAGGACGTGGTTTTATCGCTTTGTTTATTTCTGTGGACAGTTTGTATTTAGCCACTTTGTTGTGGTCGTGAACGATGCTTGCTAGTGCAAGAAACTCTGTATATTTTGATGACTATATATTAGTGTGTGACATATTTTCTATAACCGTGACTCGTTGAGATTTCTAATTTGCTTATCCGATTGATTTAAAAAGAAAGAAAAAGAAAAAAAAAATTAATTCACAAGTTTGAGAATCTAATATGATGAACAGAAACATTTTTCGAAAGTAAAAACAGATTACGTTTAATTCCGCAGCGAGGTTGTTTAGTTACTTTGGTGTAATACTCTTTCGGGAAAAAGGGTGTTACATTAAGTGGTATCAGAGCTGGTCGATCCTTCGGGATTGTGTAGGTTGTAGGTCCATTAGGTTGAAGTTGTGTGATCTCTGATTAGTATTGCTTGAATTGTTTCTTTTTGAAACAATGTGTGAAATTGTTTGTTTTTCTTGAATGGGTTCTGGAGGGTGCGACTTAACTGGTTGACTTGCAGGAACCCATGGCACGCAGAGGACGAATAACAGATCGTACTAACGTTAATAACCGCGAAGACCGCGACGATACTATGGAGAGAGCAATCAACGCTATGACTAACATGGCAGCGGCGATGGCTCAACAAGCTGTTCGTGCAGAACAGAGGGACATCGAGAAACAACAGAGAGATGCTGAGAAACAGGCGAGGGCCGTTAGAGCTGCTGAGGCTAAGAGATTAGCCGACTTTAGGCACCATAATCCACCACAGTTTCGTGGAGAGACTGATCCCGAGAAAGCTGAGTTGTGGGTACAAGAACTAGAGAAGATTTTTGATATTCTGCATTGCCCAGAAGCAGAGAAGGTGCACTATGCAACTTACCTACTGCTGGGGGATGCTGAATATTGGTGGAAAGGTGTGTTACAACTACTGGAAGCGGAACATCAAGTGGTGACGTGGACGATATTTCGTACCAAGTTTTTGGAGAAATATTTTCCACAGAGTGCGAGGTCCGAAAAGGAACAAGAGTTTCTACGTCTACAACAAAGGGACATGACGGTGGGGGAGTACGCGGCAAAGTTTGAGTCGCTCGCCAAGTACTTCCGTTTCTTCCAGCTCCAACCTGATGAGGGGTGGAAGTGCGAGCGTTTTGAGGGTGGGTTAAGGTACGAGATTAGGCAATCTGTAGCTTCCCTAGACATTCGTGAATTTCCACTTCTGGTGGAAAAGTGTCGAAAAATGGAGAACCTGATGAAGGGGAGAGTGAACAAGGGAAATGTGGGTGGACCGTCTAGGTCGCATCCACAAGGGCAGAAAGGGAAACAGAATCAGAACAAACCATATTTTAGGAATCAGAGTGCCAACAAAGGAAGTTCAGGAGCGGGCGCTCCAGTGAGATGTTTCAAGTGTGGGAAACAAGGGCACTATTCCAATGACTGTAGCCAGCAAGGGACGACATGCTTTAGCTGTGGAAAGGTGGGACATTTGGCCAAGGATTGTCGTGCGGGCAAACCAAAGCCAGAAGTCAACAATGTCAAAGTCGGAAGGCCGACGACAAAAGGACGAGTTTATACTATGAGCGGAGTTGAGGCTTCCCAATCAGAGGATCTCATACAAGGTACTTGTGTCATATCTGGAAATCCTTTAATTGTGCTATATGATTCGGGTGCAACCCATTCCTTCATATCTGAAAATTGCGTGAAACAATTTGAATTGTCGGTGTCTTCTATGTCTTTTGATCTGGTTGTTTCTATGCCTACTGCTGAAACTGTTATTGCAAATACTGTTTGTCTGAACTGTCCTGTTGTTATCCTGGATAGAGAATATCTTGTTGATTTGATATGCTTGCCTTTGACACAATTAGATGTGATTTTAGGCATGGATTGGTTATCTTCCAACCATATCCTTTTAGATTGTGCGAACAAAACTTTGATTTTTCCTGATGCTGAGATTTCTGGATTTTTAACTGCCAACCAAGTGAGAGCTTCTTTGAAAGAAGGAGCTCAGGGATACATGTTGTTATCCTCTTTGAAAGTCGAGGGGGAAGTTGAATTGAGCAACGTGCCTGTCGTTAGAGATTTCTCGGAAGTATTTCCGGATGATGTTCCAGGTTTACCACCTGTGAGGGGTCTAGAATTTGCCATAGATTTAGTACCCGGAACTGGTCCAATTTCCATTGCTCCGTATAGAATGTCGCCAATGGAATTGGCCGAGCTGAAAAAGCAATTAGAAGATTTGCTGTCAAAACAATTTGTAAGACCGAGTGTGTCGCCGTGGGGAGCGCCGGTACTGTTAGTTAAGAAGAAGGACGGAACGTCCAGGTTGTGTGTAGATTATCGGCAGCTGAACAAGGTGACGATTAAGAATAAATACCCATTGCCACGTATTGATGATTTGATGGACCAACTACGTGGGGCGTCTGTTTTCTCGAAAATAGATCTTAGAAGTGGTTACCATCAGATTAGGGTTAAGAATGAAGATGTGCCTAAGACTGCTTTTAGAACCAGATACGGCCATTTTGAATACCTCGTGATGCCATTTGGAGTGACAAATGCGCCTGCCATATTTATGGACTATATGAATAGGATCTTTAGACCTTTCTTAGATCGCTTTGTGGTAGTGTTCATAGATGATATCCTAATTTATTCTAAGAGTCATGACGAACACGAGGAACATTTGTGACAAGTGTTGCAGATTTTGAGTGAGAAACAACTTTATGCCAAGTTGTCTAAGTGTGAATTCTGGTTAGATAAAGTGCAATTCTTAGGGCATGTGATTTCGAAGGAGGGTATAGCGGTAGACCCAGCAAAGGTAGAAGCAGTAGTTTCATGGGAGAGACCCAAGACTGTGACCGAAGTCCGTAGTTTTGTAGGATTAGCGGGTTATTATCGGAGATTTATAGAGGGATTTTCGAAAATAGTAGCCCCAATGACACAACTCACTAGGAAGGATCACCCTTTTGTTTGGACTGATGAGTGTGAGGCTAGTTTCTTGAAAATGAAAGAATTATTGACGACCTCACCCGTGTTGATTTTACCTAATCCTGAAGAGCCTATGGAAGTCTACTGTGATGCTTCCTACCAAGGGCTCGGGTGTGTACTGATGCAAGATCGGAAGGTGGTGGCATACGCATCCCGTCAGCTGAAAACTCATGAGAGAAATTACCCGACTCATGATATTGAGTTAGCTGCTGTAGTGTTCGCTTTGAGGATTTGGAGACATTTCTTGTATGGATCGACATTCAACGTCTTCAGCGATCACAAGAGCTTAAAGTATCTATTCGATCAAAAGGAACTCAACATGAGACAAAGACGGTGGATGGAATTTCTGAAGGATTACGATTTCACGTTGATGTACCATCCTGGAAAGGCCAATGTTGTGGCTGATGCCTTAAGCCGGAAGACTGTTCATGTATCTGCCATGATGATCAAGGAATTGGAGCTGATAGAAAAATTTCGTGATCTGAACTTGACAATGGATAGGTGCAAGGACAGGATTTGTGTGGGCATGATTAAGGTATCGAGTGGATTGATTGAGGACATACGGGAGCAACAAGCAACCGATGAGAGTCTGAAGGAAAAGAAGGAGTTAATGGAACAGGGAAAAGTGGCAGAGTTTAGTTTGGGCAATGACGGAATTTTGAGGTGTAAGGGGAGGATATGTGTGCCAAACAACTCTGAAATGAGAAAGCTGATTCTCGATGAAGCACACAAGAGCAATTTGAGTATTCACCCTGGAGCCACGAAAATGTATCAGGATTTGAAGCAAAGATTCTGGTGGTCGGGGTTGAAGAAACAAGTTGCGGAATATGTAGCAACATGCTTGACGTGTCAAAAAGCGAAAGTGGAACATCAACGACCTGCAGGAATGATGCAATCGTTGGATATACCGGAATGGAAGTGGGAGAGCATCTCCATGGACTTTGTGACAGGGTTACCAAGAACATCAAAAGGATTTGATGGGATTTGGGTGATTGTGGATAGACTGACAAAGTCATCGCATTTTTTACCCGTTAACATGAAGTATTCCTTAGACAAACTAGCTCAGTTGTACGTGAAGGAGATAATCAGGTTGCATGGAGTGCCAACTAGCATTATTTCTGATAGAGACCCTAGATTTACGTCTAGGTTCTGGCAAAGTTTGCAACAAGCCCTAGGAACTAAGTTAAGATTGAGTTCTGCGTATCATCCTCAGACGGATGGTCAATCAGAGCGAACCATTCAATCCCTAGAGGACTTGCTGAGAGCATGTGTGTTAGATCATAGAGGTAGTTGGGATGACCTTTTGCCGTTAATTGAATTCACCTATAACAATAGTTTTCATTCGAGTATAGGAATGGCACCCTACGAGGCTTTATATGGGAGAAAATGCCAAACACCATTGTGTTGGTATCAGGATGGGGAGAGCGCAATTTTAGGACCCGAGTTTTTACAGCAAACCACCGAGAAGGTGAAACAAGTCCGAGAGAAAATGAGGACAGCACAAAGCAGACAAAAGAGCTACTCCGACAAACGGAGACGACCTCTCGAGTTTCAAGAAGGTGATCATGTTTTTCTGAGAGTCACTCCGATGACTGGGGTAGGCAGAGCTCTAAAGTCCAGGAAACTCACGCCGAAATTCATAGGACCATACCAAATTCTTCGTCGTATTGGTCCTGTAGCGTACCAAATTGCTTTACCACCATCTCTTTCTAATCTCCATAGTGTTTTCCATGTTTCACAATTGAGAAAATACGTCTCTGATCCATCACATATCATTGAGTCCGACATAGTACAATTACGGGATAACCTGACTTATGAAACAAACCCTGTGCGAATCGATGATAGAAGAATCAAACAGCTCAGGGATAAACAAATCTCTTTAGTCAAGGTTATCTGGAGTGATGTTACCGGAGATGCAACTTGGGAATTGGAGGACAAGATGCGAGAGCAGTATCCAGCGTTATTCTAGGTACGTAATTTCGAGGACGAAATTTTTTTTTAGCGAGGGAGAGTTGTAACGCCCTCATTTGTTCATATCGTTTCTTTCTGCTTTTTGTGTGTTTTAGATTTATTTAAATTTATTAAATTATGTTTTTTTTATATTTTTATTTTAGAATATTGATTTATATGATTTTAGGGATTTTTAGATGGGTAGAAAGTGGAGGAACTCGAAAAACAGAAAAATAGCGTAAACTGTGACCCGGTTTGTAAACGTCGGAGGTTTTATATTTTTTTCGGAGATCGTTTTTGCGTGAAAAAAATATTTTAACGAAACAAAAGTTATTCTTTGAATATTTCGAATTTTTGAGAATTTTTCTAGAATTTTTCAGAAAATTTTTATTTTTAGCCGTTTTTAGCACGTTACGGGTAACCATAGCACAATCGGGGTATCAGAAAATGATCAAAAATTTAGTTTTGAGATTTTAAATTTTTTTATATTAATACTAGGTCTCAAAAATGATTTTTTCATCAATCACTTATTTGGGGAAGTATTTATTTCAAAATAGATTATTTAAAGTACATTTTTCCCACTTGTGCTTCATCAAACAAGCCCTAGCTTTTGAGATATTTTCTTCCCACTTGCACCAGCTGTGCTGCGCCCCACACCAGCCCAAAATGGTGCTTTATGCCCATGTGCTTAAGCCTTAAAGTCATGCTTTGAGCCAATGATTTAATTACTTGATTTTCCTAAATTAATTACATGATAATACCACTTGCATCAAAGCTAATCTTGGCCCTCCATTTTCTTGCTCCAGCCGTGTTACCTAAGGGAGAGGGAGAGAGAAAGTTCATCTCTTTCATTTCATCTCATTCCAAGAGTAAAAAACCCCATTTTTTCTCTCTAGCTTTCAAGCTTTCACTAAGCCATCTACTTAGTGTTCAAAGAGCTTTTGGACTTCAAGCTTCACAAAAGAAGGTTGGTTGATGATTCTAAACCATGAAACCTTCTTATTTTTCCATTATCACCATTCTTTAATTTTTTTTGAATCATGTGTTCTTTCATTCTAAAGCCAAACTTCATTCTTTTGGCTATAGGTTTGCATCTTGTGAACCAAGAAGCTTGAAACCCTATCTTGATCTACTTTCTTCAAAGTCTTGAGTAAGTTATCATCCTCTCATATTTTGATCTTAGGGTTTTGTTATTTTTCACAAAAGAAATGTATTTATGCTTGTATTTTGTATAATATTTTGAAAGGGTTGACACTAGTGGAACAACAAGCTTTGGAGAGTGATCTTGGAAACTTTTTGTTGTCTTCAAGAGGTAAGGGGAGGTTCTTTTCATGAGTTATGATTTTGTGTGGTTGTATGTTGTGTGGCTTGATGATAACTCCATGGTTGAGTTTTCATATTTGTGAAAGAATGATTTTTTTATCATGCTTGATGTCTTAAGCTTGTAAGAGGAGATTTTTACCTCTATGGTTTTTGTATGAGTATCATAAAATTTTTAACTCTATGAAAATATTTCTAAGTTGTTTGGGTAAAAGGAAAAGTTAAGAATCATTTAACAATTAATGGAAAAGTGTGTTTGTGCTTGGATTGTCTAAAAATACTATTTTTAGTATGTGGTAGCTCTATGGTTTTTGTATGATAGAAAATTTATGTATTGACTTGTGATTTGTTCTTGCATGATGTGTGAAAATATTGTATGACTTGATGTGGTTTGGCTTGATTAATTTTCTTGTGTTGCTCTTGATTCATTTGGGGATGATTGTAATATTTAAAGTAGATTCATGCTTTGATTATTATGATGGTGTGATGTTTGTTGTGATTGGGTAAGATTAACCAAGATAAATTAAAACAAGTGACCCAAGCTTCATGGAAGAGGAAGTAGAGGACTTGGTAGTAAAATCATTTTTCCAAAGACAAATTTGATTTAATTTAGTGTTCAAGCCAAAGCTTGATTTATGTATTCACTAGTTCAAAATTTTGATAAGTCTCCAATGGACTTTAAATGGTATTTTCTAAAATAAGAGAACTTGGGGTTTACTTCAAATAAATCACAAATGAGTAAGTCTTTCATCAACAAAATCATATGGTAATTAGAAAAGGAAGAAGAAGAAATAAAGTATAGGTAATTAACTTTTGAAAAATCCAATTTAAACAACCAAAGTTTCATGAAGAGATAATTTATTTTTGAGGTTTAAAAACATTGTAATTAAAGTGTGTAAACAAATCTTGAAGAAAAGAGGATTTTCGAATTTTAAATAAGGTTTTGGGCATCTCTGTTCACATCCCTGGTGTGAAACTGAGCAGGCTGTGAAAATTTCTGTTTTGGGCCAAAAATGGAATTTTCGGAAGTACAGGGGCCGAAATGAAAAACTGGGAAGTTTGGGGGACAGAAACGTAATTTTAAAGAATTAAGTGGTTTTAAAAAAAAAAAAATTAAAAGGAAGTGGGGGGTTATTTTTGATAATTAAATTGTTATAATGAAAAGAGTTTTTTTTTTCATAAACAGGCCAAGCTTAAAATAATTTATAGTTAAAAACGTTGAGGACTTTTTCATTACCACGTAGTAAAAGAAAAAAATAGAGTTTTTACACATTGTTGTAAAAAGAGTCAACCCGAGACGATGTTAAAATTCTTGAGATGAGAATTTTGTGTGATTTGCAAACTTTGATGCCATTTGCATTTGTGAGAGTTGGCTTTGCCAAATTCGAGTTACAATCCTAGAGGAAGGATTGCAAATAAGTATAGTCTGGCTATAAGCCTATGGGGGCATCCAGGTTACGAAATTCTCAATGGCCCTGCCTAGTGAATACTCTTGTGCCGAGAAAAGTAGTGTACCCGGCTTGGATGATCCTGACCGACTGCCTTGTTTATGTTATGGTAATTAAATAGTAGCTCTACTGAATAATTGTGAGACCGGATCCTAGAGTGGACTGGGCAATTATGTTAGGTTTACGCTACAGCCATTTCGCTCGACTTAGTTGAGGAAGTGAAGTCTCCTTGGAGCATTTACACCGGTGTATAAAAAGATGATTGAAGTGTCATGCATACTACTTGATTGAAAGAGATGATTTTGTGATGATGGGTTTTGGTAGTTTTGTGAACTTAGAGAAAAGTTTTCAAAATGATATCTGCTTATTTTTGAAATATAGCCTGTGGTGTTTTTTTTTTATGCGTGTTTCGTTATTGTAACTATTGGGGAGAAACTCACCCTTTCCTATATGTTCTGTGCTCCTTGGAACATGATTCATATAGATGGATCAGTTGGGTCCCCTGTTTCCGAAAGTCCGGGAGAGCTTTAGGCCTCAAGGAGGCGAGGGTGGGGGTTGGATCTATAACCCTACCACCCAGTGGGCCACGATTTCTGGTCACTTGATCAGGACTCGTGGGGGAGTTCACGGACCGGAGGAGATACTGGAGCGCAACATGGTGCTCGATGTATGGATTCCTCTCGAGGAGATGGGATTGGTACTTGCTGATGCACGTAGTGAGTGCGGGGAGATCGAAGAGCCTAGGGAGGCGCTGAGGCCGGAGCCGAGGCCGGATCCGAGGCCGGAGCCAAGGCAACCTATGTGTACGGCTGTGGAATACCGTCGACTTTACCGGAAGACGCGTATTACTCCGAGGAAGAGTACTTTGGGGAGAGGTCGTCTACCACAGCTTGCCCCTGCTGTTACTCCTGATATTCCACCAGTAGACCTGATGCCGACGTACACCGTTCCTGTTTTCTATCCCTCCACATCCGGTCGCGTCTTGCCCAATGTTGCGGGCGTGCATGCTGGACCGTCTGGATGTGTGGGGAGGGGAAAGAGGAAGATGTATGAGGAGCCCGAGGAGGAGCCTGAGGAGGAGCCTGAGGAGGAGCCCGAGGAGGATCCGTCTGCTTAGATCCTTAGTGGTAGACATAGGAGGGAGCTAGGTTGTCGTGTTGTTTAGTTGCTGACCAGCCTAGGTTTTTGGGAGCGTAGATGATTCTACTGTGTAGATGACACACTTTTGTTTTACATGTCTTTCTTAGGACGTGGTTTTATCGCTTTGTTTATTTCTGTGGACAGTTTGTATTTAGCCACTTTGTTGTGGTCGTGAACGATGCTTGCTAGTGCAAGAAACTCTGTATATTTTGATGACTATATATTAGTGTGTGACATATTTTCTATAACCGTGACTCGTTGAGATTTCTAATTTGCTTATCCGATTGATTTAAAAAGAAAGAAAAAGAAAAAAAAAATTAATTCACAAGTTTGAGAATCTAATATGATGAACAGAAACATTTTTCGAAAGTAAAAACAGATTACGTTTAATTCCGCAGCGAGGTTGTTTAGTTACTTTGGTGTAATACTCTTTCGGGAAAAAAGGTGTTACAATTGACAGAGGAGAAGGCTATCCGTTAGATGGAGCCGCCCCTAGGGGAACGACCACCCTTAGGAGGAGAGGGCTATCAGCGAGATGAAGCCGCCTCTTGTTCTCTCACGTGTGGTTTCCCTTGTGTTTACTATTTTAGATTTTTTTTATGTTTTCTTTTAAAAGAAGTTTATTTCTGATTCTATTTCTCCAATGAAATTGATATTTGAACTATTTTTATTTGAAGGATAAATTTACAAGTAATTATCTCAATGTGTACGTTTTATTGAGATTATTTAAGTCTACGATATTGAGTGGTTTTAGTATTTATGCGATGGAGTTAGTTAGAATAATTAGTTGTGCGTTGTGTGTTTCTCTTCTAGTCATGGTGGTGGTTGTCTCCTCACTAAGTCTTTAAGACTTTCTCTTTCCTCTTATTTTTCCATCCAGATTCTCAAGCAGCTGAGTAGCAGGCTGCTAGCAGATTGAAGCATTCAACTTTGACACTCTTGGTAGGCCTTCTTGATTGGTGGCCCTTGTTTTGTATTCTTTTGGATTATGTACTTCTGCAGCTATAGAAAGTAGTTAAAACTTATTTTGGAGTTGTACTATGTCTTTAACTTTTTACGGAGATTTATTATGTTATTTTGGATTCTTGCTGGTGATATATATCCAAGTAGGACCTTTGATATTTTGGGAAATGTTGAATTTATGGAAGAGACTCTGTCGAAATTTTCAATAAAATATCATGAAAGTAAATGTCAGATAGAAAATGTTGTTGTATGTCAGGTTTGATTGTTAGGCTTGCCAGATTGGAAGTGTCAGTCTGTGCGCCGGTCACGACTATAATTTTTGGGTCGTGACAATGATTTTTCATCCTATAGCCATTACAACATTGAACATTGCATGTCAGATCCGTGGAGTGTTTTGAACTCAATAATTTAAGAGTAAGTCATAGAAAAACATAAAAATGAAAGACAATGTGAGAAAAAAATTTATTTAGAGAGTAAATAACAAAAAAGAAAAAACAGAAAGAAGTTATCATCCCTTTTGTATCCCTCCCTTTTATGATGTTGTTTTATGTACGTGTACATTGATAAGAGGAAAGAAGTGCTGAAATATTTTATGAAATCATTACGAATTTATATATTAAATGATGTGGTATAGAAATTATCTTTTGTTAACCGATAAATTTATTTAAGAGAATCATTTATAATGATGGAACTACAAGGATTCATAACAACAATATGGACTCGAAATTCAGTGATCTCAATTCACACTACAAGTACAATGGACCACAGAGAGAAGCTCAGGCAACGGACATAATAAAAGTACAATAGAATAGAATAGAATGTGTATACATACAAAGAACTTAACTACTTCTTGGGTTGGCTTTATGCCCTGAAGCATCAATTCATAAATTACTACACATGAGAGCTATAGAATATAAATAAACAAATATGGAAGATGTTGCCAAAAAAAAGAATAAAAATGGTTCTGGCCTGTAGCCTCTAGGGCGTCTGGGTGCCGTTTTCTAGCTTTGCTCTGAGGTCTTTCCTCAATATCTTTCCTGAAGCAGACTTGGGAATTGCTTGAACAAAGTAAACTTTGTGTAGTCTTTTATAAAACACCACCTGTTCACAACAAGTACCACATGCCATTCAATTAATTAAAAGCCATTAAAGATATATAAACTTCCATTAAATTCGTATATTTTTTTCACTAGCTAGCTAGTGTTTAGTTAGTTCATGTTCTTCGTGTTTTTGATCGATATATATATATATAAATAATGGACTTAAAAGTCTTTATATAAGTTTTCATTTTAGGGGAACTGAAAATATGAATTAAAGTGCATATATACCTGCTTAGATATAAACTCCTTTACAGCCTCTTCAGTTAGATCAAGGCCATTTGACCTCACCACGAAGGCAACAGGAACTTCACCAGCAGCCACATCCTTTTGCCTGCAGTTAACATAATTGGTTCCATTTATAAAAAATAATTAATTAGTAATTATTATTTATATCAGTAAATTAACCATCAAGGATATTCAAATTAATCAATTAAGATGCTTACGGGACAACAGCTGCATCTGCTATAGAGGGATGGCTAACTAGAAGGCCTTCAAGTTCTGCTGGCGGCACCTAACATAACAGAACACAAAACAATATAATTAGCACGATATATCTATAGTTGTTGCCATTTTTTATTTCCACTTTGGATTTAAATCTATAAGAATTAGAATATAATATTATATTTTATATATATATATATATATATATATACATACTTGGAAGCCTTTGAATTTGATGAGTTCCTTGACCCTGTCAACGATGAAAATCTCATCATCATCATCTATATAGCCAACATCACCGGTGTGAAGCCAACCTTCCTCATCGATAGTCGTTGCTGTGGCCTTATCATCGTTCAAATATCCTAAAATATTTAAATGTACATGTGAGATCGATATACACAGTCAACACACAAAAATGAAACGTTATATTATATTATGCATAAGCTTTATTATTATTATTGTTGTTGCATATTATGTAATGTAATGTATGTATGTATGTATGTATGTATGTATGTATGTATGTATGTATATGTACCTTTCATGATTTGTTGGCCTCGGATGCAAATTTCACCGGGTTGGTTATAGCCAAGAGAGCGACCGGTTTCAGGGTCAACAACCTTGAGCTCTGCATTTCTCACAACAGTGCCACATGAGCCTGACTTTGTTGGGTATGCCTGCTTTGCAAATCCCAAGCACATCGACAGCACCGGCCCTGCCTCCGTCATCCCGTATCCCTAAACATACATACATACATGCATATACAATGTTAGTCATTCCAAGTTATTAATAAATCCTTGTTTATAAGCTGGCACAAGGTAATAGGTATATTCTAATTAAAATTTTGAAATAAAAATTACTCTTTATATTTTTGTATATTTAATTATGATCGAGGAGAACAAATATATATACACCTCATTTGTACTCTTAGTTTTAAATTTTTATTTGTTGGGTTGCTTTTGAGTTGAAATATTTTCTGAAAAGTAACCTTTTTTATAAAATTTAGTTCTATATTTAATGATAATTTTATTTTAACGAGTAAAATTATTTTTGTAAAAACATTCTTACAACAATTCATTTTGCAGTTCATCAGTCAAGAAAAATTTCTTTGGTGCATAAAAAATGTTAGTGCAGGCTGCAGAGGCACCAAGACTTTGACCTGGTCTAGTATTAGGTGGTGTTAACAGCACATAACTAACCAGGTCAACTATTCCAATATACTCCCAAAGTCATGTGTTGCCAATATTGACCCCTGAACAGTCTATATTACACATTAGATTACTATAAGTCGTATACGATTCTTGCGCGCCTTGTGCCTTTCTTGCAAAATGAATTCGATATAACCTCTAGTTTAGCTTTTTTTTTAAAAAAAAAATCATCATTGAATGAAATACTTACCGATGATATGAACCTAATTTCTATATGTTACTTGGTATGCTAGAATATTCTTACAGAATATTAGTCATGTTAGAACATTTTTTATAGTATTTCATAAAATAAAAAAAAAGCTCCAAGTTATGCGAGAATAAGCCTACGTACTGAAAAATTTTAACGACCTCAACTTGTAAACAAACGGGCAGGTAGGGGCTTTAAAGTCCCGGATCTTGCAATTATCAATGTAGTGGTGAAATGCAGGTGGCATTAATTATACGGCGGTCCCGACTAGCATAAAAATAGAAAAATAAATGCAAATGGAGAGAGAGAGATGGGTGACCCCATGGAATACAAATCCCATTTCTTGGATATTATATGAAAAATTTAAAAATATTTATTAAAAATATTGTAGTATATAGTAGTAATATTTAATGAATTAGCAATTTGAACATATTTATTTTACGATTTTTTAATCAATACATCAAATACACTAACACATGTAACGAATGTGGCTCATCTAGCAACATTCGAAAATTAAGGTTCGATGTTACAACACACACTCTTGAAAAAGGGCTGAGAGTTTTAAATATGACTAAGAGTCTGTTTGGATTGACTTATGCAGAGCTTATGAACACAGTTTATGACTGATTTATAAGCTATTTTTGGCTTATTTTTCATAAGCTACCCAGGATAGCTTATCAAAACAGCTTATAGCTTATATGAAATAAGTTTTATCATATTTTTTCTTCGATTATAAAAATAACTTATACAGCTTATGTCATAAGCTATAGAATAAATTGTTATGTCAAACAGGGCCTAAGTCACAAACTGAAGGCGCCCAAAAGCTCTAATAATAATTTATCTTAGAGGTGTCAAGTTGGACAATCCTGTCCATTGAGCCAAATTAAAAAAAAAATTGAATTGGACCGAATTACCTGGTAATCTTTTGGCCATATTTTTTCTAATCCAACCCAACATAAAACACATATAGCCCAACTCAAATTATTTATAAAGAAAAAAGTTCAAATTACTGAAGCAATTTCGTAAAGTCGATCGGGTGGGGTGAGCCAAAATGGCCTGATGTGTTTTCCGTCTGAATGCTTTAGTAAGATTTAAATGAGAAATGATTGCAATCTGTTAAAAAAAATGATTGCAGGAAACTGATTTGAATACACTACGGAATTATTTGACTAATGTCTGAAATATTGGCCTTGATGTATCATGTATGTATGTGAGGCGTGAGCCACGTTAAGATATAACTAACTTATAAGGGGGTGGGGGTACTAATGAATTGACAAGAATGCCCTGGTTGAATTCTTTTATCCCATCCCAGACTCCTACTTGCATGGAAATTAGAGGATCATGAATTATGTAAAGCGAAACAGAAAAAGACAAAAAAAGGAAACGGTTACTAAATAAATAAAAGAAAAATAAAGAAGGAAGATCACGCAATGTCACAAGAGAAGAGAAGAGAAAGGAAAGTGTGAAGCAACAACTAACCTGTCCCAAAACAGCCTGAGGCACCCTGCTCCGGAGAGCCTCCTCGAGCTCCTTCCCTAACGGCGCAGCCCCCGACAGCACCAACCGTATAGAGCTCAGATCAAATTCAGCCACCGTTGGGTTCTTAGCAAGAGCCAGCACCAGCGGCGGCACCACCATCGCAACACTAACTCTATGCCTCTGAATCAAATCGAGCAACGCCCCAATCTCGAACTTGTGCATGAGAAGAACAGCACTCCCCGCCCTAAGCGCACAGAGTAGAACACTGTTGAGAGAGAATATGTGAAACAACGGAAGCACGCACAACACAACATCGTCATGTGTCATGTACAGGTTCGGATTCTCTCCATCTACTTGTTGCCCCACGCTAGTCGTGAGGCTCTTGTGCGTTAGAATCACCCCCTTCGGTAGCCCCGTTGTCCCCGAAGAAAACGGAAGCGCCACCGCGTCGTCGGGGTGGATCTCAACCTCCGGCAATTCCTCCTCCTTCCCCTCGGATAACACCGAGAAGTGAAGGCAATTCTCCGGTGGATCATCCACCGTCACCACCTTGAAGTCTTCCCCAAGCTTCGGGTACTGATCGTGATCAAGATCATGATCAGTACCATCGTCGTTGTTGTTGTGGCGGAGCTTGTCGACGTACATTGCCTGTGTGATGATGAGTTTCGTCTTGGAGGCTTTGAGCTGTTTGAAGATCTCGGCGGTGGTGTAGAATGGATTGGCGGTGGTGGAGACGGCGCCGATCATGGAGGCGGCGAGGAAGGTGAAGACGAATTCCGGCGAGTTTTGGAGGAGGATCATGACGACGTCGCCCTTGTGGACGCCGAGCTTGGAGAGACCGGCGGCGATCTTCCGGGACATGAGGTGGGTCTCGGCGTAGGTGTAGGTTTTTCCGGTGGAGCCGACGATGAGGCAGGGACGGTCGGCGACTTCGGGAAGCTTCTCGAAGCAGTAGGTGTGGAGGGGAAGGTGGTTGGAAATGGGTATGTCTGGTAATCTCGATTTGAATACGTGGCCACTCTGATGGGGTTGATTTTGGTTTTGCTCGCTGGTGGTGATAGCATTTTTGGGGGAAGATGCTTCTGCAGGGCTCTGTTTGGTTTCAACGGAAGGAGCCAGTGATAACATTGTGTTGTTCTAATGTGTGTGTGTGTGTGTGTGTTTTTGTTTTGTTTATGTGGGTTTGGTTATTACCCAAATTGAACTGGAGGGAGAAAATGGGTTAGTTGTTTTTTGGAAGGGAATGAAGACTGAAAGGGGTCGGCCGGTGATAGAGAGAGAGAGAGAGAATTTGAGGGTGAAATGAAGAGGGGAAGTGTCCTAATATATGGCAGGGTGAGAGAATATGGGAAGTGAGACTGGTGAAGGAGACTCAAAGAGGGGAGGGTGGGTAGGTGAGGGGGTGAATGATGGTTTTGGTTTGGAAGGGAAAATGGAGAGGTGAGAGGCAGGGACAAGTAACACGTTCAAAACCATGCGTTCTTCTTTCCTTCTTCCTTCTAGCCAGCCAGCCACTCTTTCTTACTTACCTACCTACCCAGTTTTCTGTCCCTTTCCCGCTGCCTCCTATTTTTTTAATATTATTAATATTATTATTGTTGTTATGGGTCAGCTCTGGCAATTTGTATGTATGTATTTTCTTGGTGAGTACTTGCCATCTAATTAATATACGTTTAATTGTACTTTTAGTTTCTCGTATATTGTTATTGTACAATTTGAGTCCTTTCATTTTTAATTGTGCAAATTGGGTCCTTTATTTTTTCATTATGTTACAATCAAGTCCACCCGTCTAAGACACGAGGATCGAACACATGTCTTGGCTAATACAAGACTCAATCTATGTCATTAGGCCAACTAGAATCTCTGATATATTTGTGTAAACTAACCAAAATATATATTACAAAGTTGATTATTCTAAATAAATGAATTTATTAATATACTAATTTATCTATATTAATTTTATTAATGCATATTTATATATTTTATTAATATATAAGTCTATTAATAGAACATTTATTAATAGTTTAATAAAATGATATATGTATATATGGATAATAATGAACTAAAATTATAACAAAATAATTCACTTGTTGGTAAGCTATACGTAAAATCCACAATAAATTCTCATTGAAGTTGATGGTTCTCATTATTCTTTGCATGGGGGAGTGCCTCCCCTATATAGATTTATTTACATAAAAAAATTAGAAGAAAATCTAATTATATATATTAAAAAATTAAAATAAAAAATGTTATATTATGTAGTAAAATATTGTAATATATATAATTAGATTTTCTTCTAATTATAGTTCATTATTATTTATATAATTCAAATATTATTTTGTTAATGTATTCATAAATGATATATTAATAAATTTATATATTAATATATTAATAAGATACATATAAATATGTAATAATAAAATGAATATATATAAATTAGTATATTAATAAATTCGTTTATTTAGAATAATCAATTTTGTAATATATATCTTAGTTAGTTTACACAAATATAAATGGATTCTAGTTGGCCTATAGTGGCATAGATTGAGTATTGTATCAACTAAGACATGTGTTCGATTTCCATGTTATGCAATTTTTACTTTTCTTCCGTATTTTTCTGCTTGCTATATTAGCGAATAAATGACATGTCTGCCACGTCAGCGACTAAATGCCAACTCAGATGCCACGTGTTAGCATCTCTCTACCAAGGTGCCATGTCAGTGGAACATGACATATCATATGCCACATGTTTGCCACGTCAGCGACTAAGTGCCAACTCAGATGTCACGTAATGCTAACTCAGATTCCACGTGTCTTAGTCCATGCCACGTCAGTATTTTCTGTTAGTAAATTGACGAAAATTAGATTGAGGGACTTGATTGTAACGTTATGAAAATATGAGAGACCCAATTTACACAATTAAAAATAAAAGGACTCAAATTGTACAATAAAAATAAATAAGAGACTAAAAGTACAATTAAGTCATTAATATATTAATTTGGCTGCTGCTCCCACGCGGGCCTAATTGCATTGTATGGTGGTGCTCACGTCAAACAAACAAGCGATGCCCCCATATGTATGTTTTGTGCCGTGGTTTGGTACCAAAAAAAAATTTAGCAACACGTGTTTCAATTCAACGGAAGGAAAGAATTATTCGTCGTCTCTCGATAAATATGATACTACTACGTTGAATTTCGACTAATTAGTAAATTTATATGTGGGAATACTCGTACTCAGATGCAAATTAATTAAATAGGGACGCCAATAGGTGGGGGACATAGCCGCGTCCAATGCAAGTAATACTTTTCTCGTGTCTATCGCTATTTTAATTAGTAGGCATTCAAGTGAATGGCGATATCTATGAATATCTGTAAATATTAGTATAAAAAACAATATTATATAATATAATACAATATCATATTATATTAATATTACATAATATAAATTTATTATATATATCATATGATAATTTTATTTATTAAATTAAAATAGTATACAAATAATATATCAAGTTTGATTATATACTTTACAATAATTAACGTGCATAAATAATATTAGATGAATTATATATATGGTTAACAAATTTTATCATTACAACTTCATTCTCTAAAAAATCCATTATGAAATAATGAAAAATAAAATAAAATTTATCTTCTTTCAAAGTAATATAAAAATCATAACGTATATACTATATATATTTAATAGAAAAAGAAATTTCATATAAGTATGCAATATTCATAGGGCAAAATATGAGGACGTGTGTTTGATTAACTGACATTAATACATTTTGAGGCATATTTGACTTTTTGTAGAGGTGAGGTGAAAGTGAGTCTAAGAGTGTGTAACTGAAAAACAAACACACAGGGTCCTGGGTCCACTTGATGAACATGGTAAGACAAGAAAGTATAAAATAAGAGAATCACACGTACACATATTTTTACCCACACACAAAATAATGTTATCACTTAGAAAGATTAAAATATTCTTAATATTAAAATTCCTTTGTACTTGACTTTTTAGTGAGAGACAGATTAAATCTGCCACTAAAGTATACAAATTTGTAAGTAAAACTCCACGTGAGTAATTTTTCTAGCTTTTACTTTACGAAACTAATAATTCTGTAATATAAAATCTAAAAGATTCTTACACATGTAGAGTTTTATATCTACGAATTCGTATACTCTAGTGATAAATTATATCTGTCACTAGAATTTAACTTTTTTGTAATGTAATTTTCTATTACGAAACTATTAGTTTCATAGTGAAAAATCAACATTGTAGAACTAATTAATTATTTTAACCCATATCGCATAATCAGCTAAGAAAACAAGATAGAGGCGGGGCACGGTAGGTTGGCCTGTTGGGTTTACTTATTTTTTAAATTTTAAAAAAATGGAGTGTAGATTAATTGCGCATAGAATATACCGTAGAAAAACAAATAAATATCTAAAATTAATATAATTCATTTATAATTCTAAAAATTTCCACAATATTACAACTAGACTGTATGATTATTTTATAAATAAAATCTATTTATTTATTATCTACTAAAATATTTAGTATATACTATCTACTATCTACTATATATTATATAAAGCAAGATTTTGCCGTTGAGTTAAAACCAGATTGATTCAATATTCCACCTAAAATTACAAATTAGAATAATATCCAGAAGTTGCGTAATTTTTACTAAACTATATATCATTTTAAGAATGAAAAATATGGTCCTTTCTTTAACTTCGAAAAATCCTCGGATCGAAAAGATGATATATATATATATATATATAGAAAAGCATTATTTCCGGTCATAATAATTGTCAAAAACAAGAGAGCAGATGCCGATCTATGCAAGAATGAAGGAAATGAGTCAGTGACAAAAGGCCCTTATCAGTACACAGCCAAGATATCATCATCTCATTTCTAGGATTAAGTTCTGAACAAAATTCACAACCACAATAGACACCATGACTTAAATCCATTCACTAGCAGCATTAAGATGTTGAATCAAGAGACAAAAAAATAATATTGTTATTGAACAAGAAAAAAAAAATGCTGACAGATTCATCTGACAAAAAAGAATGACCTATCATGGGAACTGGAATGAACCCCCAATTTGGTCAGTACCAGCAGGGGGATTGATTGCCACCCAGAGGAGAGAGATAGTGATTGCTATGAGGCCTGACCATACAAAAACTATGGTAGGTGTTCTCCCTCTTCTTCCCATCAAACCTTTTGCAAAAGGGTAGAGATGAGCCAACACCCAAAAGCTAAAGAAAACACCACCCAGTAAACGGCTCCACTGTGGTATCACACTGTATATGGTTCTGCTAACCCCAACTGCTATTGCTATCAAGTTAACCATCATGATTGTGATTGGGGGAATCATGAGGGATGACCATTTGACAATGTAGAGATCAGCAAACTCATCATCCACATCATCACCACCAGACTTTGAGGTCAATGTGAATGAGATCTCAATTCCTGCTATGACTTTGAGCAAGCCCTGAAGCACGGCGGCTAGATGTGCACTGGTCCCTCCAATCAACCAGAACTGTTCATTTCTCCACCATTCTTCTAGCTCAATGCCAGACCACTTGATTTCAAGCACTGCAAGCATGCACAAGGTCACAGTGATGCCCAAGAGATAAGAAAGGAATGTGACATTGAGGGTTTGGACGATGAACTGGCCAGAGAAGAGGGACAGTGCAGGAAGGAAGCAGTAGACAATCAGGAAAATGGATGTGAATGGGTAAATTCCAACATTGAGGTATGCAATTCTTTGAAGAAACTTCATTCTTGGGCTGGCCAGAAGGGCGTTGTTCCGGGAGAAGAATATTTCGACTGAGCCAGTAGCCCATCTAAGGACCTGATGCAGCCTGTCGGTGAGATTGATGGGAGCTGTTCCGCGGAAAGCGTCGCGCTTGGTCACACAGTAAACTGATTTCCATCCCCTATTGTGCATCCTGTACCCGGTGACCACGTCCTCGGTAACTGATCCATAGATCCATCCAACACGCTGTCCCCATTCAGTCTTGTCCTCGTACCAACAGGAGATGACACTGATGGCCTCTGCAACGGTTGATGCATCGAGAAGCTCTCGGGGTATGGTGAGAGCGCCGGGTGGGCGTCCATTTTTCACAGCAGGGTGATCAGCTAGTGGCCGACCTTGGAACTCTGCCACCGGGATTGAGTCAATGAGGAAGGTTGAGTTTCCAAACTTCTTAGGGAACAAAGATAGATTCATTTCTTCATCATCTGAGTCGCCCATCCTCAGTGCACAATTCTCTTCAGGGGTGCTAGCTATTGATGCATGCTTCTTCTGCCGGCCGAAGCAACAAGAACAGCAACCCGGGTGGTGCTCTTTGGACCGGGGTGGGTCAAAACCATAGAGTGCAATCCGTCTAAAAAGGCACCCAGTTCCCACATACACTGGCCCTTGAAGTCCATCAAGCGCTCGCATATTGACATCAAAGAAGACGGTATTATGATTAGCATATCTATCAGAGGGATCAATCCCTTCAAACCTCTGGGGGAACTGGACATAACAGATGCGGTCACCTCCACGATCCATCATAAAGCACATGCCTTCCCTCATTGCCTTTGAGTTGTAGATATAGTGGTCACAGTCAAGATTGAGTATAAATGGACCGTTGGACATTATAGCCGAGGCTCGAACCAAGGCATTCATGGCCCCTGCCTTTTTGTTGTGATCATAGCCCGGACGCTTCTCCCGAGAAACATAAACAAGAAGGGGAAGACGGATATCAACATCAGTCAAGTCAATGAGCCTTGTATCATCAGTGCTTCCAAGAAGAGGTTCGTCGCTCGGAGGTTTCAACATCACCTGCATCATTTATGTAGAACAAAATTATTCATCATCACTCATATCTCCAAGACTAATTTTTAACTTGACACTTCAACAAAACTCTCCAAGGACCTGTTTAGTACCTGAATTATACCAGCATGGTCACCCCTGGAGTGCTCAGATGAAGGACTCAACCAAGTCCCTGGCCAATGAGTACCATCAGCCATCCATGTTGCTTTTGGAATCTTTACAGTTTCTATAGGCTCATCTTCTCTGTTTTGTCTCTGAAGTTTCATGGCCTTGATTTCATCTCTTGCATGACAGGCATCTGAGCGGCGACGGATAGAATCAGGCAGACTATTGATCCTGACCTTGAACTCATCATACTCACGCTTCACCCGCCTACGATCCTTGACAAAATCTGGCTTTACTTTGTTTTTGTAAGGGTCTCTTTTTAAGTTGAAGTATGAATCAGGGTTCCTGGGCTCTATATCATGTTTACGGCAGAAGGGAACCCATACATTAGCAAAGCTGGCAGCTTCAGCCATTGCCTCAAAAGTTAGAAGTGCCCCTCCATCATCAGAAACATAGCATGAAAGCTTTTCGACAGGGTAATCGGCAGCTAAAATAGACAAGATAGTGTTTGCAGTGACAAGAGGCGGTTCTTTCTCAGGATCAGCAGTGGAGACAAAGACATCTATGCCTGGAAGATCAGACTTCCCAGTAGGATTGTTAGGAGTTGGTGTTTCAAATTTCTCTTTCAGAACATTAAGATCTGTAGAACGATTCACTGGGCATAGTTTGGGCAGCTGATCCAGCACCCAGGAAAAAGCAAACCATATTTCACAAACAACAGACATGCCCCATAGCCACACTGCATCAGTATTTTGGTGTTCAATCCTCCATGCCAGGAACAGTGCCAGGACAACCAAACGAATGAAAATGATAAGACTGTAAAAACAGGCACAACAGCAAGAATGAAATTGTCAGATGACAGATAATTGTATTGCACGTCACTTTTCAAGTTCATTACTAGTATACGTGATATAATTATAAGCAAACTTAAAATTGTGGAGAGAATAGGGCCAACTCAATATTGCCAAATTGCTATACCCACATGTAAACCACGTTTAATAATCTATCAAAATTTAAATCACAAACATGTTATAAACTGCTATTTATGTTGTGCATGGTTGTAGGTATATATACAGTATAATTTTTTTAGGGAAAAAAACAATGCTCTTGGGGTTATTACGACTAAATAAATGATCTTTTTTTTTCTTCAAAATATACAGTACTTAAGACTAAAGGTAAAGGCTTTATACCGATATGGGCTCAGAACAGCAGCAGGTATCTTCAGTTTCCGTGTAAGTGGCCTCCAGGGTCTGTTCATCAATTCAGTAGGCTCAGCAACATTATCATCTTTTTCATTTCCAAAACCTCCTTCCTTTGGCCATATAGCATTGCCATAGCCATAGGTCCCCTTTGTTTCAAAGAGCCATCTATTATGATCAAAGTCTCCAGTTTGGCTCCTCATTAATGCTGACTTTGTTGACTTCATCAAGGACAATCTCCTCTCCATTTTAGACATTCCAGTCGGTGGAGGAAGTGGAAGGGGGCGTCCATCATCCACGGCCACTTCATCTAGCTCTGTGTTTTTATACGGCTCCTTGCATCCTGGGCATATCCCACCTCCGGTTTTTACTGCATCTATATAACAATCTCTACATATCTTAAAATCACACTCGCATGGAAGAATATCAGCACCGCGTTCATCACTCATCACCTTAGAATCACAACCAGGAACTGCACATGACGATCCTTTTGCACCAGCCATCTGTGGATGGTTTGTTTCAGATTCTATCACCTTGTCCATTAGATGGGCTCGAGTAACACTGTTGAATCCACCTGTGAAGAGTGAATTTGAGACATATTGCTCCTCAACTTTCTGTGAGATTGATGGATCCATTGGTTGGTTATCAGGGGTTGGTGGTATATGAACAGTATAATTCATGAAATCACTACTCCCTAGCTCACTGTCAAGATCATCTCTAGAGTAACGGACATAGCGACCCGAGGACGTTCTACGCCCAAATGTTACTGACGAAGGTAAAGGAGGTTTCTGGCCTTCAGATGCATCAGACATTACTGATAGAGATGATCGGCTTGCCTTGAATGGTTTTGAAGTCATATTTGAGAACTAAGACTGAATTCAATATCCTGAAACTCAGAAATTTAGCAAATCAGATCTTTATCAAAACCATATTTAATTCAATTCGCTAGAAACAAACCTATAATATAAAAGTTAAAAGACTAAAAACCAAATATAAAAGATGAATCTTAATACATGGCCAAGAGTGGCATGATAGAGAAGGAAAAACTGAAGCGAATTATATCTATTGAAGGCACATTATTCAAGCATCAAACAACTGAAACAAGTCAAAGCTTTTGAATTTTCTGAGCAAGATTCTAAAAAATAATCAAAATATGGCTTGCGATTCTTCTACCATCACATCCTTCTGATAAAACAAAGCAAAGTGCTAGATCTTAGTAAAGTCTTAAAAAAATTGCAAATAATGTCAACATTTCCGCATAATTATCAAAAGAAATAGATGTACAGTATCAAAAAAAGAAAAGAAATAGATGTAGAACAACAAAGTAACCACGAATCAAATAACTTTTCATGTAGTGTGATTCCACCCTAAGTCCCACCCCACTTCCAAAAAACAAGCATGAAAAGATAAAAGACAACAGATTCACCCTGAATCTTAACAAAGATGCAATACTCAACCATGGATATTTTGTTCCACAAACCCCTAGTAGAAGATCCCGGAATCTTCTGCACTCTCACAATTTCTCACCAACAAAAACTACTCTGAGAGCTCGCGAGCTCAGAACAGGACGATATTCTAATCAAAAGGTGTTCAATCTTTCTAAACAGAAAGAGAATAAAACGTAACACCGATGACCCTTACCAGCAACCACAATGACATTAACAAGTGAGTTGGTAAACCCCTTCTGACTTCCCTCCCTTGGTGAACCCACAAATCATCATCATAAATCAAAAAACCCAGAAATATTTTTTTTTTAAAAAAAAAAGGAGAGGAAAGAACAAAAATAAGTTGCCCAATTCCCATTTTCCACTGCCTTCTCGCCTTTTCAATCTCAAGCTCGTAAAGTTGAAACCTTGAACTAGAAAAGCACTGATGAAGGCATTTCCCACAACATGAAAGATGAAGCAATGAAGCATACCTTTTTCCTTTTTTTTTTCGTAATAATGCCACTGGGTTTGTTTCAGATCTCTGTGTATGATCGATGAATGTTGTATCAGAATCCCATGACAACAGAAAGATGGGCTTCAACTTCAACTTCAACTGTGTATGAATTGAAATCTCATGGAAGGGAAAGCTTCAAACTACTATTGATATTGATATTGAAAATGGAAGAGTGTGTCTCCAACTGTAACCCGATATTAGGCTTATTCAGACCAACGCGTACACACACACACACAAAAACGCAACGCGGACAGAAAGAGGTAAGACAGAGAGAGACCAAAAGTACAATAAGCACTACCACCGCCCTTGATTCAAGGCTACTTTCATATCATACGCTGCTAAAACTACTTTTTATTATTATATTATATTATTATTATTATCCATATATTTAATTACGTGTATTTATTAACATTCTTAATTAGACTGTTCATTGTTTATTTTTGATTAACTTTGAGTTGTAAATGTTACTATTGTTCATGTAATTATGTTTAATTACGTAATCATAAAAACATTTAAAATAATAATTACAAAATACCAAAAGTTATTTTCACTGCTCACTAGTCTTATCCTTAATCGTCACCTTTGATATTAAAAAAAAATCTTCTAAATATTTTATCCATATTTTTATATTTTATTTTATCTTTTTGCCCTTTTCAACCTGCCTGTTTGTTTTACCTCCATTTTTTTTCAAAATCAATTTACATTTTAAAAGTTGTACATTGATGATTGAGAGAATAAGGAGGTCGATTCTCAAAAGTCGTAGATCGGGAGAGGTGAGGCAGACCCCGTTTCTTTTTTTTTTTTTGCCATAAAAATTTGTGAACTTTTACGGTAAATAAATTGAGAAAAATTAGTAGGGTGTATGATTCCCTGTCCTAAGACGCGATGTATATCATTTTCAAAAGGAAAAATTGGCATTTCTGGCTATCGAAAAATTAGATTATGCAATGAAGATTCAAGAGATTTGATATCCTCTCGATTTTGTGAAAAAGGTGGATTATAGGTAACGTGATCAATGTTATTGGTAAGTGAATCAGACAGATATTGTAATAATTAAATAGTATTATTATTCTTGGTTCAACTTTAAAGCCCACCTTCATTCAAAAAAAAAACTTTAAGGCCCACCTCTATTTCAATATTACCAAATGCCTTAAGAAGCAAAATTTTCTTGACCAGAAAAAAAAGGAGCAAAATTTTGATTTAAAAACTAAGGAGTTGGTTTAGTTGTGAAAATGAATCTGTATTTATAATAATTAGTTGAAAATTTCAAAGTTAAATGGATTAATCATACATCGATATGAATTTTTCTGCATAGTGTGGTATCAATCTTTATGAGTGAAAGCGACAGCTAGAATTATTTTCCTCAAACAAAGTTGTTTTTAGGCACTTGTCTACTCCAGGACTCTATCCATACATCGTATCATCATATCATATTATATATATATATGAATAATTTGACCAAAAGAATAAGCAGCGTTTTAGGTATTTGCGTAATACAGTGTGCGTGTTGACACAAGACACGTTAACCATAGCATAGCAAATGCTGGCTGTCATAATGCTGTAACATGTTTGCACTTTTGCATTACATGCACGCCGTCTCTTATTATTTATTTATTCATTGCTACTCAATTTCCCAACTTTATCAACGTGTGTTGAAATTCAGAGATATAATCAAAGTAATTTCAATTGATACTTGGATAATCCTCATCTTTTGAGTTAATTTTTAGAGTTGAGTTAAATTTAATCTAAATTTTAAGATATATATATATATATATCAGAATTTATGCATATTCCTAAACATCTCAACAAGAAGTGTTGATAAATATAGATAAAGACATAAAATAGACAACCAAATAAGTCTTTAACAATCTCCCCTCTTGAATAAAGTTGAGTTAGATGTACTCTAAATAAAAGTAGCGAATATTCCCGGACTTTGCCATCCGTATGGAAATGATAGTGATTTGTGATCCAAGATGTGCATAGTCACATGCTTTATAATAAAACGATGTTTATCAACAAATGTATTTCATGTGACATGCCAAACGCGTTCCATGCCATCCTCCTATTCATGGGCAACAATTTTCCTTTTCCTTTTTTAATTTATTTATTTATTTTGTGTGGGAATCGAAGGAGAGAGTCTCACTCTACAATGAACAGGGGTGCATGCTTAATAACTTGTTCAGGATCAGACGTTGAAGCACGATAGTTTTTCTTCACAACATTGCATCAATTAACGTATTCACTTCCTGCATGACCTCAAGCATCCACCATAATTAGAAGTTGTGACCAATGGAGAAATGAACACATTGTAGGACATTGTTGTGATTTGTGAATATTATGATGATGGTGAGGAATAGGGAATGACCATGGGCCTGAACCTGAACCTTGACCTTCACAATCTATGGATGCAATTGAGTCGCGCAAAAATGGTGACGAAACTCTAGTAATAAAAACCAAAACAAGAGAGAGAGTAAAAAAAGAGGAGAAGGTGAGAATTGGAAGCTTAGAGCACCTGGGGAGAGAAAAGGTAGAACAAGAATCGTAGTTAGTAACAGATGATAAAGAATAAGAATGAAACCCATTGTTTGTCCAGAAAGTCTCCCATCTACACCTTGTCAAGAACTTATATACCATATTCCAAACATAAACTGCACAGAAAGTGCAAATAATAATGATCATAATGGAACGAGCAATCTGAAATTCTGAACAAAGTTCACAATGAACAACTATGTATGTAAGTAGCAAGACATTAAAAGCAGCTCAAGGTCGATTAGTAGTGCAGCTTAGAGGGAGATGAGATCATCTTTGGAAGACTGCTGCTTTTTTGTGTCATGTCTTCCATCTGATGCATCCCCACCTTTTTTCCCAAAAATCATCTCATCAAGATCATCCATCATGTCATCATTGCTCCCTCCCTGGACACCAGTTCTTGATCCAGCCGGCTTTCTTATCAAAGAATCCTCTCTAGAATGGTGAGGTGACTCATCTGGCTCAACAGCGACAGGTATCATAGCAGGCTCAGGTTGAAGGGGAGCAGCCGCAGGCTTCAACTCTTCATACTTGGTGAGAACCTTCTGAATCTCATCATTAATATTCAAGGCCTCAAAAAGCAGTGCTTCATTGTCCCCAGCAGTTTCAACTATTCGCTGGACAGTAGATTGGGACCGACGACACTGCTGTACAAGTGTGGTGGTCAAATCATCCTGCAGATTGAAGAAAATATCACATTTATATTTCAACAACTCACCAATGCCAGATACAATATGTATATGCTTCTTCCCTCACAAGGAAGACAACAAGGGAATGAAGCAAAGAAAGGCTCAAAACAACACAAAACAATTTCATATTTTTACATATTCCCATATTTCAAAAATAAAATCATCTAAACAGAACATAAATAAAAGGTTCTTAATCACTGGGCCACCCTTTTAAAAAATATTTCAAAAAGAGAAGTATATTTACACAATTACACAGTAGGGTTCAAGATAAACATCACAGGGTCAGAATAAAATAACGCAACTCACTAGATATAAATAACACCCCAGGGGAGGAGTTCAAAAGATAAAATTTCCATCATGACAGTGCTTCAATAATAACAATTCTACGTCTTTCAACAGATACCATGAAAAGCGCCAGCCAGACAGGTCAGAGCATACTGACAAGCTTTTTGAGATTAAAAACATTCTAATCTCATCTAAATAGTGCATCTTGGGATATATTGTTATGTAAGAGTAATTAATCATAAAAAGCAAAGAACTGTAACAAACAGTTGATCAAGTTTGAGAAACAAATAAGTTTCCCTTTCTTATAGCCATTCTGCAAAGCCAGAAGTGAAATGTGGAACATTCTCATTGTTGAACTCCTAAATGATGCTGTTAATGGTCCAACGACCCAAACATTAGAACAGGTATAACATCATATAACCTGAGCAGAAAATTTAACACCATAGTTTACATACTTTATATTTTATAACCTCTGCTAAGTGCACAATTCTAAAAGCACAAGCAAAACCACAAACCAAAACAGTGGTCAGGGTCCGGTGTGTATGAAGTAAAATTTGAAGACACAAAAGGCCAATACAACACGCAGGCTATACCAATTAGTTGCAAAAGCAAACCATGTTCTATCAGGAGTAAGCCAATAACACATTTTAGTCCAAAACATAGTTACCAGGTTCGCAATACTCTTTGGTACGTGGTACGGGTTCGGGTACGCGACCTTACGAAGTATTGGTACGTGGAGGTATACATAGTCAGTACGCTATTGGTACGTTGTTAATAAAAAAAAATATTTTCATCTAATTAAAAAGTATAATCTATATAATCTATGTATCACTTACCATGAAAAGTAATAAACATTTATTGAATTACTCTTTTTATCTTTCTTTATTTACTGTACAATGTAAATTGGGTGCTTTACTTTTTCATTTTTTTGGTCAATAAATTAGGCGTTAAGTCTGATACAAAAAATTGGGTATTAAAGTTTCCCACAGGCCCAAAATGAAATAAGGCCCACAGTTGTTTAGGTTACCCAGGTTCAGGGTCTTCTTCCACTTGTTGCTGCAAGTAACAAAATAAGGAAAACAAGGCACACAACGATCAACGAAACAGAGGAAAGCTTTTTCACCGGTTCTTCCCTTGTGCGAATTATAAGGAGAATTAGTAAGAACCAATTCGCAAAAGTACCGCGAATTGGTACGCAAGTACCAATTCGCGGTTCCCAAGGGTAGTAAGCGAATTCTGTTTCTATGGTCCAAAACATACACTCCTGACAATAGTGCATAAAAATGGCACATAAAAAAAATTGCAACTAATAACACAACACACAAAAAACACCTGTAAAACATCTTGTTCCGGTGAAGATGATAAGACAGTTGAAAGAAGCTCAACGCTATTCCTGGCAACATCAAAGGCTTCTTTTGTTTGTTCAGGCGTGAAACTCTGCACGGGAACAACATCCTCTTGAAACTGCCGTGGAAGATCGAAGTGAGGCTCCTCCGGAGCAGAAACCGACCGAGGAGGAGTGAAAATCGGAGCCAAGCTTTCATTGTCACGACCAGGGAACCGAATACCCCTTGATCTCAGACTCTGTATTGAATTCAGTTCAAAAATAAAATTAAAATAAAAAAAATCATGCTCGTAATTGCATACAAGAAGAGAAGTTCAATTAGACATAACATAACAATATTATTTCTCCAAAATAGATGATTAATTGCATGTTTGGATTCATTTTTGTGAGAGGCAAAAGTGATCTAAGTGACATAAAATTGATTTTGACATGCTTGGGTTTTCTCGAATAGAATTGGTTTTGCCGCTAGAATGAATTCTAACTTAAAGCTGGGATTTGAAGCTTTTGCCTCCAAATATGATTTCTAGCCTCAAATTTATTGTTCAACTCAGTTTTATGTGAATGTATCCAAACATATTTTCACTCAACTCACTTTTAAGTTTTAACCAAAATCAATTCATTCAAAATCAATTTTCATTACCGTAGAACCAAACACATGCTAAGAAGGGCAGGGGTGGAACCTACCTTATAAGTTTCTTCAAAAACAGGGAGATAGCGAAGTTCACCGGTGGACTCACCCCAAGCCTCGATCATAGTCAAGGCCTTGTTACGGTTATTAACGACGGTCTGAGGATCATCGATGAGCCTAACCATCTCGTCGAGGACTCGCTCGGCGGCGACCTCAGAGAAGGCCTTCTCACAGTTCTTAACAATAGTCTCGAGCAAGACCAAGGACAGGTACTGAACCCTAGGGCTCTTGGTGGTCACGATCCGTTTCTTTATCCCTCGGATCAGTTCGATGCTGTTGACCTTGTCGGTGTTGATGAGGTCACAGAGATCGAGGTTCATTGCCCAATCGGGGTCTTCGAGTGACTCCGAGGTTGCGTCCTCGACGAGCTTGTCTACCTGGTTTGGACCTGACTGGAAAAACTCCTTCACCTTGAAGCTCATCGAACTCATCCCCTCACTCATCTTCCGGCCAACCTCAGCACCGCCGATTTTCAACCTCTCCCCCAACGCGCTCACTTTCTCCATCAAATTGTTGTCGCTCATCTTCTCCCACTACCACTCTCTAATTCTGATTTGGCCACTCGCGCACACAAATTACACAGTCACAGATGAAGGACGAAATGGAATCGGAAACGGTTGAGATTGGTGGAGTAGAGCTTGGAGTTGAAGAAGGTTCAAGAGTGACACACACAAGGGTTTGGTTTGGTGGGAACAACGCGTGAGGACTCGGTAAAGTCTTTGAGAGAGAGTGTAAGAGTCTCTGTCTCCTAGGCTATGCTTTTCTCTTTCTCTTTAGTTGAATTAGCTAGCTTCTATATAAAATAAGGAAAAGTAAACAACTAACATAAAATATGCTTAATTCGTTCAAACAAAACATAATATGCTTAATAAAAATATTGTATTTTTTTTTTGTCTACAGATTAGGGTATCTCTTTAAATCGAGAGAGATACGTGTCATCTCACTCAAATCGCAATAGTATTAAAATATTGTAATTTGAATATTGTAAAATTTGAAGATAGATGGATAAATGCCTTCTTATTAACTTATTTTAGACGTACTTCTTTGTCCTCTTAAGATTGCTTAATCAAGTGTGTAGCGTGTAGCTCAAGTAGGGATGCCACGCCAGTTTATGAATTTTCCCTGGAACCTCAAACTTCGTTTTCATCTTATAGAAAAATGTCATCTAAATTCATTCATTATATCACATTCAAAGATATTTTTCATAATTAATTATCAATTATTAATTACAATATTGAAAAATTAACCCCTACACATGTCAATTTATCAGTAACAAATAGCTTTGGCCTTGGCCTTGGCCTTTGACCTTATCAATCGACAACTGAAGCAATCGGGCAACTACGTTCGCCCTCCCATTCCTTGGCATCCCGTGATTACAGACAATTAAAACTAGTTTATTTTTCTAAATGCATTATATTAAAAAAAATGATTCTCTACCATAAAATTAATTAAACAAAAGTACAAAACCAAATACCTTCTTCCCTAAATCCTTTTTAAACTACTACTTGGGTGTGGGATATTGTGATGGATTGGCTAAACCGAAAAAAAAAACAAACCATATACCATTCCACCAGCTCCATTATCATTTGTAATTAGAGGCTTTTTATATTTTAATTGAGCGGCTTACAGAAGTTCGTAATTGAGAATTTGAGAGAATGGAGTATCATTAATATGTCATCGTGTCATTATTTACAAACTTCACTGAGTCAATTACAGTTTTCTCTTTTCATGTTTTGTGTAATACTCTTTTCTTTTCTTTTTTTAAGAAAAAAAGCATGCTATCTTTGTCTTTTTATAAAAAGAATAGATGTGCCAATTTTATAGCTACTATTTTTTTCCTAAACCCTATATTTTATTTCTCATCAATAAAATAGTATTTGTTTACGGTTCGTTCATTTTTCTTTGTTATTGTATATTTTTTTAGGTTGCAATTTTTTTATTTTATTCTTGAGTAAAATAGTATTTACTCACGTGTTTTATTCATATTTCTTTATTCCTTTAATTTTTCAAATTGTAAAATTATTTTTTATTATTTCTAATGAATAAAATAATATTTGCTTATGGTTTCATTTATCTTTCATTTCCTGTAAATCTTCAAGTTTCAAAATTATATATTTTTTATTTTATTTTTTATCAATAAAATATTTTTTATTTATGGGTTTCATTTATCAATTTTTATTGCTATAAAGTTTTAGGTTGCAAATTTTTTTCTTTTGAACTTATTTTCATTAATAAAATAATATTTACTTATGAATTTTATTTATTTTTATTTGTTCTTAGGTAACAATTTTTTTCTTTTGATTTTGTTTGTGTTCAATAAAATAGTATTTATTTACGGGTTTCATTTATCTTTATTTGTTTTTGGTAATTTTTCAATTTGTAATTTTTTATTTCTGATCAATAAAATAGTATTTGCTTATACATTTTCTTCTTTTTTTGTTCCTATAAATTTTTCAATTTCAAATTTATTCATATTTCTATTATAATAAAATAATATTTTCTTATGAGTTTTATTTATTTTTCTTTGTTCTTACAAATTTTCAGGTAATAAATCTTTTTGATTTTTTTTCTTATGAATAAAATAGTAATTGATTACGAATTTCATTCATTCTTTTTCTATAAATTTTTAAGGTTGCGATTTTTTTTTAAATTTTATTCCTTATCAATAAAATAGTATTTGCTTACGAGTTTAATTCATTTTTCTTTGTTCCTATAAACTTTCAAGTTGTAAAATTGCCTTTTTTTATACACAATCCTCATAATTAAGGGTTATCTCTCCCAAATAGTGAATTTCTATACACATAAAATGGGAGTCGAACTCCCGGCCACATGCCTAAGGGACCCGAGTCGCTTACCACTCGGATCACACCAGTTTGGTATATGATATATCAATTTGTTACTATATAAATAAATCATTATAAATTATATATAAAAACCAACAGACTCGTGCATCGCACGGGTCAATTGGCTAGTTGTGAGATACAACTCTATCTTAGTTGTGAGATACAACTGCATCGCACGGGTCTCTCATTTGGTCAACATGCTCCATCTTCGGGATGTTTCTAATTGCAAATACATATTTTTCTTTGCACGCACACTTAAAAAAATAAATTAAAATGACAAAACTATCCTCGTTTGCGAGTTATTTTTTTCATGATTTCTCAATAATGCGAAACTAATAGTTCTGTATTCAACAAGTACATTAGTTCCGCAGTGTATTTGTTGATGCGTAACTAATAGTTTCACAGTGTGAATTTGACAAAAAATTATATTGCGGAACTATTAGTTCCACATGAACAAAATTGACTACAAAATTAATAGTTTCGCAATGTATAAAAATAACATTACACATACGCAGACAAAATATATAAGAATTAAAGTCACATTGTGGAACTATTAGTTCTGCATGCACAAATACACTGCGGAACTAATAGTTTCACAATGTAATTTATTGTCAAAGTTAAATTGCGAAACTATTAGTTTTGCATTGTATTTGAAAATAAATTACATTGTAGAATTATTAGTTTTGCATGAACAATTAGGGGTGGCAATATGGGTCCAGCCAAACGGGTCGACCCATTTAGCCCGTAAACGGGTTGGGTCGGGCTGGCATTTTGGGCCATGACCTGTTTAGGCCTGTGAAAAAGGGCCAAAAAACGGGGCGGGGGGCCCGTTTTTGTTTTTTTGTTTTTAAATAAAATAATAAATTTTTATGATTTTTTAATTTTTTTTTGGCGGACCAGCCCGTTTTTGACCCGTTAGCCCGGGTAGCCCTCCCTTAAACAGACCGGGGGCGAGTTTTTTGGCCCATTTTTTAATACGGGACAGGCTGACCCATTTTTCACGCGGGCCAACACGGGTCAACTGGCCTGGCCCGTTTTGACACCCCTATGAAAATGTTCTTTTTAACTTTTAAATATATGTGTGTAAGAAATAAGGGCATGTGCAATTAGAGAAGCCCAACTTTGGACTCATGCAGTCATGCTTGCTTATTGTTCCATTTAGGTGTGGGCCTTCTTTTGGGTCTTTTTTTTTTTTTTTCAAAAAATGCTTTTTAAGTCTGGGTCCGATTGACCCAATCGAACCAATCCACTTACGATTGGATTAGTTCAGTTAGAATTTAACATATTTTTTTTTAAATCCAATCCAAACCAGGCGATGAATTTATGACCGGTTGGATAACAGGCTGAGCTAAATCTGCCCCAACCTGGCTCGTTCACCCCTAGAAAAATCCCTTAAACCCTTTTCCATTCGTGTTCGGATCCTCTACTGCCAAGAGCTCTCTACAGCTCTCTACCGCACGAATCTCAGCCGTTGGATTCATCCAACGGTTGACAGCTGTAAAGCACAAAAACACTAAAGACACACGATCTCACCATCTTGCGCGCATTCCCTCGTCTTTTGTGGACCTTGTTTGGGATGAATCACTCACCACCAATGTAGTCAAAACCGGACCGGACTGCCCGGTCCGACCGGGAACCGGACCCCTGTCTGGTTCGGAAGACCCTGCGAATCGGCCTGCGAGAGAACCAGAAAATCCGGTCAAAAACCGGGTAAAAACCGGTTGGACTGGTTCGTATGTTTTTATTATTTCTTTAAAAAAATAAAATAATGAGATATTATTTTATTCAATTATTTATAATTTTGAATATTTTATATTATAAATTATGACATTTAACAGTGAAAAATAATGAGATTTGCGAGTTTCCGTCGAAAGTTTCTAAACCATAGCTTTTAGGCTGCAATTTCTATGAAAAAGGAAAACACATTTACTAGTATCAATGTGTCATTCTCATATTTCCACCAAATATTGCAAGGCATGAAATAAAACATCATCAACCATTGAATTTGCATTACTTACTGAGAAAATCACTGTCATGAAGGCCTTTTGTGCTTAACAAAAATGACTCTAGCAATATCTATCAAGCTAACATACACATACACAGTTACACACTAAGGTTAAACAGGTTTTCAACTGTTAGAAAACTATTAATAGTATTCAAATAAAAAAAATGCAATCCCAACTCATCAGTACAAGCCAAGTGACCAAATAAAGTGAAACTCATGTTGGGTTTCAGAAATTGGTAAAGTATTACAGTAGAGTTGAGCTGAAGCACCCTCCAATAGAATCAAATTGTAGTTCACAGCAGAAGCAATTGAAAAGGCACAAATCAAGAGAAAGTGATAAATAGTCAGCTAGTGCACTGTGCCAATATGGAAGAAAGAAACTTGCACGTGTAAGGCCCAGTTTCTATTTTTCAGGATTTAAACTTCAAGCATCTGTTCTATTTTTCTATGCTCAACAGATTTCTATTTCTATTACTAATAATACTATTATCTAACAACTCATGTGTTGTTATGTCTCAAAAACTCGTGGAAAAAGGATTAGTATATGTACCTTCACATCTCCAACGACAGACCTTTTCTCATCTTTTTTTTTGCCACCCTGCAGCTACGGATGATTGTCGTCCCAAAGTAAATTCTATCATTAATAAACATGAGAACTTACTAACATCCAAAAAAAAAAAATGATGAATAGAGTTACAAAGGGTCATACATGTTTCTTTCTGACAGTTGGCAGGTCCACAAAATATTCCACGAAAATGGAAGTAAACCAAATGGAAGTAAATATGAAACTAAATATATCTAATCACTACAAAAAAAGTAATGTTTTTAATTAATTAGCTCAAATTAAAATGTAAAAAAAATAAATTATTATACTATCTACATTATACTATCGACATACGACCACATTAGCCCTTTTTAGGTCTACATGCACTTGCTTAATTTTTATTTAAAGCATAAGGTTATCTTCTCGTGTTATATTTTGGTATTTCACATACAAGACAGGGTTATGTCACATTCTTTATCATGTTAAATGTTAACATCATGTTCCAAATTGTCCCATAATAGTATATCCAAATTGTCCCAAAAAAATTTAATGTCACTTGATTACATATATGTATACCCAAAAGTAATTCACGTGTTAGCATATACTCAAAAAAATATATAGTCAAAAAATATCAAATGAAGTTGTCAAAATACCAACCCACTATTTTACATTTTACCAGAAAAAACCCTTTATGCTTCGAAAAAAATTTAAGCACGTGCATGTATGTCTAAAAAAAGACTGATTATATACAGATAATATAATATAATTTTTTTACATTTTAATTTGAGTTAATTAAAAACATATTACCTTTTTTGTAGTGATTAGATATATTTAGTTTCATATTCATTACTCTAATTTGATAATTAAATATTGATTTAATTGATTAATATTAATATTTAAATTAATATTTAATTATCAAATATGATATATAGTAATATTATGTTGTAATATTATATATATACGTAAAAAAAGTCATATATAGCAATATTTAAAATAATATTTAATTAACTAAATATTAATAAAGGGTGATTCACGTCAAAAAAATGTAAATGGACGTTAGTAAACACAGGTTGGTTCGTACAGTTGTGGGGCGAAATGTAGTGTGACATGTTTGTGTGTTCTTTTTTTTTCTTTTGAAATATCACAGTTATTAGATTAATCTAACGGCTAGAATGCTGCAGGGGGAGCTGCACGGTTTTCCTTCCGGGAGAGGATCCACATTCGGAGAACAAATGGTAACAAACGCATGCACTAAACGACAAGAGAGAAATTCTTAAGTGGAGGGAAAAGAAAAAACCAAAAAAAAAAGGAATGAGTGTGAGAAAATTGGAGGAAAAAGACACGAGATGTATAGACTGCAAGAGGTGAAAAGCCCTTGCAAAACCCCAATGATTTCCATTCTGCAAAACATTTCCGCAAGACGCGAAAAGCCCTTAAACCACAACCTTTTTCTATTCACCTAAAAAAACCACAGCACTGGAGGAACAGAGAGAACTCTACCATCGGCTCAATGTGTCGCAAGACGCTTCAGGCCAAGAAATATGCAAGGCTTATTATCATTGGGTGATGGCGTTTCACCCCGATAAACACCGATCGCCTCTGGTATATGTTTCCTTCTCTTCATTCTCTATTTAGTCATTGTTTGCAATTACGCATTCTTATATTAAATGAAAGAAACTGGTGCTTCCATTCTCTATTTACTCATTGTTTGCAATTACTTAGATGAAAGAAATGGCTATCAACTGCTTTCATCTTATTCAAAAGGCTTATGAAGTTTGGTTCAGATATATGTATTTTTTTTGCTTATATTTCGGTCTGGAGAGAGTATCTTATTAGTTATCAATTACCTCATCAGTTATTAACTAACCTATCAATTACCTCATCTTGACGAGGTAAAAGAGTCAAATTAATCACAACAAAATGTACGTAACGTTCACTATTTCTGATGTTTTTGATATTTTTTTACATGTAATTAAGCCAACTCTAATCCCTTCTTTCATTCCCTTCCCTCCCCTCATGTAACCACTAAGGTCTATCCATCGTGCATAATACCTTTTGCTGCCAGAGTTATAGAGACATTTCGGATGTCGGCAATGACAAATTGATCAAATATTGTTATAATTTAATCCATGAAGTTATAGAGCATTATTAAATTAGGTTTTAGAATTATTAATATTTCAAATTAATAACTGAAATTTAAATCTTCAATTATATTAATTTTTGTCAAATAATTTTAGAAACTAAATTAACTAATTCAAAAGGATTAATATAATTGAGAATTTTTAAATTTAAAGACTAAACTGCACGATATAATTTCAAGAATAATTTGGATGATTCACTCTTATAAGTTACAACTACGTTATTATATTTAATATTGATTGGAAAAACTAAGCATTAATTATTTGTTTTTTTAAAACATAAAAATATTTCTCAACTAAATAATCAATTAAAAGTATTGCAAAATAAGGAAATAAGTTTAGTACACACGAATGTATCATTTTTGTGTTTGCTGAAAATAAAACAATCACATGTGATGAATATCACATTCTTATCCAGTGGGCGATATTGGGTTGAGAGAGAAAAGGCATGGTGGTAATTGTTCCTCTTCGCGCGTCTCCTTCACCTTCCGATGGCCTCTCCCTCCACTGTTTCAGCTCCACCAATACCAAACCCACTCTGTTCTCTCACTCACACTACTCTCCCAAATCTGGGTCACTTCAGGTTAAGGCCAACTTCATCACCAGCTCCGACTGGTTCCAAGTGGGTCGACCCATTGGCACCTACGGCTTCATGAACGTCACCAGGTTGGTTTCATCTCTCTACTTCCCTCAACAAACATTGGGTCCTCTTCTTTTATTTTTTATTGTGACCCATCGTGATCTTCTTAGTTCTTTCCTTTTTTTTTTGTGACAACAACTCAAGTGTCTCTCCCTCGGGGCCAATCACTGAATTGGGAGGACTCAAAACTCAAGATGTTGAAGAAGGCAGCGTCAAGATCAGGTACATTATATGTCACGCCCTTCAAGTTTAGAAAGCAAAAAAACTAAAAAAAAAAATGCTTCCTTTCTGGTCCTGGATACTGATAATGATCGATAATACTCATGGCAGCTCCGTTGCAGGCTTTATGAAGGCAGAGTTTCCCTGGGCCCACTTTCAGGAACTCCTGTTGTTTTTAAGGTATTTAGCTAGCTCTTGGTGCTTAATCTTCACACAAAGTGTTGTATTGAATTGAGCATGGAAAACACCTTAAACAATGAAGGTTTATCCTGGAAGACGAGCTGCTGGAGTTGTGGCTGATGTGATGGCTGCTAATGAGTTGAATTCCCACATGTTCCTTCAAGTGAGATAATTCAATTTAATGATTCCATGTCAGTTTATGGTAGTAGTATTATTACTGAATTCTGTGTATCCTTACAGACCAGTGCTAAAGGTATTAGTCAGCATCTCATGTTACTCTTAGGTGGATTTGAAACAACTACTGGGGAGCAGGTTTGTCCTCTGATATTTTGGCATAAATTCTTTAATTTTACATCAATTTTGTTGATTTACATTAGAGAAGTTTATTTGATCCAGTGGCTTGCTTTCCGTGACGATGGGAAATATAGTGCCGCAGACTATGCAAAAGTTGCAAGTGAGAGGGTATCGAAAGACTCTTCATGGAATCGCTTTGAACGAGGCGAAGCAGTCAAAAGAAGACAACGTTTTATTATAAGGCTGCTTCAGGGTGCTATGAGAGGTCTGGCTTACATGCATGACCATGATAAATTGCACCAGAGTCTAGGACCTTTCTCTGTGGCTCTCAAGTATGCAACTAGCAAGCATTTGATTTTGTTCAACATTTTCCATTTGGCCTTATTATGTTTACTTCTCTTTCTACCATTAATGTGCTTAAATTGTAATATGATGGCAGCTCGATTTCTGAAAGAGAAGCTCCCTATTTGATTCCAAGACTTCGGGATTTAGCCTTTTCTATTGATGTCAGGTAAGGTAATGATTTGCCAAGCTCTTCTGTCTCAAGTTAACCTATTTTCAATACACTGATCAAACATACATATTTCATATGCATATGGCATAAAAATTATTATCTGTTGTTTTTTTGGTCCGTGTTTTTTTTAAAACTCTTCTATAACTCTGAATTTCTGCATTTATGTAGTGTATTGCATTGCACTGCTTATTGGCAACCACTAGCGTAATCTGTATGACTTTTTTTTCCATAGTTATAACTTTTTCTCATGTATTTTGTGTCTTTAGATTTCATAGAAATTGTATTTATCAAGGTAGGTTTTCAATTTCATTGTGAGGCCTGTGCATGGAATTGCTTCTTTATTTGCTGTGTGCTAACATTCTGTAAACAGCCTGAAGTAGATTATAACATAAATAGTGTTACATTTATTTAAATCATTCCAGGTACTCGCAACTAGAGGATTCAGGACCACTTGCGGGCGGGCTTTGGGCACGAGCTTCAGGAGCGGGTGCATTCACATATATGGAGAAAAGAGCTTTTGGAATAGCTGATGACATGTGAGTTGTCAGAACTTGGGTCAGTGCAAAAGTTTGTTTCAGCATCTTTTTCAGGTCACCTCTTTCTTTTATGAGATCCAATGCAGATATGAAGCAGGCCTTCTTTTTGCATACTTGGCTTTTGTTCCATTTTGTGAAGCTGGTGTAATGGATAGCCTTTCCTTGCAAGTAAGCAGTTATGCCAATTGGAGTTTGTCTTTGGTAGCTGATGATTCTTTTCTTTGGAAGTTTTCCTTGTCATAAGATAATATCTTCACTCAAGTTTTTATTCTCCGTGAAATTCAGAGGCTTTTAGAGAACACTTTCCAACTTGATCTCGAAGCAACACGAGAGTAAGATATCTTCTATTCTATATTTCTGGTTTAACTATTACAGGGAATAGACATCTGTTATTTTATAATCTAATTTTCCCTTGGTTGAGGTATACTTATTATGGACTTGAGTTGTTCATAAGAAGAACAAATAGCTTAAATATAAAGACGTAGGAGGTTTTTGGGAATTTTGAAAACTAGTTCAAAGTAGTATAAGATGGAACCGGTAAGACAAGTCCATATAAAAACAGTTCAGATCAAATTTGGGCTTAGTAGCGTTTGACACATTTACAGAATAAATGGGAGGACCTGTTCTATCATGTCCTCTTTGGTCTGCCCTTTTTAGTGAAACCAAAATGTACCACCTTTTTTGTACCTTTTATCCTGATCTATTCTACTTTTAATATGCACCAAACATAGAATAGAACTTGTATGTTTCTGTTCTGTCATGTTCTAACCTGTCTACCCAACACTAGCTAATTCTAATATTGAATTCATTTATATGAATGCAACAATTCTGTGTATCTAAATTAAAAAATCTTGGCATGCTTTGTTGATCATAGGATAAATGTGTGGTTCATACTTCATACAACTATATTTCATCGAATAACAATCCTTAAATCTAGCTAAAGGAGAATGAAAATGAAGAGAGAGGAAGTATGGAAAAAAGTAGGATTAGGAAAAAAAAAAGAATCTTTAAGATTTTTTTTTTCCGGGGGGACTAGTTTTATCTAAAAATTGATTTGCATAAGAACCAGTTTTTAAAAATTTAGGTAGTTATCTAGTTTTTAGAAGTTGCCGGGCACACCCTTAGAATGAAAATGGAGAGGAGTCTGGTGGAGGGATTACAAAATTTATTGGAGACTGGTCACCTTTTGAGTTTTGATACAACACTTTCCTCCTATTCAACCCATTTTCCTATATATGGTATACGTAATATACGTCACATTTTATTAAATAATACATCCTTCATCAATCAATTTTAAATAGTCTGGATGGTTCCAAAAGTTCCTACTGTCTTGTTGCGTCCACTCCAAAGTTAAAAGGGCAGTATATTTTTCACAAACTAAATTTGCATTTTATCCAGCATGTTTGAACTCTGAGAAGCAAGTGCCTAGTAAAAGTGTATATTTATGTTTTATTAGGTCATTGCTTTTGTCTCACTTTGTTTTATACTTCCTCTGGCAGGTATTGTATAGCAGATGACAGATTAGTAAATACTGTGGAGTTCCTGGATCTAGGCAACGGTGCTGGTTGGGAGCTACTCCAGGTATTTATGTACATGTCTGCTAGTATGGGCAACTAACAGTGTATGGCAAATTTGTTTGTTATTCATTAGATTAGATTAGATTAGATTTCTTTCTGTTCTCTTGGGTAATAACCGCAAATAGTTTCCGTTGCATAAATTGTTTATGTTACGGATTACTGAAAAGGCTTCTTCCAACGTAAACAATTTCTTTAATATGCAATTGAATAAAACCATGAAAATCAATGTAATTATGCGTTTTGTACTTGTATTTTTTGGTTACTAGTTCAAGTATGAACTTCCAATTCAAATGTTTCATGCCGTTGTTGTCATGATTTGCAGGCAATGCTTAATGCTGACTTCCGAACGAGACCAACTGCAGAGGCTGTTCTCAACCATCGGTTCATGACTGGGGCAGTTCTTTGAATTTCCCATAAGATCAAAATCAAAAGAATATATATATATATGGTTGTTTGCCTCTTTATGAAATGAAATCAGAAACGCTGTTTGTTACACTGATGGCTTACCACGCCATTTATGTTTGTCTGTAGATATTCCATGCCGTTTTTTTTTTTTTGAGGAAGAAATATCTTGAATTTGCATTGCTTTCGCACGAGCAGCAATGATCCGTAAATATTATATCTTCTTGATGTTTGCACAGTTCATATACAGGTCACATATCTCTATTAATATATTACGAGTTTAAACTCTTCAATTAGTGTTTGATTGGCTCAGCTCAACTAGTAATTACTGGTAATTCAATGATTCATCACTAAGTTAAAGATCGTTCAAGTTTACTAACACAGTTTGTTGGTGCCACTTTCTTTTCTTTAGTAAATACTAAATATTGAAATGAATATCAGCATAGTTTCGACCTTTTTATTATAAGTCGAAACAGAATTGGACTGGTTTACATGGTTCATGATTGGTTCAATGGCAGAAATAGTAGTATTTCATAGTCTATATTCTTGGTCAGACTGGCCACGAGTGCAATTCACTGTTGACTTAATTTAGACAATCATAAAACTTTTCTCTCATCAATTCAAAAACTTTTCATAATTATAAACTTAAGAGTTCATAAATTAATATATACAAATAATGACTGTCTTGATTCACATTACTTAATTTCAAAATTTCCTTCATACTTTTTAATTAATTCATCTTCACAATTTATACATAATTTCTTTATAATTTGAAATAACTTTGTCCTATTTTTTTTATGAATTTAATTACTATGCATTGCACACAATGTAAATTAGTCTTACATAGATATTCAATTATATTTTATTATTTAGATATTTTTATCTGATACAAACACTATTTAAATATTTGTATAAATATTTTAAGAAATAATGTAATTAAATGACATAATAATGATATATGATTGAATATTTATGTAAATGTAATGAAAGTAAGCCGCTTATTCTAATGATATATGATTATTGCTGTCAAAAGAAAATGATATATGATTAGTATAATAGTAGGTATAGAGTATTGCTTAGGAATGGGGTGGGGTGATTTAATATTCGAGGTTTATTTTGCGGAGAAATAGATAGAATCTGTATTCCGTAAGAAAGGATGTTAGATCATCATGCGATAGAAGAACGGAATAATTAATATCTTGACATCAAAGAAAAAGCGAAAAATAAGAGAAAATAATAATAATGTATGTATAGAATAAAACATAGGGAAGGGAGGGGGAAGGGGGTTAAGTTTGGTTCTTAGAAAGAGATTGGTTTCGTTGTTGTGATCGGAAGAGCGAAGGCATCGCATTTCATTGGCGAGCAGAGCAGAGCAGAGCAATCACTGTGGTATGGTATCTCTCCCAATCCCATCTCGTCTTTGTTAAATTTACCCAATTGTGTATGTGAATTTTGGTTTGTTTCTATTTGGTTGGTTTTTTTTTTTTCATAATCGAATTTAATATTAATCGAATATCCCTCCTACCTGGATCTTAAGAGAGAAATAGATGGCTCTCACAATTAAGGGTATCGGATTTGGCTCTAACGAGTTGATTCCATTCCAATTCAGATTGAAAAGGAGAGTTTGGACTCTGGATTCTTCTAGAGTGTTTTCTTGTTAACCTTCTCTTAACATGTGATGTGACATGTGGTGTGAGTTCCTTTTTTCTGCTCCAATTCATAAACCAATGGAGTGGACGCTTGCTCTTGCACTGTAAGGCAAGGCAATCACTTATGACCATTTTTGTTTGTTTGTCGAGCACTGTAGATTAGTAGGGCAACCTTTCTTCTACTTTGGAGCCATTACTGCTCGTTGCAAAAATTTTGTGGAGAGTTATGCACTTCTTCGAATACTTGTTTTTAGCTTTAAGGAATTCATCTTGATTGTACAGCGAAGGTGGATTCCTTATCCTCCTTTATTTTGTACTTTCCCTCTCATCCTTCTCATAACAATTTGTTTTTATATCCAAAGATTAACAAGTTTTTGCAGAAAAAGGGAAATTCTGTCCAGGGTTTGACCCAAAATTTGCAAATATATATTGTTTTGTTCTCCATTTCTGTATTTATCCTATTTATAATGCATATGAATAAAATTCTGAAATTGTTGTTTAATTTGCAGCAATAGCAAGTGTGCACTGGCCTTTGTCATTGGTACTGTGTAAATGGAAGTAGTTGTTATTATTGCATGATTATTCCAAGCATATCAGATATTTGCTGGGGATTAAGTGAAAAGGACTCCATGGTAAACCCGAAACTGTCTAGTCAGTCTAAAATATGCTACAGGCCTATACGACCTTCTGACCTCGACGTTTTAGAGCGTATTCATAGTACACTATTTCCCATCAGGTGAGATCTTGGTGTTGTTCCATTGGCTTCAAGTATGAGCTCCTGAACTTGTGTTTACTTATAGATCATTGCAATTCTCAGGTATGAATCTGCTTTTTTCCAAGATGTGGTAAATGGACGTGACATTGTGTCATGGGGAGCAGTTGACTGTAGTCGGCCAAATGGCCAAAGTGATGAACTCGTCGGATTTGTAACAGCACGGGTTGTTCTTGCTAAAGAAAGTGAGGTTGACCCCCTTTATCTACAATTGTATGCCTTTTGAGATTTGTCTAATTACTTGAAGTATACTATGAAAAAGTTGTCTGTCCATCATTTCTAGAACTAGCACTGAAAAGATAACATCTGTTCTGTTCTGTTCCTACTACTCTGTGGAAAGACTTCTTTCATGTGGAAAGTAACATTTATGTGTAGGTATGTTATGAGTGGCTATGTAGTTATGCGTAGGTATGTTATGCATCAGGAATATTTGTTGTAGCAGTGTCTGAAAGTAATTGCATGTGATGATTATAACAGCTATAATGGCAGTTATGTACTAAGCCTGTTAGTAATATATGTTGTAATGGTGTGTAAAAAATAGGTTCTGTTGTTATTTTGTGAGTTTGGATAGAGAATACTCTCTATAGGAGTCATAGGACTCTGGGACAGCAATTTGTAAGCTGTATTGTGTGTGAATTGTGTGATTCAATAACATTACTCACCAATTTATTAATCGGTGTTCTATCATGTTCCTCTGTTGCTAACCTTTAGATAATGACTTACTCAAATTTATTTGCAATAAATCTGATCAAACTGTCCCGTTCCATAGAGTAGGCCCTCCTTAAAGTATAAATGTTTGAAAGCTTAACTTTTTGTTCTGTCATATTATGCTTGTAGATAGTGGATATGCTTGGACATGACTCAGCCAAATCTGATCAAACTTTAGTGTACATTCTAACACTGGGAGTAGTGGAAGCATATAGGAGTCTTGGAATAGGTAGCAGTTTGTTTCGCACTTTAATTTTGTTGAAGTCCTCCATAATATGATTGGCAGTCTAATTTGTGCCTCATCAGCAGCTTCTTCTCTGATTCGGGAGGTCATAAAATACGCTTCAAGTATTCCAACCTGCCGAGCGGTTTACTTGCATGTAATTTCTTACAATAACCCAGCAATCAATTTATACAAGAAAATATCTTTCAAGTGTGTTAGAAGGCTGCGTGGATTTTATTTTATCAATGGTCAACATTATGATTCATATTTATTCATGTACTATGTGAATGGGGGACGGTCTCCTTGCTCACCATTGTAAGTACAAAATACCTTTCAACTTTTATGCCTTGATTTTGTTCAGACTGGTCTTACATGTTTATGTTTTAAATGAATATACTGTGATAGATAGTGTGAAAGTTATTGCACTATTACTGTTAATTAACTGGGATATGGGTTTCTCAACCTTTTTGACCCAAATCAATGAGGTTGAACCGAAAAGGTTCTTCTGTATCCTTTATTGATATTGATATATTGATATATATACATGTTTTGACGTGATCTGTGAAAACTATTTCATTTCTATGTTGTAACGTGTATAATGTGCACATAATGAAAGCCAGCTTAACTAGATGATGCAAATTGCAATTTTCAAAATGATTTTTGACATTGGCCTTCAAAATTAATGCATATTGGTGCTATATGCATAGCTTTTTTGTAGTTCCTCTTTATCTATAAACGGGTAAATTCTTTGCAGAATTGTAATTTCGATTTCACATTTCAGAGAGCTTCTCTCTGCAATAGTAAGCTACATGAGGAGTGGCTTTAAGTCAGTGGCTGCCAAGCTGTACAAGAACGAAGGCAGGAAGATCTCAAGGCGGGCAAAGTGTAAAGAAAGCCATTCTCTTGTGTCAGCACCAACACAAAACAAAAGAAACTTGGCAGTCGAGTGTACTGGTTATGAGTGTGTTTAATATTTTTCTTTCTTTTAGTTTTCTGTTTCCTGTATCATTCAACCTCAGTCATGATTCTCTCTAGAAAGGTGCCAAACATTATATTTATTATTATTATTATTATCTGTAACTACCATGTCATAATAAACTTCCACGATGCAATTCAGAGGTGAAACAAAAAAATGTAGTGTCAAAGGCGCCAAATATATATGTAACATGAATAGAGTTTTTCTATTTTTTTCTTTCTATTGTGTAAAAACTTAATTTTGTTGGAGTTATCAAATAAATATATATGGAAATTTACAAAGCTAGCAGTACCATGTCATGGCCAGCCAGGTCCCCCCGTCCTGGTCTTGATCTAGTGAATTCACACATGATCCTACTAAGGACCTGTCTAAATACTGTGAATTTCAATAAAAACGTATTGCATTTTGATTTTTTAATTAGTAATAAAAAAATGGCATAAAAATGATATAAATCATCTTTAGAGGTTTAAATTGTCTTTTTTTTTAAAAAAAAAATTCTTGTCTAACCTATTAGTAATAAAAAAAAAAGGCATAAAAATGATATAAATCATCTTTAGAGGTTTAACTTGACCTTTAAAAAAAAATTTCTTGTCTAACCTAAAAGTCCATTTAACACAAAATAAATGAATACAAATATATTACCATTTTATGAACTATAATGAAAAACTCGGTAGTTTTTTTTGTTGAATGAAAAGAAAGACTCGTAGTTAAAAACTTAAAATTTAATTTAATAATTATAGAATTTAATTTTATAATACTTTTTATACTAATATTTAACCATGTTTTTAATTGTATACATATAAGTTATCATGTTTATTTTTATTTTTAAAAAAAGGAGTTATACAATTTTTTATGGTATATATAAATTCTTTTTACAAGTTTCCTTTCTATTTTTGGGTATAAATTTTTAATATAATCTTAATTATATTTTTTGAAAAATTTATAAATTTTAAATAAAATTATTTCAACAGGAATTTACTTTAATGTGTGTGTATATAAATTTAACCTATTAATGTTGCAAACAAATTTAATCTATTAATATAAATATCATCAAAATATATTATCAATGAAATGTGTAAATTTGTCGTAAAAAAATGACATGTATAAATTTTAAATTAAATAAAGTAATATCGAAATATTTTTCATTAGAATTTATTTATAATAACAACATTAAAAAGTAATGAAATTTAAACGTGAAATTAAGCCACGCATATATTTATTTAATAAAAATAGAAATAAAAATATCAATTTAAATTACAAGGTGTATTTTATTATTATTATTATTATTATTTGCGTATATCGCGTGTGTTCAAAAACGTGATAGTCGTACATACATATACATATACATATACATATATATATATATATATATATACATATACATACATATACATATATATATACCATCGAGACGACGAGGCACGAGAGGATCCCATTTCCTGAGAAAGAGAAAGGAAGAGGAAAAAGAAAAAGAAAAAATCTGAAAATCAAGAGGCTGTGTGTGTGCGTCTCTTGCCTAAGGTTTAGGAGGAGGTGGTGCTTACCATGCCTATGCACATGGCTATGGCTGCTTCAACTTCAGCCTCTCTCTCTGTGGTTGGTAGTGGCTTCGCCCTCCATCCTCACCACCGTCACCGTCATCACCGTCCTCACCTTCTCCACTCTTCCTCCACAACTACTCGATTGCGTAACAATCGTTTCTTCTTATCCTCTTCGCTCGCCTTCTCTCCCCAACGGTACATCTCTCTCTCTCTCTCTCCTTCAATTATCTACTCTCGTTTCGTTGCTGATATTTCCAATGTTCGTTTCAACTAAAACGTGGCACAATTCATTCACTTCACGATCCTAATTCTAAACAGCTATATTATTATTAATTAACGCTTGTCTCTTTCAGTGATAGAAGAGTTGTTCATGGTGGATTGGGTTTGAGAAGGAACAAGCCTGATGCCTGCAAACACTACACCTCCGTCCTCGGTGAATCGGCGCCGCCGCCGTCATTTCCGTCGCCACGACGAAGCTGTACCTCTTGCTGTCTCGCCTCCACCAAGAGACGCCGTGCAAATCTCGCGAGATTTGTTCCCGGAGCTTTTCTCCATAAATCTTCTTTCGGCTTATCTAACGATAAGCTCCATCATGCTTCTGTATAATTTTCCGACTTCAATTTATAGTAAACTTTATACTGCTGATTCTCCAAATAAACCTAAAACAAAGGCAGTGTCTCTTTTTGTTATTGGAAATGAGAACTGAATGAATTGACTTGAATCTGAATGAGTACAACAACTGTTTATATACTAAGCTACGACAGGTAACTAACTGTGTAACAAACGGTAACTAACTTCACATAATTAACAAATTAACAGTAACAAACACGTGTCAAGTAGCAGAAGCTATTTATCATCCTATAATTTGTTAAATTATACTTCATGTTTCTGTTACGCTCTTGGATAAATTTGGACTTGGAGACATCATCATCATTGGCTACTTGTCCAATGCTTATGTTTTTATATTCTGCTTTTTATACTGTGTGCTTACAATATGATTGCATTTAGGCACAGTCACTCTTCCTTTTCCTTATCCTAAATATCGGATGTGGTTGTGTCAATGTGTTTTCTTAGGTCAAGCGGGTTCAAATTCCACATGCAACTGTGGGTCCAGATGAGCCACACGCAGCAAGTACAACCTGGCCGGATGGTATTGCTGAAAAACAAGATTTAAGTGTGTTGGATTCTGAACTGGAAAGTGTAGAGGGGTTTCTGAGTTCTGAACTTCCATCTCACCCTAAGTTGTATCGGGGTCAACTAAAGAATGGGCTGCGTTATCTGATTCTACCAAATAAAGTTCCACCAACAAGGTGAGTTCAGTGAATGATGATAGATTGACATTTAATAACGTGTGGACTATGATATGGAATGCCTTATGATGTGTTAAGAAAGGAAATGCATGATGTTTCAATCATTTTTAGGAACTGCATCACACATAGAGTACTTGTTTTCTCTTGAGGCAAATTTCTTTGGATCTTTCAATTTGCCGTCCAGGCACACCTCAATGTGATATCCTCATGCTCTTCAGTGGTTGTTGTTTCTGCAAGATTATGAAGTTGCGACTCAAAGTGTTTAATGGTGAAATGCATTTAATATAAAATATGATTGTAATAAGTGTTCTTACTTGAAATGTATAGGTAACACTTACTCCTTTGAAGTGAATAATTGTGTGTTCAATCACGTGACTTGGAGAAGATATATTAATAAATTGATTCACTCATTGTTTACGTTGTTTTATGTTCTCTCTTTTGAACATTGTTATTCTGTAATATGCTGATGGTATGAAGTCCAAAATATGGGCTGTACACATGTATGCTGTTTCTCTAGAATGCACTTGTTGCTAACTTCTTAGTATCAACTGATTCTACTTTAGGTTTGAAGCGCACTTGGAAGTTCATGCAGGATCAATAGATGAAGAGGATGATGAGCAAGGAATTGCACATATGATTGAACATGTTGCTTTCCTTGGAAGTAAAAAACGTGAGAAGCTTCTAGGGACAGGAGCCCGTTCAAATGCTTATACTGATTTCCACCATACAGTATTTCACATCCATGCTCCTACCAGTACCAAGGTTTGGACCATTTCAAGTGTGGTTCTGTCATGTGTCCTAATATTAGGTTATTGATATTTTTTCATTTGGAATTTTGGATGTTTATTGAACATATTTTTGTTAATAAACACTAATTCAAATCAAGCAGATGAGAACAGAACAAAATGAAGTTTATTGTGTATCTCTGGTCAAGCAATACATGGAAATTATTGATGTTGTAATGAATATGATTATTTTATATTTTCAACAGCATGGTGCTTACTAACTCAAGATTTTTTCACTTAAGTTGCTAGAAGAAATTGTCATGAATACACCCAATGTTAAATTGATATCACTATCACGGATTGTGCTGCACTTAAATATTTCTGTGACATTTGAAGGTAAATCTATGTCAATGCCCTGGAGAGGAATAATGATACTTATCTAATATCTTGATTCTGACATATGAATAGCATTCTTTGAAAGAGATTCAACATGATATTAAGAATGAAAAGCCATTAGGGACAGCATTTGACTCAATTTCTAGGAAAGAAACTTTTCAGAAAGAAGATGAAATGGAAGATTATAAATGTAGAAATCTAGTACTCACATTTACTATACTTATTTTCTGTTAAAAATTCTTCCTTAACACATCCAAACTGCATACTATTTCCCAATGTGTACCTGGCATTTCTTATGTCTATTTGTGTGTTGCAATTAGGCGTCATGATTCTTTAGTACTTATTGGTTACTACCCATCATCTAAAGCAATCAGAAAGTGAATACGTGATATCTTGTTCCCAATATGTATATATGCATTGATATCATATTGAATTCTTTTATATTTTATCGATGTTGTTGATCATAAATGGATCTTGTATATCAGGATTCTGACGGTGATCTACTTCCATTTGTTCTTGATGCCTTGAATGAGGTATGCTTTTATTTCTTACCGATAAGCCACTTCTTCTTTGTAGAAATGCATATATTAGCTTGGACAATATACCTTGATGCTTTGGTTTGACCCTACCAGAGCCATCCCTGGAGGGATTTATGGGGACAATAGGGTAAACTTGGCTATAGTACTTCTAGGCTGGCATTGTCTCACACGTTATCGTTATTGATGCATGCAGATAGCTTTCCACCCAAAGTTCCTTGCATCTAGAATTGAAAAAGAACGGCGTGCTATACTCTCAGAGCTTCAAATGATGAATACAATAGAGTATCGGGTTGATTGCCAGGTAAGGAGCAGACATCTCTTGGAATTTCATGCCCCAACTTGATATTTCTGCTGAATATTGACTCAATCTTTGGTTTCCTATTTACTTTGCTTTTAATTTTTGTAATTGCAGTTGTTACAGCATCTGCATTCTGAAAACAAGCTGAGCAAAAGGTTTCCAATTGGATTAGAAGAACAGATAAAAAAGTGGGATGCTGATAAAATAAGAAAATTTCACGAGCGTTGGTATTTCCCTGCTAATGCTACCTTGTACATTGTGGGGGATATTGATAACATCACAAAGACTGTTTACCAGATTGAAGTACGTCTAACACTGTTTACCAGATTGTCTCACACCTTATTTCCTTGCAAATGCTACCTTTTATTAAGTCTGATTATGACCATTGTTACAATTCTTATGAGTCTTATACAATGGCTATTGTCATGCAGGCTGTTTTTGGACAAACTGGTGTAGACAATGAGAAAGGTTCTGTGGCTACCCCAAGTGCATTTGGTGCAATGGCTAGTTTTCTTGTTCCTAAGCTCTCTGTCGGTCTAGGTGGAAATTCTATTGAAAGATCAGCCAATACAATGGATCAATCAAAAATATTCAATAAGGAAAGACAAACTGTTCGTCCTCCTGTGAAGCATAATTGGTCACTTCCTGTAAGCAGTGCCAATTTGAAGCCACCACAAATATTTCAACATGAGTTGCTTCAAAATTTTTCAATTAATATGTTCTGCAAGGTATGAGAGGCTTAATTTTGGAAGCTCTAGCTTTATTTTCAGTTCCCAGCCTCTTCCTCTTTCCCATAGCTCTGTATTTTTTTATAAGTGTTAATGTGCATTGCCTTATGTCCCCGTTATGCTCCTTGACTTTGTTTTTATCAACTTGTTAACTATGCCTTAGATTGATGGTGATTCGGTGTCTATAGTAGAACTTTTGATCATCAATGATTACCATGTCTTTAGTTTGGATAATTCTTTTGTTTTGAGTGTTTATGTATGTATGGCATAAATTAGTTATCTTGTAGTCATAATCATCGGTATAACAGCCATCCTGTTATTGCATTTTTGGAGTTGGCTGCACTCTGGGATTGATAAGAATGATCCTCACTTTTCTTTCCTTTCATACTTCTTTTTTCAACATTTATCCTCTCTACTCTAGTGTTTTAGTTATATACTTGTGGATATGATAGTATTTATGTTTCCTCTCTCTCTCTCTCTCTCTCTCTTATCTTTTTTAAAATCTTATGCAGATTCCAGTGAATAAGGTTCAAACATACAGAGATTTGCGCATTGTCTTGATGAAAAGAATATTTTTGTCAGCCCTTCATTTTCGTATCAATACAAGATATAAGGTGAGATGATATCCTTTTATCTGCTACAGTGCTATACTTAATCCTGTCCAAGTATTTGATGCAATATTTTAGTATAAGATGGTTCAATTGCTCCAGGGCATGATATCTGTTTTATGTCTTTGTTGTTTATAAATATTTCCCCCATCTAACGGTGCCACCAAAATTGTTAGTGTTTGTCAGTACTTAAAAAAAAAATAATTAGAAGAAAGAGATGCAAGAGAGAAAAAAATTAAGCTCTTCTGTGAATATTGGAGTCATCAATCTAAGTGATTTGGCTGCATTTGTCTGTACTTATCTATACAAGACAAAGGTTACGACTTACGAGTGTACATACAGTTAAGCCCAGTTCATAGTTCAATACTTCAATATCAAATTATGCCCAATTTATTGGCAGAGATGACAAGTGACCTCCATTTTATGGGCTTCATTTTGTCAATAATCCATACTCTAATTTCCCATTACAAATCCTTTTTCCACTTGGTAATCTTTTAGTCTTTTAGGATTTTCCTATGAATGCTGTCTAATAGCTGATTTATTAATTGTTTTTCTTATAAAAAAATCATTTCTGTTTGGTAGTTTTTTGTAATTTGCTGGATAGTCTATATCTTGCATCTAATTATGTTACTGATGCATGAAATTTACAGAGTTCAAATCCTCCATTCACTTCAGTTGAATTGGATCATAGTGATTCTGGAAGGGAAGGATGTACTGTGACCACTCTTACCATAACCGCAGAGCCAAATAATTGGCAAAGTGCAATTAGAGTTGCTGTTCACGAGGTTTGTTTCTTCTGCTGTGCTTCACCTATCTTTGCGACATCACAATTTTTAGTTTTCTTTCCATTAGTTGTTTCAGTTGTTAGTTTTTTTATGCTCCACTTTGTTTATATTTCATTTGCTGGTTTTAGTCCCGCAGTTTAACCTAGAAAGATATAATTGAACATGTTCAATAGCCATTGTGATTATTTTTACTCCTACAAATGTTCCCAGGATCTGTTTGGTCTTAGTTGCATATAAAAAAAAACTAAATTGATTTAGGTTTCAAATTGGTTGAAAGGCTTACCTTCATTTTGATAGTCTAATGTAAATTTGTGTGATGCAGGTTCGAAGACTTAAAGAATTTGGTGTTACCCAGGGTGAACTAACTCGTTATTTAGATGCTCTTCTGAAAGATAGTGAACACTTAGCAGCCATGATTGATAATGTGTCTTCTGTTGATAACTTGGATTTTATCATGGAAAGTGATGCTCTAGGCCATAAAGTTATGGACCAGAGACAAGGGCATGAAAGTTTACTAGCTGTTGCTGGGACAGTTACCCTGGATGAGGTATTTTCATTGATGGTTATTGGACCATTTTTTAATACTTTATTGAAACCCCCTCCCTTTTTGCTGTTGTTGACTCTTATTTTAACAGCTTATAAATGCAAGTCTCTGATGGAGGCATGACTTGAATGCAAATGGGCACATTATTTCTGAAAAAATTAATTGATACAAATTGTACATAACAGTACAATATATTGGCTAGACTAAATAATTACTAATTAATTTCTTTTCCAAAATAAGGCCCAATTCACATTAACTAATAACCTAAGCTAGTGACAGAATAATTTACATTAATTAAAATGATTACAAAAGCAGACAATGTGGGATTTTAGTGACAGCATGAGCTGATGCAAAGTGCTGTGTGGATACTCTCTTTGCTTTAAGTTTAGAATTTTCAATACAACCATTTCACTTATCCTGATAAGAAAGATTGATGATTTTCCCTTTTCATAATGATTTCTGCATTCCTTGCGTGCTAAAGATTAGGTGTTAGTTTCTTTCACAGTATTTTAGATTGTTTTCTTTTAGCTCATTTTTGTCCTAGTTAATTAAGAAAAGAAAATATTTTGGACCAAAAAAAAAGAAAAGAAAATATTTAGAATACTTATTAGGTAATAGGTCACTGTCAACTGTATTGACTGTACTCTAAAGAAATTTTAAGTTGGTTGTAATTGTTGTTCCTTTATTATGTTAATTTTTGGTTCTGTTTTTTTTTTGGCGTCATTTTCTCTATTCTTTATTGTAAAATTAGACAAAATGTGATGAATATTTTATATTTTATTATATTTTAATTTTAATTAATATATTTGAGAGTTATCTTAGAAAATTCTTTATATATTGGGGGTGAGTTATAAAACATAGCTGGTATTTTTTGTTATATCTATTTTAAATAATCTTCTTGTGCAGGTTAATTCTGTTGGTGCAGAGGTTTTAGAATTTATAGCTGATTTTGGAAAGTCTACTGCACCCCTTCCCGCAGCAATTGTTGCTTGTGTTCCCAAAAAAGTTCACATTGAGGGAGCTGGTGAAACAGAATTCAAGATATCATCAACTGAAATCACAGAGGCTATCAAAGCTGGATTGGATGAACCTATTGAGCCAGAACCTGAGGTACCTTTAACTTGTTCGTTGATCCTGGTTTGGCATTAGAAATATTGAGTTTTACCTAATGACCGAAGACTTATCTATTGGTACTGTGTATTTGATATTTATTTACATTTAAAGGTTGTGTCGTTTTAAATGAGTTATAACTTATAACCACAATGAGGGGTAAATTTATTCATGTGCTATGATATGAATCTACCAGACTGATTAAAATTTATTTCATTATGTATGAATGGTGAGATCCTATTGGTGAGAGCCAATTTCATTTGAGTCGGGTGCATCTGGTTGCTGTCTAGCTAATTGCTTATATACATATGTAGCTTGAGGTGCCAAAAGAACTGATACAATCATCAAAGCTAGAAGATTTAAAAAAGCAGCGTGAGCCAGCCTTTATTCCAGTAATTCCTGGAACAGATGCTACAAGGCTTCATGATGAGGAAACTGGGATCACCCGCCGCCGCCTTGCAAATGGAATCCCTGTCAACTATAAGGTGTGCTATGTTTATAATTAGGTTCTGATGATAATAGTACCTTAATTTTCCTTACTGTCTTTGTACTGCATTCAATGCTAAAAGATGTCTTTTGTTTTCCGTCACATCACACTTTTTAGAAATGGTGATTGAGTTTCCAATGTATTCTTAATTATAGTACTTTGCTGCTGTTTCATTTTGTTCTGTTCTACAGTTATGGATGGTATATTATCATAAAATTATTTTTCAATTTCCTATCATGTGTGTACTGTCGTTCACCATCTAAGCTGATTTCATAAATGCAATAACATGAACAGTGTTTTGAGATATGCATGAAGAACTCAGCACTCACACTGCTTTATAGGATGTAATTGGTTTTCCTGTACTTATTGATGCCTTTTATTGTCAATAGATATCAAACACTGAAACACAAAGTGGTGTGATGCGGCTGATTGTTGGTGGCGGACGAGCAGCTGAGAGTTCTGAGTCAAGAGGATCTGTGATTGTGGGTGTTAGGACACTTAGTGAGGGAGGCCGTGTTGGCAACTTCTCAAGGGAGCAGGTATTGTTACATGCATTCTTATTTAGAAGAAAAATCCTATTGTATGTCATCCTCATCCATTTAGTTGCTTCTTGTTGTTAATTGCATTTTGAAAATTACAGTTTATTTGTTTATGTTTTCTTAATTGATTCTATTTTTCTTTTGAACTTTCTTTCCAAACTGCATGGATTGTTAATATTGGAAGGGCAAGAGAAATATAATATGCAAGGCAGAGACATTTCATTCAAATACACACCAAAATTTAATCACTAATGTGCATATAATGAATGGTTTTTTGAATGTTATTATTATATTCAGATTGGTAAAAGGTCATTCTTATCCCAGTACACAATCATGGGACAAATGTTCTCCCATCAATGTGCAGACTGGATCATTCCTTTGCTGTGTGTGAAATTTTAATGGCAAATGCATTTCATGTCAGGAGAACTCTCCTCGGATTATTTTTTTGACCCCATAAATTCTATTATTTGAACATCTTATGAATGTGAATATGTCATCTACACGTGAGGATAATTTCAGTATCTAAGAACTAATCTACTCCTCCGTTTACTGAATGCCTTGTATTTCACACATAATACCAGGTTGAGCTTTTCTGTGTGAATCACCTGATAAATTGCTCCTTGGAATCTACGGAGGAATTCATATCTATGGAGTTCCGTTTTACTTTAAGAGATAATGGGATGCGTGCAGCCTTTCAATTGCTTCACATGGTGCTTGAGGTAAACATCTTGCCAGTTGTTACTGAATCTTTTCTTATTCTCATGTTTTATCTATAAATTCCTGCTGTATCACGTACTGCATCTGCTCTGTTAAATTCCATATGTTGTTTCTGTTGTGCAGCATAGTGTCTGGCTAGATGATGCTTTCGATAGAGCAAGGCAACTTTACCTGTCATATTACCGATCCATCCCCAAGAGCTTGGAACGCTCAACTGCTCACAAACTCATGGTAGCAATGTTGGATGGAGATGAGCGATTTACTGAGCCTACACCAAACTCTCTAGAAAATTTAACCCTGCAATCTGTTAAGGATGCTGTAATGAATCAATTTTTTGGAGATAACATGGAGGTCTGCTATTATTATACTGAATGCATAGTTATTTTACCATTATATTCGAATGCTAAAATATGTTTTATGTTCTTCAGGTAAGCATTGTAGGTGACTTCACTGAGGAGGAAATTGAATCTTGTATTCTAGATTACCTTGGCACAGCTCAGGCCACAAGAAATTTTAAAGGAGAGCAAGAATTCAACCCACCTGTATTTCGATCATCTCTATCCGATTTGATGTTTCAAGAGGTGAGAAGCTAAGCATAAATTACCTTGATTTATATGTTTTTGTAAGAACTTAATATCACAAGTACATTCAGAGTACAATATTTAGTTGTGTGGTCAAATTTGATTTTACTTTTAGAATTAGTGGCACTGAAACTGATTACTGATGAATTTCTGATCACAATTGTTTGACGATACAATCCAAATGTATATATATGTTGTACATTAAAAAAGAATCCCCGAAACTTAGGGATACTTTAATGCGTTAAGATTGTGACGTGTGTTTATCTGCTTTTGCCCATTTTGTACAGGTTTTCTTAAAGGACACTGATGAGAGGGCATGTGCATATATTGCTGGGCCAGCACCGAACCGTTGGGGTTTTACTGTTGATGGAGAAGACCTGTTAGAGTCAATTAATAATGCATCATCAATCAATGGTGGGTTTTGTTGATTTTATTGTTTTCTCTTGTGGCCATCATATCCTTCATCGTATTTCAAAATTATCTTTTCAGAATTACTGTTAATTGTTAAATGCTGGGAATGTTTTGTGCAGATGGTGGGGAAAAATCTGATGCTCCACAGACAGAAGGTGATCCAAGAAAGGGTCTTCGTGGTCATCCTCTTTTCTTCGGTATAACAATGGGACTGCTTTCTGAAATTATAAATTCTAGGTATGTCTTTCTAGTCTCACCTGGAGTTAGCTTAGTTTTGAAACTTTAGACACCATGGTCACTTCCACGCTGAAAAAATCAGGCCAGCTTGATCAGCTTGGCATCTAAAATGGGCCAATCCCACTACTTTGGGACTGAAATCTTAAATTATCTAGGATGTCTTCGTACTTCTTAGTATCCTGAATATATGGGTGTTATTTTAAAAAAAAAACGAATCAATGAGAGAAGTCAGCAACTATGCTATAAATCTTAATACATGTTTGTACAGGCTCTTCACAACGGTCAGAGATTCACTGGGGTTGACGTACGACGTGTCATTTGAATTAAACTTATTTGATAGGCTTAAACTAGGGTGGTATGTGATATCAGTGACATCAACTCCAAGCAAGGTGTGGGCCCCATTCTTATAACTTTCACTTTATTTTTGCTGTCAATTCTATTCTGTTTGAAAGTTTCAGGTCTAATTGACTTGCAGGTGCACAAAGCTGTTGATGCATGCAAAAATGTTCTTAGAGGTCTGCATAGCAACAAAATTACTGACAGGGAATTAGACAGGGTTAGTGATTGAATATGATTGATTTGTTTTTACATTACAATTACAATTACAATTTAGTGACTGCATTTTTAGAAAAATTTTGTTCTGCTAAACATGCATTATCAGTGTTCAAATTTTTGGGACTATTTTGTATAAACCTAATCCTTCTGCTTTGTATTCCATTTCTTCTCTATTATTGACCTTTATGGCTAAAAAGCATGCACTTGGTGCCCTCATTCTACCTCTGAATATGGATTGAATTTTCTTCCTGTTACCGTAACATGTTTTATTATGAATTGGAAAATTTGACAATTCCTTTGGTGCTTTCTCTAATGTAGGCTAAACGGACCCTTCTTATGAGACATGAAGCTGAAATTAAGTCAAATGCATACTGGCTGGGATTGCTGGCTCACTTACAAGCTTCTTCTGTTCCAAGGAAGGTAAGATTGAAATGTCCGAATCTTGGCATTCAATTAGGATATTCAGATTTTTATTTTTATTGTGGACTAAACTTGGTTTAAGGTTTTTAGTCTTGCCCAAGTCGCTGAAGTTTTCTGTTATGCTTCTATTCTTTCATACTCATGATTCTAAGTTACTGCATTATTGTGATGTCGATTGTGGGATCCAGGACATATCATGTATCAAGGACCTAACTTTTCTATATGAAGCTGCTACCATTGAGGATATATACCTTGCATATGAACAGTTGAAAGTGGATGAGAATTCTCTATATTCATGCATTGGGATTGCCGGTGCTCAGGCTTCACAAGATATAGCAGGTGCAGTGTATTCTCAAAATGATTAATACTTAATTTTGCTTTGCTAATTTCTTTGAGGTTCATATCTATGTATCACAACATTGGAACTTAAATGGGACTTCATCTTTTCCAAATTTGGAGGAGTAGCTTTGACAATTGCTTCTTCAATTCCTGGGTTTGAGCATTAAAATTTTAACCTTGAAAGAATATTTGAAAAATAAAAGTGAGAAATCGGACCCCAATTCCAAATCTGGCCTTGAGCTCTGATTTGTTCCTTGGGTAACGACACAAACAGAAGATCTCCTCAGTGGTTGAAATTCTGAACTGCAATGATGTATCCTCCTAAGTAAACCAGTCAACTGTGTTCATGCATCCACGGACTGGCTAAATTTTGAATGATGATAAAATTAGTACCAAATACTATTTTTGGGAAAAAAATCATCCTGGTATACAGTTTTTTGCTTTATGGAACATTATCTATATACATATCTCTATCACATCATTTTAAAGAATGAAATCTGTCTCATTAGAACAAGTACAAATTGTGTTATTGTCGTTACTTGAGTAATTTTACAATCTTTTACGCTTACCATGCAGCTCCTTTAGAAGAGGAAGAAGTAGATGATGCTTACCCAGGTGTTATTCCCATGGGACGAGGTTTATCTACAATGACACGGCCTACTACCTAATGCTTTTGGATGACTTTGTGTTGGCCTGGTTTGCTTTGAAAGATCTGAAGGTTAGTATATTATGGCTATACTTTTTTTCAGTTGAGGTCCATTTATGGACTTTATCCATATAATTCTCTCTAGTTAATTTCTGATCATTTCTTTCCTCTTGTCTACCTTGGTTTGGGAATTGGGACAATATATTTCTCTTCTGCATTTTCCCTTATTTTCATCAAATAAGACTTCTTTTCTTGGAAATGTTTTTGGCGATGAGGGTTAAAACAATTTTTTGTATATCTCGACAGGAGCCGTGTCTGGAAGTTTAGTTACAGGTCGTGGCTCAAAGAATTTGCAGCACGTGTCACAAAAGCTGCTAGGATTCATTTAACATTCAAACAAGTTGACATTCGAGCTATTCAGTCAACCCAAGCGGTTCTTGGCTTGCCTGTGATTGATTCCTTGATCATTTTTTTTTTTTCATTTTCAGTTGAACCACTAGTAAAATGCTATTGCTACCTATACTTTGTTAGGATTAGAATAAAGAAAATATAGAATCCGCTAAAGATGTATAGGGGCCGTTTTATGTGGTCATTTTTTTTTTAGGAAAACTCCGACCATTAAATTGTAAATCATTGTTTCCGCGCTTGTAAAATTAGACTTTTCTTTGTACACGTTACCCCCTCTCCCCAATCCTCATCCAAACCGGGGGGAACTTCTGTCATCAATTTTATCCTTTTTCCTAAACTGAAAGCAGCTAGACTGTTGTCTTATTCGAAGGAGCGGTACCCACAGGATGGTTTTGCAATCACATTAATATAATTAATGAAACCCTTCAATTTGATTATCCATTTGCCTGCCCTTTATATTTTCACTTGATGCTCGATGACATTTTCTCCGGATTAAAAGTATATATTTGGTTTTTTTTCTCCATATATATTGCTTATATACTGTGATGATGCTTCGAAACTCAATATACTTGGCATGTTAGCGGAATGGGGACAGATAGGTATGTTCCAAATAATGATATGTTCATGGCAATCTATCCAACTTCCCAATAATAACAAGCAATTCAGAAAACATGCGGAGTGGGGGCAGACGTTTGTGTTTGTGCTAAGGCGTTTGTGTGTTATCATTGCTAATTTTTGTGGTTTCCTTTCTCGAAAACCAACGTCACTTCAAGTGAAATACTGATAGGTATCCAACAGAATTAGTTTTTATAATTAAGTAAATATAAAAGTTATCCTAGATTTTGTTAAAATAGAAATTATTATAGGTTCATTGTTAAATTTCATTATTAAATCTCACGGGGTAGAGTTTTTCCGTCTTTAGAGTCCTTATACGGCTTGAAGGGATTAGTCTTACATGTGCGCGGGGATACCCTAGTCTAGACCAAAAGATTTCATTTTGTATTAAAGTTGTTTTATTAAAGTAAATAGAGCTTTAATGTTTTATAAGGTCTAAATAACGTGTTTTAATGACTAAACCCACTTAGGTAAAAAGTAGAAACGAAAGATCACCAACGAATGATATGCCATTTGGGTTATAAATGGATGTATACACAATCAATCGGAGGAAGGTTCCATCTAAATTGTGACGTCTGCTTTTGGGCACTGTCGTTGCATTTTAATTCCACAAGCTGATCAGTCTCTTAAGTCAAAAGGGACGATATCCCTATGGTAATTTTTCTTTGCAGGTAAAGACAACAATCTAATATTTATTAATCTATCAACTACGTGACACACAAAACACATTCAAAGTCGTCTTGCATCGTCTTCTCAACTAACCTTCTAACCTTTGGTAAATCTTCTTATTACGTGAGTCTTTCCTTTTACTAACTCTCTTGATAATAGTTAATGGTTGTGATTGATTCGACTTTTCTAAACCAGATCTTTTTGGAGTAATAAGTTGAACAACTTTTAGTTTGAGAACAACGACCAATCCCGTTTGCAGTATTTTAACTCAACGAAATTAGTCTTTTTGTGGCAAATTAACATAACATGTACCAAGTGCGCAAGCAAACATGAATTATATTAAACGCTCTGCTCTAATTAACTATTCAAAGAAAATCAAGTTCAAGAAGTAACACGGTGGATCTCGTTATCGTTGTTAGCGAAATATTCCATTCACACGAAACCTTTAGAAGAAAGGGGTATCATTAGTTAAATGAAAATGAAATAAAGTAGTAATAAACATGAAAAATTAATCTAAGCTAAGTGGCTTGTAAATATGGATAATGAGGTAATGTTGGTAGAAAACCCCTGCCACCGCAAGGTCTTGTATCCCTTTAACCCCCACGTTGACTATTAATATCTATGATGTGACTTCTCCTGTTTACAAAACACTATATAATGTGTGTAGAAGGAAATAAACAGTATTCTTCGAAGCAAAGTGGTCCAACACCTTCTCCTCTCACAATTTTGTCGTAGTGCTTCAAACTTACTAAAAAAAACCTTCAAAAGAAAAAACCGAAACGAATGTATGCCTCTTTTTTTTGTTTACATAAGATACTACTCATTTTGTCAGGGAATTTATATGGCAAAAGAAACCGTAAAATTTAACTTAATGAATGACTAATTGATTACTCAAATTAAACACTGATTATTTGACGCCAATCTCATTGATTGCCACTAACAGTAACACTAACACAGGTAAAAACTATGTTTAACAATTTCTTCCAAAATGACAATAGTCGATCCATTCATAGTCCATTCAAGAAGACAGAGAGTGAAAGAGAACTTCTATTGTGTGTGTATCGAATCCGATTACAGCTCGATCGATCATAGGACATGATCTGTTGACTGCTGCTTTTTAGAATTTCAACGCACTCAAGTATAGGCATAGTCATAGGGGTACAGGGAGTAGCTAGTTTTACGTAAGAGTATTATCAAATCAATCCTTCCTATTGGTATATTTATATAAATGAGTAAAGAGTTATTTTGGTCTCTGGGAGTGTCAAGTGGTGTTACTTTGGTCCCTAATAGATGTAAATTAGTCACTTTGGTCTCTGCTGTCAAAAAAGTGAATATTTTGAAAGACTAAAATGACAGTTAAGTAGTCACTTTCAGGGACTAAAATGATAGTAAGTATTATTTTCAGGGACCAAAGTGATTAACGATTGATAGTTGAGGACCAAAGTGACCAATTCGTATCTGTTAGGGACCAAAGTGACATAGCCTAATATTCTTAGGGACCAAAATAACTGTTTTATCTTTATATATATATGTTTATTGCACTACTTTAAATAATATTTATATATATTTATATCTTATATCCAGCCATTTAATTGATAGTGTTTGAGATTGGGAACTCAAATATTTAAAAACAAATATTGATCAAAAAAAAATATTTAAAAACAAATTAAAATTAATCGCATTCTAGTATGTATAGCATGCCTTGACCTTTGTTTATTAGAGAGAAAAAACATGCCTTCACCTTTGAGAATCGTAATCTGTATATGAGGAGTTCCAATTGAAATTTGAAAATGCTACTCTTTCTAAAAGTTAAAAGAAAAAAAAAGTTGAAGGGTTCTTCAATTAGAACTAATAAATATGGATTAGACTAGAGAAAATGCAAAATTATTTTTTAATTTCTTGTATCAATTATATTTACATATATATTTCATTTTTCTATCAAAGGAATATATCTGACCATGTGCTGCTGGGTGACATGAATATTTCCTTTTAAATATGGTGGCGGGATGGATACACATATGCAGTCCTTTTTCACTTGCACTACCTAATTAGATTGAATAAATTGATTAAGGGCTGCTACATCTACTACTATTTGATATTCTCATGTAGATTTCATCAAACACATGGCCCTAATTCTAGTTATTGCTTTCGCAATCACTCTTTGACAATGTTTCCATCTATATGGAAATTTTCAGACAGTGCACGACACATAGTTAAAATATGCTTAGTGACGATAGTGAATTGAAGTTATTAGGATCTCATCCTATGATTTATATTTTGTGAATACACACACAATTCAAGTGACTTTTTTTTACACAGTCACAAAGAAAAGTGTATGTGTATGTATATGTATATGTATATAAATATGTATATGTTTATATGTATGTAGGTATTCAAATTTATATGCTTCATTTCCTTTTAAGTGCTACAATTTGAAGATATTATCTTTTTTTGAATGACTAAAAAACTAGAAATGGCATTTTTCATAGGAAAATATTTCCGTAAATGGCAATGAGCATTGTTGATTTTGTTTCTCGTTGTATCCATTAAAATTAGACATTATTAAGTAAAAGTATATAATTTGAGGAGTGTCAGCGATGCCCTTCTAGGTCGTTATCTACTATATATAATCAGCTATATGACTTTGAATATAAAATATACAGGGGACAACTAGGAATTTGCCACCACAACATGATGTATAAGTAAGTCAGAAAGAGCATTTATATTTCCAAACATCGCCACCTTATAAATAACAACTACTTGTGTGGTAATTAACTGTGTGTTAGTTTTACCCTCCACTTCACACAACACAGTTCAAGAGGTTTGGATTCTTGTGCTGATTAATTGATCTTTCTTTTTTTGGGTCATGCATGGAAACTACTAACAGAATCAAACTAATTAGTATATGTACTATTTCTTCTAATTAATACGTGCAGTGCAGTGCAAGTGCAGTGATGATGAGAACACCAAGCAGTGATGAGAGTGGTTTGAAGAAGGGTCCATGGAGCCCAGAAGAGGACAAAATATTAGTGGATCACATTCAGAAACACGGCCATGGTAGTTGGAGAGCTCTTCCAAAGCTTGCAGGGTTGAACAGGTGTGGCAAGAGTTGCAGGCTAAGATGGACTAATTATCTGAGGCCTGATATCAAAAGAGGAAAATTCTCTGATGAAGAAGAGCATCAGATCATCAATTTACATGCACTTCTTGGGAATAAGTAATCCCCTAAGCTTATTAATTTGATTCATTATGGTATTGGTATTCCACAAAAGGTATATCTAGCTAGCAATTGAAGATTAAAAGCTTGCTAATTAATTAGTTCATGTTATAAGGAATTGGTAGTTTTAATTTCCAAATTGGTATGTTTAAAGCAATACAATACTTAGAATAAAGATCGTTCACTTTAGCATTGTGTTAAATTAATTAATATTGTATAGTAATAGTATTTATGAAAATGAAGTTATATATTGTGATTTGAATATGCTTTAATTTGTTTGCTTAGGTGGGCAGCTATAGCATCTCATCTGCCAGGGAGGACTGATAATGAAATTAAGAATTTTTGGAACACCCATTTGAAGAAAAAGCTATTGCAAATGGGGTTAGACCCAGTGACACACCGTCCAAGATTATTATCAGATCCCCTGAACCTTCTTACTAATCTACAACACATACTGGATGCTGCAAACATTGTGAACACTTTCACAAATAACCCTGCTGGTGGTCACATAATTAATAATGCTCTTAGGTTGCTACACCCAGAATCAGATACCACACAACAACTAGCAAAACTCCACTTGCTGCAGAACATGCTTCAAGCCAACCCTGCAGCCTCAAATAACTCACTGCCAGACACTACTTTGCTAAATGATGTTTTAGGATTCAATAACCTCCAAGACCTTTATGATGGTGGTAATTCAATTAGTTTTTCTTCTCAAAGTATTCAGCCCAATTTCCAAAACTTTGAAGCCCATCATGAGCAACTACCATATCATCATTATCAACAACAAATGAATGGAGGCAGAAATAGTAGTGGTTGCAGGGAGGACTCTCAAGAGTTTGAATTTGATGGACAACTTGGTTCCTCATCAAATTCTCTTCCAAAGCTGGTTTCAGCCTCACCTGGTGAACGTTCCTCAGTCAAGCTAGCAGAAAATTACATGACTTCTTCTTCCTGCAACACCTTGGAGATGTGGGGAGATTTCATGAATGAGGATGTAAACAATGATGCTTATTGGAAAGATTTCATAGAGTAAGTGTGTGCATGACATTTTCATCGTCATCATTATTTTCTTACATGCTTTCATTGCACACTCATCCTTCTGTCTTTTTCTATTTTTATTTATTTATTTGTAGACAACATTCTAACCAGCCATAGTCGACACTGCATTTGAGGGTTATCTTATCACAGCAATAATGGGATTTATGACTGATAAGGATCAACACATAGTTCATTTAGGTACATATATAATTATCGGTTGGTTCATGTGTATTAATATTTGACGACATTGTAATATTAATATCACAGGCTATATATAGGCCTCCCTATGATGTTAATTCATGTTCATCTTCTTCTTGTATATAAATAAAATGCAGTTGCAGTCTTTATATATTTTTTATAAACTTTCAAATGTGAATGGTTGGAATTAAGCCATGATGAAGAAGATGCTTGCAAAATCCACTTGTTGTCTGCCTCATATCTTTTTCCACATAAATATTATTTAACACCTTTGAAAGAGGAGAGGGAGAGTGGGGGGAAAATAGTTGACACTTTAGCAATAGTTGACACTTGAAGAGCGCAAGCAAAATTAGGAAGTAAACATTATAAAAACGATTAGTTATGTGGAGACTAAGAAAATGAAACAAACTTAAGTCCAACACCTTTAAAACATTGCCCTTGAACCGTTTGTTTATGCAATAATTTCTACCTAGCTTGACACTAATTGGACAGCAACATAATAAATCAAAATTAATGGTATAGTTTACTCAAAAGGTGAAGTTAGTACGATCTTTCTTCTATAGCCTTTTGATAATTATCTACCTTGTCCTTTTGATTAAAAAGTCAACAGTTTTTGTTATTTGTTAGGTAAGACTATTTCTATTGATTTTGACCCAATAAAGAAGGCAAAAAAAAAAAAATAGGCTTAAAAAAATATGTTTTCGGTAACGTAAATATTCGATTTTTTATTTTAGTCCATTAAAAAAAAGTCAACAAAAGTTGGTTCTGTAAAATTTTTTTTTTTGGTTTAAGTCCTTTTAGTGAATTAGTCTTGTCCTGTGCTGATGTGACACTGATGTGACATACGTATGTCTCTGTCATCTCTTGACACGTCATTTAAAATTTATAAGGACATGCTGACTAGGATCATCTTCTTATCACGGGACTAAAATAAAAAATTATAATTAAACAACTTAAAATTTTTATAGGGACCAAAGTATATTAACTGACTGAGTTCTGCTACAGATCTTCTTCCTCTTTCTCCTCCTCCTCCCATGGTGGTCTCTCTCTCCTTCCTTCCTCCTCCACCCACTCGTCCTCCCACCACCACCACCACCACCACCCCCTCCTTCTCCCCCCCTCCTCCACCACCACCACCACCACCACCATCCACCACCCCCTCCTTCTCCCCCCTCCTCCTCCACCACCACCACCACCACCACCCCTCTCTCTCCTCCTTTTCCCTCCTCTTCTCTCCTCCACTACCACCCACCTCCACCACCACCCCCTTTCCACCACCGGCCACTCGCTCCTCTCCCTTCCCCTCTCTCTCTCGGTCATAATAATATGAAACCCAGAATTAGCACAACAAAATAGATCTGGCATGAGAACCCCTGTCCCTAATTCAAAACATAAACTTGAAATTAAAATAAAAAATGACGCACTGCACAAAACAGAAACAATTCAAACCACCCACCCACATCAAAATAATATAATCCTCATAAAAAGCAAAATGGGCAGAAACAATATGCTATAGGAACCACATCTCTCTTGTTATGAATTGTTACACGTCGCCATTTTTTTCAACTGGAAGGAGGCATCACGTAATTTTTTTTGAATTATTGGTCGAATCTCATAATAATAATACAAGAAAAAGAAGGAGGAGAAGAAGAAGACGACAGTACCAATGGCGGCCATCAGTAGTTAAGATGAAAAATTGATTGAAGGGGAAGGAGGGGATGGAATGGGGGAAGCCATGAGAGGAGTGGAAGAAGGAGGGGGTGGTGAAGGAGAAGGAAGCCATGAGAAAAGAGGGTGGTGGTGGTGGAGGAGAGGGGAGGAGGGAGGAGGGAGGGGGGAGAAGAAAGGGGTGGTGGTGGAGGAGGGAGAAGCTATGAGAGAAAGGGGTGGTGGAAGGAGGGGGTGGTGGTGGTGGGAGAAGCAAGGAGGAGGTGGTGGAGGAGAAAAGCTGAAAAGGGGATTAAAATCAAAATCTCAGTTTTTAAAGGGATTAAATTCAAAACTTAAATTTTTTATAGGGATGTGTCCGATGCTATGTCATTAATATAAGCCAGGTAGATAGGTCACATCAGCGTTTCGTGCCACGTGGCATGCTGACTGGGTCATAATGTGTCGCCTAGCAAGTTAATTCACTAAAAAGACCTAAACAAAAAAAAATTACAAGACCAACTTTTGTTGACTTTTTTTTAATGGACTAAAATCAAAAATCAAATATTTACAGAGATTGAAAACTTATTTGAGCCTAAAAAATAAAAATAAAGATTGGTAGACACCCCTTGAATGTATACCAGTAGAAAAACAATTCCTAGACGGAAGGCTAATTGCACACACACTAAGGCCTGTTTGGATTGGCTTATATAGAACTTATGAACACAGTTTATGACTGATTCATAAGCTGTTTTGGGCTTATTTTTCATAAGCTACCCAGGATAGTTTATCAAAACAGCTTATGACTCATATAAAATAAGTTTCACTATAATTTTTCTTCAATTATAAAAATAACTTATACAACTTATACTATAAACAGTAGATAAACTTGTTATCCAAACATGACCTAACTTCTTCTCACACATACTTAAACCAGAAAAATACCAAAATACCCCTTCAATTTAAAAAACCCCAAAACTCTTTTATCTCCTCACTCTTTGCACACTTCCGCACTGCACAATTCCGCACCACATACCTCACCCCGCTCACACACATGGAAATCTCACTCACTCTGCACACACACATCGCACGGTGGTCGTCGTTGTCAGTACCCAAGTTTGCCGTCAGAGCATCAATAATCCCTTTAATCCCTTTGATTTGTTTTCACCCAAAAAAAAAATCCCATTAATCCGGAACTGCAACCAACATATCTCTCTTCCAAGTTTTGTGTGTGTGCAGAGGTGTGGGGATGAAAAAAAAACTGAGTGAAAGAGAGAGAGTGTGTGGCGTGGCCGCGTGGGGATGGAGAAGAAACAGAGTGGGGGATGGAAAAAAAAAAACAGAGTGAAAGAGAGAGAGTGTGGCTGCGGAACTGCACGCATTATTTGTAGCACGTACAAATAACACGTGCAGAACTATTAGTTTTGTAATTCTGCATTAGTGAAATTATTAATTCTGCATCAGTGTGAAATTATTAATTTTGTATTGATATAGAATTAATAGTTCTGTACGATATAAAATACGAAAAAGATATTTTAAATTTTGTACTGTCATGTATGTGTAATAAAAATGTGTGTACGTGTATTTAAAAATTCCGTATTAATTCTTCAATTGATCTACTTCGATCCAACATGCAAGGAACCATTCATATATAAATAATATCAATAATTAATTGTCATCAAATAAAACCATTTTTAAATTGAATTTCAACTAATCCATAAAATCTTAAAAGTATAATTAACTTTATCATTTTTCAAATACATGATATTATTATATTATTTAGAAAAAATTTACATTATTATAATTAAATACATGCAATATTAGTTTAAATCAACATAAACTTTTTTTGCCTTTGGGCATAGATATATTGTATAGAATTTCAATTTTTAATGTGAAGGATGTATTGATCAAGTCATAAAACCTTCAAGATCAATAATAATATTTTAAAATACAGAACTTATTTCATTTTTCGATCTGATTTTATTTTGCACGTTCGTGAATGAATACATGCAAGAGAACGAAAAGAATGAAAATGGGCAAAAAAATTATATACTTAATTAATATGCACAACTTTAAGAGAATTATTGTATTATATTTTTAATATTAACTCATCTTTTGTAGTTTCAAATCCAACAAATCTATTGTGGACTTCCTTTAACAAAGGATAAAATAACATTAGATGACAGAACGTTTCCCTACCCTCCCCGATGTTGTTTTAAAGAAATGATAAATTAATAATAAGTCTTGCAGTATTATGCTAAAACTCGTGGCACTATAGGCATGTTTGGATTGACTTATGCAGAGCTTATGGACACAGCTTATGACTGATTCATAAGCTGTTTTGGGCTTATTTTTCATAAGCTACTCAGGATAGCTTATCAAAACAGCTTATGGCTTATATAAAATAAGTTTCATTATAATTTTTCTTTGATTATAAAAATAGCTTATACAACTTATGCTATAAACAGTAGATAAACTTATTATCCAAACAGAGCGTATATATAATTAACTTCAAGAAAAATTATTACAAATATTGTCTCTATGTCGGCGTGAAGATCCAATTGCAAATGGTACACATTTGAATGATATAGCAATGTAACATTTATTTATAAAAAGATATTCATAATTTTTATGAAAATTAACTTTTTTTAATATATATCGTTAATTATCGTGCGAATTGTCACCACTCAAATTGTTGCTACTTGATTGAGAATTGCTGAATGTCTCATTGGCATTATAATAGTGTATGGACATGCATGGGAGATTCAATACTTTATTACATTAATCATTTCGAATCACAATAAAATTTGAAGACATACGGGATATCTAAAGCTTGAAGGTAGAGATGAACCTCATCATGTAAATAAAACTGTTACTTAGTTGATATATACACATGATAATAATATAAGCACGCAATAGTATTTTGTATGTCAAGGAAAAAGACATTTGACTGTTATTTGCCATTTTCGTTTGGGGAACTTCATATTCATGCGCTGAGAAGCATAGAGCACACTGAAGAGAGCTTAAACTTTCGGACCTTAGAAGCATTTTCAGGCTGAAAGATGATCTCAGTACTTGATCTTACGGTTACTTCTGTCCACTCTGGTGCTGATGCTCCCTCGGTTCTGTAGTCACGCAACGCGTATAAAACTTGAAGCCTAGAAGGAGCTGCAAACCATCCCAAGTTAATGGAAGAAAATACCGTATACTATAAACAACAATAATGCAACTATAGAAGAGACAGGTAATTATCAGTTGAAAATTATAATTTTATAGAAGAGAGTTAGAATCACAGGAAACTAATGGATAGTGCCAATGTAGAATGTTAAGACAGTAGGAAAGTGACCCTCTCTCACTCTCCCCTCCCACAATAATTTCATGCCCTGATTCTTGATCTTGACTCATCTATCAGTTAACTTAGAGAAGGATATCATTATTACCATTTTTTGGTGATAGAGGATATTAAAATTACTGTTATCACAGCTAAATCCAATTGGTATGCAAAAGCATAGTTTATTCCCAGAAGATTACCTAGTCCAAACATGCTTGTCTTTTGGATTATCATACGACCAACTTTTGATCTTCTAATATGTCTTAACGCTTCAACATCTTCTTGCTTGCCCTTAAATTCCAGGAACTCCCCCAATACATGCTTGTTGCCTTTCAGTTCCAACCTGCAAGCCAAACAATCTGTTTTGTTAGTAAAAAACTAAGATTTGTTAATATTAAACAAACGCCAACAATGCTCCGAAAGTACACTAATCTGAATGCATGCACATCTGCTTTGTAAGCCCCTTTAATCAACAATTTTTTTTAATAAAACAAAGAAATCCTTTGATTTGATTCGGAAGAACTTCCTGACAGTGTAGAACAGATAACCCAAAAGTGCTTTTGCCAAGGTATTCCATGATAAACATAAGGCAAATGGAGCCTTCTCCCAATGGAGCTTTGAGATTGAATAGGTTTTTGACACATCAAGCAAATCCAAACCAAGCTTCTAACAAGCCAACATCAAATAGCTCACAAATGGATTGACATGTTTACTTCCCTAAGCCAAAGTATTGTCAAGGCTTGCAGGAAATTTTACTAAAAGAATAAAATATTAGAAATATAACCACTGACTCATCAAGTACAAATGGTAACTAACCTATCCCATATTGGAGCTGTGCTAAGGACAAAATCAAGATTCTGGTTACCAGATTCTGACATATCCTTCCCACTACGAAGGGCACTCTTCACCCAACTAGAAAACATACTCTTTGCTCCTGGCTTCAGTTGGACCCATTGTTCATGGATAATAACTTCAGATGGAAAATCACCTGTAGGAATGGTACTGCAAATACAAAGAAATGAAATTTAACATACGTTACAAAACAAAGTTAAAAAAAAATAAAAAATAAAATACCAGTTTGCTGTTGACTAAGCAAAACCAGATAGGCTGATACATCTTTTTCCTTGTCATAAATACTGCTTGTCAAGGGATTAAACTGACGCTTACAATTTCTTCAACACATTTCCAACTTATACACAACTTTAACTGGAAATTACGTAGTATTAATCTCTCCATTTCTTGCAAAGAATTATCTAAAAACAGAATGCATGAAACATATGAATAGGAAGAGTGACCATTACAAGTCAACATATGAAGCCAAATTTGGAAGTCTTTAACAAAAAATCACATAGTATATTAGTATTAGCTAATCACGAATGAAAAGAGAGTAGCTTCTAGAGAAATTGACACCACTTATAGCTGCTGATATTACCAGGAGATTCAAAATCATACCATAATTTAGGATTTGGAAGTATAATTTTATAAGTTATGTATCCTTTAGGTAGAGCAACCCCTCTTTGTTCAAGATATGATTCAAGGATAGTGACTTGCTTTCTTGCTTCTTCCACCTGTATAAAATTTGAGAAAACGACTAATGAAAAAAGTTACCAATTAGGCGATCTACCCATATTCTTCCACATTTAATGCAGCCTCAATAACAAAATATGAACAAATCAAAATCCAAATCGCTGTTTATATTATTATTTAATAAACATCCGAAAGTGGCTTCTAAAATCTAATTTATGCCATCTTATGAAACAGCATTCAGGCAGTGTTCTGCATTTATAAGAACAGAGTCATTCAAGTGGTTCCTTACAGGATCAGGGTGACGCTCTACTTTATGTTTTCCTGGCTTTTCACAGACCCAACTACCATCGCCATGAACTGTCAAAATCCCTGAGAAGTTCTTCACGGATATCACTGCTAGCTCTCTGCAACATTGAAGTGAAATTAAAATCATTATTTGATTATTTATTACCTAGCTATCAGCAAGTAAATGAATAATAATAATAATAATAATACTGACAACAACAACAAGTCAATAATAATAATAATAATAATAAGAAGTTCACGCAAACAAGTATAAAACTGAAAGAGAAACAAACAATCATGCATATTGCACCAATGTGTTTAATGTTTATGTTCTTCAGTCTTAAGAAGTTGTAACTCATTAATCTCCCCCACATTGCCCATAAGTAAAACATGTAACATGAATGGAAAATAGTCACAAAAAATGATTGGAAGAAAAGAGGAAAGGTAGATAATACTCTTTAGTGACAAGAACCAGATCAATGCTCTGTCGAGAACCAGAGTCAGCATCGGGAATTCGAAGACCCACATACACCTTTCCTCTATAGAGCTTTTGAAGCCTGCAAAAAATTCAAAATTTACACAATAAAAAATTTGAAATTTCTTAGGCCCAAAATGATGATTTTGGGGGAATTTGTGCCCTAACCTAAGGGGAAGAAAAAAGACCTATCAGCGACGGTGAAAAGAGCAGTGGAATCAGATCCTTCAATGTCCAAAACGTCGTCGTTGTAGAAGAAGCATTTGAACAATTTGTAGATAATCAAACCACAGATAATCGCTGGCCACATCTCTCTGCTCGCTTCCACTTTCTTCTTCACTCGTCGAATAGAATAGCTTCAATTCAACCAACCAAAATCAGTGTGAAGCTATTATCTTCTTAGCTTAACGATTAAGGTCTTTGTTTGAAAATGGGAAGGAAGTCAAGTATAATAAATGAGTTAATCGTCATTTTGGCATATGGTCTCACTTAGGTATTTTTGAAATTAACAAAAAAGCAATTTAGTCTTTGAAATTGTAAAACGTTGGTTAAATTAGTCTCTAAAATTGTAAAACGACGGTCAAGTTAGTCCGTCGTTTTACAATTGTAGAGACTAACTTGACCGACGTTTTACAATTTCAAAGACTAAATTGTCTTTTCGTTAATTTCAAGAAACCTAAGTGAAACTGTTTCACAATTTCAATGGCTAAAATGACACTTAACTCTATAATAAATACTACCTCTCCCTAACTAACTATAAGAGATTTCAGGCGACTTCTCTTTTTTATAAAAAGCTTTTGTAAATATGTATTTAAATTATTTTTATTTATTATAAATATTTTTTGTCTTTTTTTATGATAAATAGAGAAGAGAAATAATGTATTAATTAAGTGGAAGAGAATAAATATAAAAAAAAAATACTACTAAAGACAAATTTAAAAATATAATATAAATTATTAATATATTTAATATATTTTTTTTGACAAAAATAATAAATTTAATACTATAAACTATATTAATTAATTTTATACGTGGAACCTCTTATAATTAGAGAGAGCAGTATACCCTGCATTTCACGGCTTACAATACGCTATAAGTGTTTTATAACAGAGATAAACGATTAAATCAAAGAAAGTGAAAATCTCATTTGAATGAATGATTAATTAAAATAAAAATATTGATTTAACTTAATATAAAAATTCTAAAGATGTGTGTGACAGAATGAATAAGATTGATGATTACATAAAATAAGTATCTATATATATGTTATTTTACTTTGAATAATATTTTTTTTTTGCTGAATTGAATAATGGAATTTTGATTTATTATTATCAGAATATTTAACATGTAATAGACTCATGTTTATATTAAATCTACACTATATATTGTCATCACTCTTTAAAGTGAATTTTTTTGAGCAAATCACTCTTTAAAAGTGATATAAAATCATATAATACTCTTTTTAAGGTATGTGGCTTCAAACTGGAAAATACCTTTTTTATGTTATTTATAAGTTTTTAAGTAGTTGTTTTTTATTACATTTAAGTAATTGTTTTAAAGTTTTACTTTTTATTAAAATTTTACTTTTTTCTCAAAATCTCGTCTACTTACACTCTTTAATTAATTACTTACAAATTTTAAATTTTACGTTGGCATTTTATTTTTCACCTCAATTCTCAATTTCTTGTATTTTAAAATTAATTACTTTCAAATCTATTTTTATACATTAAGTTAGAAGTTAGAGTATATATTATCCTAAAAGCTTTAGTATTTTAAAGGCTTAAATATGTTTTTAGTCCCTCAAGTTTGGATAATTGTTGCTTTTAGTTCCTAAAATTTAAAACGCCTATTTTTGGTACCTTATTTTTAAAAATGTGTCATTTTTAGTCCTTGGGGCTATCTTTTAATTTGAAAAATATTTTTTAAATTTATAATTTGACCCCTCTTAAATTTTGATTCTTACCTTATTCCCATTTCTCTAACTTCTAAAGATTTTTTAAATTTATATTTTGACCCCTCTCAAATTTAGAAAATATTTTTTAAATTTAAAATATGACCTCAGGGACTAAAAGTGACACATTTTTAAAAATAAGAGACAAAAAAATAAGCATTTTAAATATGAGAGACCAAAAACAACAATTTTCCAAACTTGAGGGAGTAAAAACATATTGGCTTTAATATTAATTTGGTCCCTGTAATATAGGGGGTTTTTGATTTAGGTCCCTATAAAAAAGGTCAAACTTTTTTCGTTCTTGTTTTATTTATTTTTTTGAATTTAGTCCTCGTTTTTTTTTTTTGAATTTAGTCCCTCACTAGCATTGACCGCTGATACGGCACTAGAAGGTCCCTATAAAATTCCTACGTGGCACCAGCGAATTTAGTCCCTCACTAGCGTTGACCGCTGATACGGCACTAGGAGGTCCCTATAAAATTCCTACGTGGCACCAGCGTGGCTTACACGTCACCTGACACATACTTATACAAATATTAGGTTTTGAATTTAGTCCCTATAAAAAATATGTGTTTTGAATTTAGTCCTTATAAAAAATACGTGTTTTGAATTTAATCCCCATAAAAAATACGCATTTTGAATTTAGTCCATATTCTTCTCCACCACCTCCACCTCCTTCTCCCCCTTCTCCACCACCACCACCACCCCCATCCCTACCTCCATCACCCCCACCCCCACCTCCTTCCTCCTCCACCCCCACCCCCACCCCCACCCCTACCTCCACCACCACCCCTCTTCCACCACCCCCACGTCCACCACCTCCTTCTCCACCCTCACCACCAAATGGAAACAACAACAACAATAAAAATCTGCAGATACAACAACAACAACGAAGATCTACAGATACAACAACATCATCAACAACAACAACAAGAACATCAACAACGAAAATCGTAGAGCAACAACAACAACGAAATGGGGATATGTTTTCGATTTCGAAATTGGGGATCTATTGGGGGGACGGGAGTGAGGCGAATGGGGAGAGAAGGTGGGGGGGGCGAGAGTGAGGTGAATGGGGGGCGGGGACAGTGGAGGTGAGGGGGAAGGTGGGGAAGGGAAAGGGGAGAGAGAGGGGTTGTTGTTGTATGGAGGAGGAGGGTGGAGGATGGAGGAGGAGGAGGAGGTTGTAGTGGTGGTGGCCCGTGGAGAGAGAAGGGTGGGGAAGGGAAAGGGGAAAGGGGAAAGAGAAGGACTAAAATCAAAATATAAATTTTAAGGGACTATATTCAAAACGTTTTTTTTTTAGAGGGACTAAATTCAAAATGTAATATGTTTATAGGGATGTATCTGGTAATGTGTCATTTATACAAGCCACGTCAGCAAGGCCACATCAGCAGTTTTTGCCACGTAAGCGGTCAACTCACTCCAGGGACTAAAATCAAAAAATAAAATAAAAGAAGGACAAAAAAAGTTTGACTATTTTTATAGGGACTAAATTCAAAATCAGTGATATTATAGGGACTAAATTAATATTAAAGCCAAACATATTTATGCCTTTTTTAAATATGAAAGCATGCCTTTTTTTTATTTGATTTTTTTAGAATTAATTGTTTTTGGAATATTTAGAGAAAAATCATTTATTTCCAAAGTCTCTTTCAATCAACTTTTAATTATAAATAATTTTAAATTTTAAATACAAAATAAATTAATTTGTACGAACACGTAATTGAATGCAATGATGGAAAAAAGAATTTTGCTTTTCCTTGCCATGTGAGATCAAAATTCAAACACATGATTCTTGTATTCAAATTGGGCGTTACGTTTTTTAGAGAATTTTTCCCCTTCAACTCTTTCTTTTCTCGATTCACATACAACCCAAAAAAATCCAATAAGACGTCAAAAACAATTCAATAAAGAATCAAATTAAAAATATATTTTTGTTGGTCAAAGGAGGTATAAACTAAGCATCATATAAGAATTTTTTAGTTTGGACCTCAATTTTCTAAGGTGCTAGGTTTGAATTAAGACAACGATCAACATTACCTTTCAAAAATTAGGTAGACGACAAGAGAAAATAAAAACATTCTAATTTGTGCACTACGATCTAAAGAGAAGCGTTGAAGGGTCAATATTATTATACGTCAAAAAGGGGTTATCGACCAGACTTCGATTTTGGAATTGGAATAACATAACATACTAAAATACAATCCAACTTGCCACTAATTCCTTGGTCAAATCTATATAGGAATAGGAGGGACAAGGGGCAAAGGCAAAATATATTGGAGAAAAAATAATAATAATTCCATCACATTGCCAACATGGAGAATTGCAACCCAAAAAGAAGTGATTAGAGAAGAAAATCCTAAACAATATTACAAAGCCTCTTCTTCATTCTTCAAAAGCTATTCCATTCCAAGAAGCAAAAAGCATAACAAAGCAAATAACGTGCAAACGATTTTAATGTTCAATTAATATACCTGCCAAAGTGAAAAAAAGTATTTGTTGGGTTGTTCTATTTGTGGTTGCTACCACCCTTTTTCTTGAGCAGGCTTCCAAACTTGCCAAGCAAAGGCTTCTTCTTCTTCTTCATCACTTGTTGCTGCTTTGATGGTGAGCTCCCACCACCATCATCAGTGTTCTCTGTTACAGTTACAGAAGAGGCTCCATTTGTGTGGTCCTCACCACCACCTTCTGTCTTTGACTCAACTTCCTCTTCAAAGGATTCAGCCTCTGGTTCTGGTTCTGGTCCTGGTCCTCTCTCTGGTGAGAACTCCTTTTTCTCTATCTTGCAGCTCTCCCACATTTTGAATTCAAATGAATCATCTTTTCCCTTCCCCACATTTTCTTCCTTCAGTTTTCCATTCACATTCTCAGCTTTGGGAGATTCAACCTTTTCTTCAGACTTCTCATCATTCAGGAGAATGTTTTCTTCCTGTAAGCTTTGTCTGAGTCCTCCGTTGGCCGAAAGCTCTCCCCCCTTGGATATGTTGTCTTCTCCTCCTCCGTGTCCATTCTCTTCGGAGAACTCGACTACTTTAGGAAGCAAATCGTAGTCCTTCTCGCTGTCAGTAAGATCCCCATTTTCCTTGGTCTGGTTTCGGGTTGTAGCTTCTTCGAGCAACTTAGATAACTCCTCTACCTTCTTAATAGATGCGGATTCATGAGATCGGAGTTCCTCATTTTCTTGGAAAATATTCTGAAACTCATTTTCTTTATCCAATAAACTCTCCTTCAACTTCATGTTTTCCGCCTGCGCTTCTTTGAGTGCTTCCTGCAGGTGGATCACCTCAGCCTCGACTTCCTTCAGATTTTCCTTCAGTTGGGCTTCCTCCTCTCTCTTGGCACTAGCTTCTTCCTCGGTTTCTTTCAGTAAATGAATCAATCTATTAACTTCTTTTCCAAGGGATGAGTGTTCTTCTTCGGTTTGCTTTAAGCTGCTGACAAGATGAAGCTCTCTCTGCTCCCACTCTTCCTTGGATTTCTCAATATCGTTCTTAGAATTCTCAACACTACTCGTAAGAACATCAATCTCATGCCGTGCATCATTAAGCATAGACTCGTATTTTTCATTACTAGCTTTTAATACCAGCTTTAAATCTTCAATCTGGGTCTCATAGCTTTCATGTTCAGCATGACTGGCTAACAGTTTTTCTTTGGCATCTCTAGCTTCTGCAGCCACTTCATGTAATGCAGAAGTTAAGCCTTCCATGGCCTTTTTGGTCTTTTCTTCTTCATCTCTAGAAATCTCCAATTCATTGATAAGTTTGTTTTTCTCTTCTAATAGGGTCTGCGCACTTGAAGCTGCAAGATTTTCCTTGTTCAAAGCCTGAGCCTTCTCTTGATTAACTGTCTCAAGTTCAGATTTGAGAGATTCAATCTTCTTTGACATTTCAAGGCTTTCTTCCTTAGCCACAAGAAGACAACGCTCCGAATCCTCAAGATCTCCTCTTTGCCTCCCAATTGTCATTTCCAACAATCCCACCTTCTCTTTAAGACTAGAAATTTCAGATTCTGCATCACGCAACAATTCATTTTTTCCTTCTAGCTGTTTCGTTACAGAATCCAAAGAAAGTGACACAGATCTCTCTAATTTGTTTGCTTCTTCAACCTTCATTTCTAGTTCCTCAACCTTTTTGCTCCACTCCTCTAACACACTACGGGCATAAGATTCAGCCATCTTTGCAGCTTCAACCTCCACATTAAGCTGTTCGATATAAGTCTCTTTCTCTGTCAACTTTTCGTCATAACCCTTTGCCTTTTCAAGTTCTTGCTTAAGAGCTTCTATCTCTGCTTGCAGCTTCAGTACAATCTTGTTTTCACTAGCTTCCGTTTCCAGCTTTGAATCTAGTAAGGCCTTCAAGCGTGTCAGTTCAGCTGAAAGAATCTCCGCTTTCTCCACATGAAGCTCAGCAATTTTAGTCGCATCATCAGCATGACTCAATGCCTGGTTCTTTGCATCACAAGTCATGACAAGTTCTTGCTTAACCCGCTGAAGCTCCTGAGTGGTGGAGAGAAGAGCGGACACATCCAAAGCATGCTGGTTCCTCACATTCTCAAGTTCTTTCTGCCACTCCTCTTCCTTCTTCTGAGCAGCTTCAATTCCAGCCTGTTCCAACTCAACAGCTCGGAACTTCTCAATCTCAGAATCCTCCTCAGCCCGCTTCTGAGCCACCATTGCCTCCCTAAGTTTCTCATTTGCTTCCTCGGCCACTCTCTGTGCTTCTTTCAGCTCATTTATTGCTTTTGCCTTCTCTTTCTCAGCCTGAATCAGCTGTTCCTTTGCTTTCTTTAGATCTTCTTGAGCGAGGTTTAACTGGGTCTGCAATTCTGAACCCTTTGCAGCTCTTGGGGGTTGCTTCTGAAAATTCAAGGAACATAATAAACACATATTAGAGTACAAATAAACAAAGAAAAGCATGACAAAAGAGATCTTTTCGCTGTATCGATTGTCACAAATAATGAAGGGAACATATTCAACAGTTCACTGCCACATACTAGACATCTCATAATAAAGGATAAGAATCTATTCATAATCTAAAACTTCAAATTCTGGTAAAAAAAATGTCAAATAATTAACAGTCTAACATTTGTCAAGAGACAATTGGAAAGTTCAAATGCTTCTTCCGAAAACAGATTTGGAAGAGAAGAAAACAGTCAAACTGTCCAAGTGCAGCCGTTGGGTAATAGAGCCAAACATGATTCAATCAATCTCAGAGGAAGAAGAGAGACAAAGTGTATTTGCTATAACTTACATCAGCTGGGGTGGTGGGTCTTGGTGATTTCCGGTCAGCAATTGGCTTTGAATTCACCGATTGTGGCGATTTTTCCGCAGAAAGGCGCAAATTTTGTAAAGGGGATGGCGATGACTCAGATTCTGGTTTTGATACTCCTCTGCTGAGTCTACTACCTCTTGGAGTTGCAGGTGATGCTTTGTTAGGAGTTGCTGGTGGTGCTTTGTTGGGAGTAGCCAGTGGTGCCTTGTTGGGTGTTTCAGCTAAATTGGATCTATCAGGTTATGAACAATCAACAATGTATATTAAATGAAACAGAAAAAAGACAAGACACTACAAAATAACAAAATGTCATAATTGTATCCAATCAGATAGATGGATCTGAGCCTAAGGAAACTAACTCTTCATACCAAATTCAGTATCTATGAAGCAAAAGAGAAAGTGGGTTAGTAATTGATTGTCAGCCAGAAGTGAGAATTAGGGCCAAAATCTCAGATAGTGATAGTAAATAACAAGAACAGCAAAGATCAAGAACCAAGAGGGAACAATTAGAACAAGAATGAAATAAAGTGAGGCCCCCATCTTTAAATTTTGAGCATACACGAGATAAAAACTAAAAAGCACCGAAATTTAAACAGATAATGCAAAAGGGATTACTCATGAAGTTAGGAAATTCAGAAAAAAGTTCCTCAAAACAGCAGATCAAACCCATTAATCAGAAAATCTCACACTAGTAACCCAAATAGGAAAAAGGGAAAATGTGAAGCGGTGCACAGAAGAAGTTGAGGAAAACCCAAATCAGATCTTAGAGCAATAGAGACACACACAACAGAAAGCACGGAGCTTGAATGACAAACCTGGATTTTGAAGAAGCCATGGTGAAGGGTGGCAGAGAGAAACCAAGTAAACGACAAAGGTGTAGCCTTTGCTCCTCAAAGTGTCAGTTACAGGATTGGGAATGCTGGAGCTCCAACATTGTCAGACTGAACACATTTGGGATCAGAGTAAGCAAAAATCAAATTTGTTTTCTTTTTCTTTCTTTTATGGGAAATTATGGGAAGGAGAGGATTGATGGAAGGAGAGGATTTCACAAAAACATAAACCAAAACCAAATAAATTTAGTTGGTTTTCCTGTCTCCAGAGTGGCCACACAAAAACCACCCCTTTCTCTCTCTCTAACTCACTCACTCACTATTTCTCTCTCTTATTACCCATTTCCTTCACTCTTTCTACTCTCATCATACTCTCACAGGCCACAGCAGTACAGTAGTAGTTTGTTTGTGTATATCTTCTTCAGGTGGGTGGGGAGGGGGAGGAGGAGGGTGAATGGACAAAAGTAACCCTCAGTTTTCTAAAATCTGTCAAAGCCAAAGGCATGTATAACTTTTTCAGAAGTAAAGACCTGTCTTACCCTTCTTTTCAGGAAAAAGAGATAATTTGCCATGGGATTAGGAACTGCCCCTGTAATTTTCTTCTTAATTTTTTTAGTTAAGAGATAGTAGTAATTTTTTTCCTGAAAAGAAAAATATTAACGATAATTGATCCCTTGCATGTGCATGTCCCAAGAATTTCAAAAGGGGGGAAAAGAGACTTGGTTCTGTGACCCAGAAATTTAAAAGAGACAGCAATTAATATTACGAATTGTGTTGGATTGTTTTAAAAGAAAAAAAAATGCGGAGCTCAAATTACTACTACCAAACAAAATGCATGATTCTTACATTTGCTAACTTTCCTTAATGCTTTGAGATTATTTTCTTAATTCCACATTTTGACATTAAATTAATTTTATGACCTCAATATTCTCAAAAGGCTAAACTGCAATTTTCATCATCCAGTATATATTATGATTGTGTAATTTTGATTTTTTACTTCTCGATTGTATCAATTACGTTTTCAAGTATCTCAATTGTTATCATCAATTGTCAAAAAATCTCTTAAAGCAAGTTGACAACACACATGATACAATACTTATCGTTTAAAATGTTGACGTGTGAAAATCTTTGTCATACCATTAAAAACTCAATTGGTTGGATCAAAATTGTACAATTAGAATACTAGGAGAGGAACAATTTTTTTTTGATAGAAGAGAAAAAATCAAACTTGGATTTCAGACACTACAAATGCTAAGCACTACTTTTTTGGGATATATATTAAACATACAAACCATTCTCTTTTAATATGTACTTTTATTTAAATAAGTTATATTCACAAGTATATATGCTAACAAATACAAAACAAAAACTTATTGTCATTTTATTTATTTTGTGATTTATTATTAATTATTAATGAATGCGATAATTTTATACACATTACAGGATAATAATTCATCATCAACTTATCTTGTGATTTATAATTCATGAAAAAAGTAATAAACAGATGACCATATTTTGAACTTTTAAAAAGTAATTGTTAGAAAAAGTGAAAAACCAAAGTCTCGTAATAGTAACTTAATATAAGGTTGTTATGCCAATTAACCTGAGGATAAATCCAACCACATAAAACACTTTACTTTTTGATGCAATGGATATTTTGTTGGAAAGTCATGATCGTGTTTTTGCACGTAAACCAAAACTAAGGAAAATATATCCAGAATTATTTAAAATAAAAATAATACTATTAGCATTTTGGCATGATTCTTATTTAGTAATAAACTATTCAATACATTTCTTAATATGCTTTTTATAATTAATTTATTTTAAAAATAATTACAAAAATATATATTATATATAAGTATATTATTTAGTATTCTCCTTGCTTTTATAACACGGAGAAATCACAAAGCAATTGAGAGACCAAAAACTTCTATTAGAAAAAAAAGCTAGAGACTAAAATCTTCTCTAAGGATCAAGTTAATTAACCAAGTAAAGGAACCCGAGATTAGCAATAAATACGATTGACTTCATAAGAAATTAAAGTGCATGGCTTTATCACATTCAAAAATGAAGATTTAAAAGTGTAAGAAAGACAAGGTATGTATCTTAATCTCTACTATAGTATAATTTAATTTCTTTAAATGGAATTCATTTATGTCGAGAAATTAAATAAGTAAATAGACGTTTAATTCACACTAAACACCAATTTCTTTTTTGAAGACTGCGGAGTAAGGACATTAATTAATCCGGTGCCCAATCTTTTTTTATGGGTCACGAAACCTGTCAAACATTTAACTGCTTTTGTGGTTAATTTTGTTTAATACTAATATTATAGTAAAATTTGAAATTCATTGTAAAAATACTTAATGAAAGTTGACCAAGTAATTAGATGCAGCCAATGTAGACAAAATGCTGTTGAGATAGAGTTGTCAAAACGAGCCAGTTCGGCGGCTCGACTTGAGTTGGCAGATAAACGAGTTGAGTCGAGCCGAGCCGAGCTGACTTGGATTTTTTAAGGGTCAGAAAATGGCCAGCTCGGCTCGGCTCTCTCCGAGTTTGCGGATTACTTGAGCTGGCTCGCGGGCTGGATCAATAAAAAAATATTAAAAATGATTAAAAAATATTTAAAAATGATTAAAAAAATAATAAAAAATTAAAAAAACTAAAAAAAATATTTAAAATAATTAATTTTTATTTAATTTTTATTTTTTAGTGTGGCTCGCGAGTCAGCTCGACTCGTGACGAGCTAATCCTCTTCAGCTTGCGGGTTAAATAAACCGAACCAAAAAGACTCAGAATTAAACAAATCAACTATTTAATAACCCTTTTAACCCACAAGCCAAATCAAACCGAGCTAACTCGCGAGTCAAAGCTATGTGTTGAAAAGCTCGTGGCATATCATGTCAACTTACACAACCATTTAAGTTTTCTGTTTTAAATGTGTAGTGACAGTTGAACTAATGAGGAAAATTTATATAAAAAAAATATTCTTTTTTGAAAACCCTTCAACATCAGGATCACAAAATTTCTAGTTGTTGCTAGTTTTTATTATAAAAAATTAACGATGATTGGGGATAATATATATATAAAAACTGTTAATGGGAACCAGCAGGTGATTTACGTAAATGGCGTAGTAAACAAATTTAATTAGTTTATAGTGAGTGTGGGATTTGCCATTGGATCGACCTTTTAATTTGTATGGTGGGAAACTGACTAGCAACCAACAAACCTTCCTTTATCTTGTATTTGTGGCAAAACCAATTGTAATATTGTTATATTATTACAGATAATTAATAATAGGCGCAACTTGAGCTACCTTTAGAAAGGGTTTGCATAATATGTAGCAAAAAAAAAAAAAAGAATTGCATAATTAGCCAGGGAATTTTTACTCAACATGTGTTTTCATATGTGTGTGCGTGTGTGTATATATGGGCCTTGCATTACATTGGTTAAGAATTTAATATTTTTCTAAAAATTATTAAAATTCAAAATATTCAACAAAAACTATATTTTCCAATAGAGAAATTTTACTTTTAATTTCTTGCATATTAAGCTTTGGTAAGTAATATGGGACTTTCAGTAAAATGGCTAGCTGCATATAAAACACAGCACAGGCCAATCCAATTTGTCGCCTTCTTTTCCGTTGTTTTCGCTTTTTTTGGAATTTTAAAAGTGACGAGACGAGCGAGAGTATATATTATATTGTGAATTTAATTCCCCACGAATTTTAATTTTCTCGATCGATCCCTTTTTGTTTTCATCATAAAAAAAAAAGTTGTTCAATTTTGATAATAATAGGGATCGTGACTTAATATTCAAGAAAACATACAAACTGAAAATATTATACGATCAAGTCATAAAATTTTAAAATATTAAATTAAAATTAAGATATATTTGACTTTGGATTTTTCTCCTTGCCACCCACAATTCCATTTTTCCCAAACGGACCACACACAACAACATATAATGTTACAATTGAACAAACTAAAAAAATCATCAGATCAGAATGGTAAACAACAGGAAGAAAGGAATTAAGTAATTTGTCCCATCCAGTTAATTAATCTCTGTGTTTTTCTTTTGTTTTGTAACTGGCTCAAAGCGGTACTTAATTTTTTTTTTTAAAAAAAGAAGTGCTTAAATAAAAGATTTGTATTTTAAGAATTTATATTGGTGACTTATTTTGAGAAACTTTTATTCATGTAAGAGTTCTTTTTTACATGTGGGTGTGTAATGTATATGTATGTCCTCATGACATTATTGGGAGAGAAGGGAAGAGAAAGGGAGGGGGGGGGGGGGGGGAATGGCTTCCACATGGGGAGTGGGGTGGGATCAAATTAAATCTAAATCTAAATCAAAATCAAAACGACAAGAAACTAATTAATCATCATCAGGTTCAGGCAACGACAGCACACACGTAACCATCATTCTGAAGCAACGAGTATATGTGTTGTTTCATTCAGCTGCTGCTTCCCTCCCTCCTTAACTTAAATATTCCCTTTTCCTTTCTCTTCATCAATTTTTATAGTTGGCTTCCGCAGTTCCATTAATTAATGATCACACTGAAGACTCTGCCACATGCACCCATACCAGACAACTTCCCCCTACTTCCGCTTTTATTCTTTTCCTCTCATAATAATTATCCTACATTTATTTGACTCCAATTTTTTTTTTGTATTTATTTAGTGGGGTTTGATGCAAAGGTTAGAGCCGGTGTAACCAAGATGGAGTAATGTTTTATCATTAATTAAATAGATTGTGTAGCTCTAGCTAGCTCTGTACATATAATAATTAAAGTCAAATGCATATTTCATAATTGAATTAAAAAAGTTACTAGTACTCAAGAAGTCAGGCGACCCTTAATTAAGGATATGATTCACACGTTCACAGCATATCCATTAATTAGAACCCACTTCAGAAGGAAATGCAAAAATAACCGCCATTCTTCATTTCATGCATTATTCTCCAATAACAAGTTGTTAATTGCACGTGAAATTCACACATTAGCACTTAGAGTAGTAGTACTTGTTCTGATAGAAACAAATTAAACGCATTCAGATTTTTTTTGTTTCCCTCCGTAAAGGAGCTGAGAACCTCAAGCCATTGCATTGATCCAACCAACCCCACTCCTTTTCTTTTGGGAATCGGCCGGGGTGTTCTTTTTAACTTGTTAGGGTGGATGGAGGGGACCAGTGATCTCTGAGAGAAGAATCAACTATCCCGTTAGCTAAACATTACGAGAATCAATAACAACAAATACATACGATCATCGAAGTTTCCTGTTTGTGCCTTACAGGTATGTATGTATGTTGCTGGAGGAAGGATTTAAATTGAAAATCGCAAATACGATGTTGAAAGGGATGTAAGTATGGGAAGTAGATTGTCCAATACTTCAAGGAATGGGAATGTGCCCACTGTGGAAGTGGCCATAAATTAAAAGACGTGAAAATGGGTAGTGCCCTCCCGGGTCCTCAGTCCCACACCCTTGGCAGCATACGGCGAATCAATGTGGCCCACCAATTCATAGTACCTTCATAAAAAAGGCGTGACAGGATAATGGAAGCACCCAGGCTGATTAAATAACCATGCCCAAAACTCAACTTGAACCAAACAAAGGCGAAAGAAAGAAATACACGCTAGTTGCAAGACACAACAAGAGATGAGGATAAAGATGGCATAATCATTTATTTTTTTTTTGAAAATTAATAGTGAATGAAACTAAATCATGACCTGCAGTTCTATTTCTATCATGACACCATTTACACATTACTGGCTTTCCTCCACAAAGATATTTAGCTAGGTATTTTTCTATTCTTCAAGCCTCTGCTTTGTGCTTGCACAGTTAATTTACTTCCAAATTCCTTCCCTATGTGCCTGTTAGCAATCCCAAAAAGTAATGAAAACAAATTGCAATCAGATACAGAATATGCATAATGATACTTAATACTAACTCTGCCCCCCATCGTCCAAAGGCAACATCATATATAATAGTACGGAGAGGTCATTCAATATAGCATACTACTGCCGTGTCCGTTTGTTTTAGATTTTGGTAGAATTGTGTTTGAAGAATTGATTTTAAAAAAATTGTGTTGAGAAGAATTGATTTGTGTTTGGTAATGATATTTTAAAAGTGTGTTCAGAAGAATTGATTGTGTTTGGATGATAAAGGTAGAATCACGTTTGATGTGTAAATATAAAGAATTTTGTGGGTCCCACACCCAAACGTGATTTTGCAAACAGAAAAGCAACCTAGGACCTCCTTCTACTAGAATTGATTCTGGACCTCAAAACCACGTTTCGAATTTTTACGTTGGAGAAACAAACAGTCCAACTTTTTGCCAAAATCACGTTTGACTTGGTCAAACATGATTTTGGCCTCAAACACACGTTTGAGAATTTAAAACAAACACTCACTATATGTTTGTGGTTATTTCTCCTTGAGGGCAGGGAGCCAGTTTTTGGATAGTCTGACATTAAATTTAGCAAACTAATACAGAGACGCAAGAAGTAAAATGCAATTGGTAACACAAAAATTTACCAATGACTGGGGGTCAAACCATGGCAGATCAGTAAACAACTCTCAGTGAAGAGAATACTTACCATAATTTTGGTGCACTTTTGAGAAGTTGTAAATGGTTTTTATTAAGGAACCGTATCTCATGAAGTTCAATGATCCCATATGCCTGCAATAAATATTAGTCAGAACATATTCAAATAAAAAAAATGGAAAAAAAAGAAGCTATGTACAAAATGGAACATCTTATACTCGCATCACATACAACCTATGCAATGCATGGGGTTCATTTTTAAGGTTTGATGCTTCAGCAACAGAACTGTGGAGTAGCAACACTGCCACGGATTTACTACAACCCAAGAAAGAAAATATAGCAAAAAGGGAGAAAAAAGAAAGCAAAAAAAAGAAACTAAATCAGATCCAATCAGATTTACTGACAAGTGACAGCTAATGATTATAACTATTTTCATTTACATGGACTTCTATTTCGTCTTATCAATAACAGACTAATCCAAGTTGAGAAGCCTAACACAGAAAAAAAATGCCAATGTAACAGAATTTCTGCTGCTTGTAGCTTCTAAGCATAAGCATTGTTGCACTTCACAAGAATAAACAAGCCAACTTTTCACTGCACTGATGATGATAACAATGAAAACAATAACAATAATAATATCCTAGAAACAACTTACACAATCTCTGTATACCGAATCCTCCATACAGGAAAACCAAGATGGCTCCTTACGGGTCCATAAACCAGCAAAAGGTCAGGTTCAGGACCTTTGCTACCTGCCGGTAAAACAAGATTGTCATTAATCTGATAATGTTATACACTTATACTGCACAAAGAAATGAACTCTTTAAACTACTAGTAGGTTCAGGAAGCAAACATACCAACAATTTCCAGTGCCTCATTCAGGTGAGGCTCTAACAAGATTTGATAATCAAGTTCTCCACCTATTTTATGTTGTTTCAAATTCTCAACAAAAATCAAGTTAGCTGCTTTGGCCACTGCTTCCTTCCCATCCACACAAGAAACAAATTCTAGAGTCATGTGATCTGGAACATGGTGTGTCACAGCTTCATTAACTTCCTGCACTGAGTTAAAGCTAGATCAGATCAATCAAGTGACAAAACAGTAGAAGTTACAATTGAGGCTTGAAAGTGGTGGTGGTTGAATGAGCCATTTAATCCATATTTTATATTAATGCATTGTTTGGATGTGGAGAGAAAATGGAAAGTAAAGCAAATGAGAAGAGTGGTATTTTTTTTCTCCACTTGTTTAGAAGAGGAAGAAGAAAAGGGAAAAAATATATATCAACAATAAAGAGAAAAAAAAGTGGCTGCTGTACTATAGTGTGTTCTCTCCGTTTTCACCTCATCTTAGAGAGTTTTTCATGCCTATTTTCTGTCACTTCTATTTTCAACCTACGATTCAAACACCTAAAAACTAAAAATAACTTTCTAGCCTCATTTTATTTTCCTTTCTTTTCCCTCCCCCTATTTTACCATATCATACCCATGCATTAAGTCTACTCAAGATCTGAGAGGCATGTAGCTGATATAATATATCAACAGAAACATGTATTTCATCTCCTCATCAATAATTTTCTTAGATGATATATCCAGGTAGGTCCCATCAGTTATGAACATTTTAAGACAAAAGCAATTGGAAATGAGACAAAATGTGTTAACAAATTTCAGGTGTAAAACCAATTTAACTTAATCTAAGGCACATCATGTTCTAAATAAAGGTATGTTTATATCCCTCCCCATCCCCCAAACATACGTAGTAAAAGAATCAGTCGAAATGAAATGAGGCAAATGTTGGAAATATCCAAATGGTGCGATTAATGTGGCAAACATATAAGATGCACTGCTCAGTCAAAAGCAGGTTAATAATAATATCATAAACCAGGACAGAAATTTATATATTAATTAATAAAAAAGCAATCTGTTGGGAACAAAAAAATTATATGGTACCTCTATGGATTTTGCATTCTTCAATTTTTGAAATATGGTCTCCTTCGACCTTTTCAACACTCCTAGAATGTAGAGTTCATGGAAAACATTATCATATGGCCCAAGTAAAAGAAAGTTTACCATCACTGAATCTCCAAACCTTTCATACCATTCATGTCATAGAGGCATACACTTTTTACGCCAATAGAGTCCAGCCACTGCAAAAGCTTAACAACTTTTGAAGTCTGATGAGCATCTTCACTTTCTATGACAACAGCAAGGTACCGAAGCTTCCCTAAACGAAGAGACTTGTATTTCTTCAATACTCCATAAGAGATGAGATAGCTTTCAAACAAATTACCCATGGCGAATATGTAATACCATGTGCTGACAATCATATGCAGAAAGTACCAAAGTAGTTTGAGCCCAAGATTTCCAATCTGTACAAGCATTAAAACCCAGAATGAATGAACTTTTGAATTTTAGATTGAATGGAAAAGCACGTGTTCGGTTCCATAGACTAGTCATTTCTGTTAAATCATGTCAATGTGCTCAACAATACATTAGACAAAACATGAAGTACAATAAGTCAATAACATCCATTTATGTTATATTGTAATGTGTCTCGAGCATAAGAATTAGTTGCAGAACATCACAGTATCTCCAATTTCTTGCAAAGAATTAATCACTCATGAACCTAAATCATAAACATGCAACCCAAGGATATATATAAAATTGAACACTTACAGCAACAATAAAATGAGATAACTTGTAAGCTCCATGTCTGAAATCCATTATCCTACAAGTATGAAAACATGAAATCCATCAATTTCAAAAAACAAAAAAAAAAGTTATAACATTGGCGTGTTTCTTACTTGCCGAGACATGATTCATGAAATTATACACACAAGGTGAATGCTTGTCGGTAACAGTTAATCATAATAATTAATAATTGTTGTCAGCGAAAATGGAAATTGGAAAGGCGAGAGAGGCGGTTGTCGTGAATCAGGGAAAGGAAAGAAGATGAAACCACAAAAGACAAAAGAGAGAAATAAAAAATTCCTGGAACCGAACAATACAGACAAACAACATAGAGTCCCGGATTTCGTTTTTTCTGGTTTTATTTAAATCGAATTGAAATTCCGAAATTGAGCATAGAAATTAAAACAGAAGTGAAAAGGAAAGAGGTGGTTCTTCCATTTACCTGGTTTTCACGTATTGCAAACGCAAAATGCGAGTGTGAATGGATAGAAGAGAAGGCAGTTATGGTATCATTACCATTGCTACTCACACTATTGGCTTGCCTTGCCTTGCCTACTCCTCCACTACATACACCACCTACTACTTCCAACAACAGTTAACACCCCTCCTCCTCTTCCTCCGCTTCTATTTTCTCACGTATGACATATGATTAAAGCCCGGGGCATAATAGTCTTTTACTTTCTGAAGAAATCTGAGCTTAATAAACTCCTCTTTCGTCCCATTTTTAATTTTAATTTAGAAGACCTGATTCTATAGATTCGTAGAGATGAAAAAATAATTTTAATTTAGAAGATTGTGTTTGTTTTAGGGGCAAAAAATTTCGTAGGTATTTTTTATAATTAGAAAAATGAGATTCTCATGTAATGTTTAATTTTTATTGGCTTAAATATGTTTTTAGTCCATCATATTTGGCCTAAGTTCGTTTTTGGTCCCTCAAATACCAAGAATATTATTTTAGTCTCTAATCTTTTGAAAATCAGTCACTTTTGGTCCTTGGGGCCATATTTTAAATTTAAAAAGTATTTTTAAAATTTATACTTTGACCCCTCTTAAAGCCTGATGTTCACCTTAACCCGTTTTTCCATTCTCCTCCCCCTCCACTGATGCATCGCAACCCCTATCTCTGCTAGGAGTAGTTCCAATGTCTTCCCTCGAAGCCGCCATGAGATGTGGCCTCTCTCTTGTTCTCCTCCCTGTGAGATCGTGGTGGCCCCCTCCCTTCTCGCCATTGTGTGCAACCTCCCTTGTCCGCGTGAAGCTCCTCCCTTGGCCGCGCGGGGATGGAGGGCCGCGGTGCATCAGTGGAGGGAGAGGAGAACGGAAAAACAGGTTAAGGTGAACATCAGACTTTAGGAGGGGTCAAAGTATAAATTTAAAAAATACTTTTCAAATTTAAAATATAGCCCCAGGGACCAAAAGTGACTGATTTTCAAAAGATTAGGGACTAAAATAATATTCTTAGTATTTAAGGGACCAAAAACGAACTCAGTCCAAATATGAGGGACCAAAAACATATTTAAGCCATTTTTAAAGTGGTGAGAATTGAGAAATGATCGGTATTTTCTTTTAATTTTTTGATAAAATTTTAAGCTCCATGATACGATTTATTCAAGTGGTGAGAATTGAGAAATGATCGGTATTTTCTTTTAATTTTTTGATAAAATTTTAAGCTCCATGATACGATAAAATTTTAAGCTGATGAACCATAAGTTAACACGATATGCTTATTTGATGCATCATGTCAGTTAGAAAACATGATTGAGTCACTTCTTATACAGGTCAGTTTGTAACGCGTTCTTGACGCATGAATGATCATGCTTGGCCAAATATTATATGGATATTGGTTAGAAAACATTTAAAATATTCTATTAATTTTTTGTTTTGTTTTTGCTTTTATTTTTTACAGAATGAACTCTAAGAGAAGTACATACACAACACAAGATCAACAAATGATGAAATATTTGCCATACTAGCGCTTAGAAGCATGCAACTTTTGTTGACTCCCCATCATAAATCATAACACAGCACATCAACTTGCCCACTTCAAATGAAGAAGGATCCTGTGATTGCAGCCAACCAATTCTTGAGAAGAGGGGAAACATCTCCATATAACATATCTGGGCTTGACTCTTACAAGTAGCATACTCCTGATTGGCTTAAGCTCAAATCCCCGTTCGCAAACTCGCCCGAGCACTCCATTATAAAGAAATCATGATGTTGGAATTGGAAGGGAAGCATTGCCCTTGTTCCTACATGACATGTCATTCTTTATTGAATCATAAACTTTATACAATTTCTAATTTATCAAACCAGGTAAAATAGAAAAACAGAAGGCATAAACAAAGAACAGTCCGTTCATATATCTCAAAATGAATCGACCAAGCAAATGCCTGACCACAAATAGATCTTTGAAATCAGCACAAAGTTCTGTTTGTAAACGATAGGGGAAAACACCTCCAGTTAGGCAAACATATCCATTGATTGTTAAAAAGGCAAAACAACTTACTCCACAGCAAGTCATTATATCAACCTTAATTTATTGGGTTCTTTCATGCAAGAAAGTAACACCACATAATTTTATCTCTTTCAAGAATATTAGCGAAGAACAAAAACATTATTGAGTTTGTAACTTTGCTCCAAAAGATATAAAGGCTAAAAGTTTGATTTTATATACCTTGACATCAATTAGCATGCCCCGATCATAGATCATAAAACCATCACCCCCTGCGTGATGTAATGATAGGCGGACAAAAGTACACAGGATTTTGAAACTTGGAAATTAATGGAATATGAAGAGCATCTTTTAAAGATTTCTTCAGAATCTCCTGTTTCTGCTTCCGTTATTGCTATTGCAATTACCTAAACACCACAAAAACCCAGTTCTGCAAATGAAGATCGATAATAAATGAAAGGTATCACAGAATATTAGAGATTAAAACAGATCAGTCTCTCACCAGATTGACCATTTCTTCCATCCCGCCTGTATTCATTTTCCTTTAGTTACTCTCAACCTGTACAACAGAAGTCTAATTTATACTGGTTGCCTCTTCAGGAAGCCAGCAGATATCCTGCAATGTTGATAGAGAATGCAAAAAGAAAAAGAAAGGTCAGAATAAATATGCCAAAATAATAAATCAAGGGTCTTTTACACCTACGGAGCAGTTTTGTTAGGAATACTATTGCAAGTTTGAAGCATATTTCTACCACTAGTTGTGTCAAGGAAGTGCTTAATGTTAACAAATTTAAAATAAGTAGGCAAAATGTCATGGAAAAGTTGCTCTTGTATTGTATTGTATTGTACTTCACAAAGCTAGAGAGAGCAAGTATGAGACAAACCATTTGGCATATGCTGTCTGATAACTGTAGTGCTTCTTGCCACTTATCAACCTTGATAAGGCCTTTGATGAGGTGGACAAGTGTGCTAAGCTCCGGAACAACACTCTTACTTACCATGCTTGCATACAGCTCTAAGGCTTTATCAACCTTACTTGCATGTGACAGATTCTCAATTAAAGAGGCATACAAATATTTGTTGGCAATTGCAAGGCTTGAAGATGATGAAATCTCTTCAAGCAGATCCAATGCAACTTCCAGTCTTCCAGCCTTGATGAAATTATCAATCAAAATTCTGTACAAAGAATCAACGGGCACTGATTCAGTCTCACTTAACTCATCTAAAAGCCCAAGTGAGGTTATAAACTCTCGGTTAAAGCCCTCAATAATTTTACGGTGACTTGATATATGCCTTGGCCAATATGTTTGTTTCATTTCATCTAAAAGTATGTAAGCTTCATCAAGAAGGCCATTGGAACAACAATGACTTATCAAGACCCTGTAGGTTATAAAGTTTGGAGCGCAGCCCTTTGAGCACATATCTCTAAAGAGCTCAAGACACTGTTCAATTTTTCCTAATTTCCCAAAGCCATCAATCATTGCAGTATAAGTTACAACATTTGGATTACAACCCTTTTCTTCCATCTTAAGCATGAGCTTGTAAGCTTCATCTGTCTTTCCAACTTTACAGAGGCCATCAATCATCTCTGTGTAAATAACAACATTTGGAGTGCAAGAACTCTCTTGCATCTTGGACAACACTTTCAAAACAAGATCCAATCGTTTGTCTTTAAAAAGGCAATCGATTAAAGAGCTGTAGGTATACAAATTTGGACTGTATCCACGCTCTGACATCTTTGCAAACACCTCTTGTGCATCTTGAAGCTTTCCGGCCTTGCAAAACCCATCTATAAGAGCATCATGCACTATTTGGTTAGGCTCACAACCTTGAACTGACATGGCATCCAATAATTCACCTGCCTCTTTAACCCTGTTTGCTTTGCATAAACCATCCACTAAAGCCCCATATGTAATAACATTCGGTCCTTCACAGTCGTTGTGATCTGCCTTAAAATACATGTCCATATCAGAGGATTCTATGTCACCTCGCATTCTAGCATAGATCTGGCAAGCTTTTTCAATTTGCCCAGCCTTACAATGCCCATCAATTAAAGCCGTATATGTAACAACATTAGGCTTGCAACCTTCAAGAAGCATCATCTCAAATAGTTTATTTGCATCAGACACCTTTCTTGCTTTCAGGTATGCATGAATAAGAGCAGTATAAGTCACCACATTGGGGTTGCAACCATCCCTCAACATTTCATCAAACCATTTGCGAGCCTGTTGAATAAGACCAGCCTTGCAAAAGCTATCGATTAAAATTGTATAGGTGTAAACACTGGGAACAACGCCATTCCTTTTCATTTCTTCGAACAACAAAAAAGCTTTCTCTACCTTGGAGGCATCACAAAGGAAACCAATCACTTTAGAATATGTGCTATCATCAGGAACAAAACCTTTACTCATCATTTCACATATAATCTTAAAAGCTTTATCAAACTTCCCAGCTCCACAAAGACACCGTGCAAAATTGCTGACATTGACCTTATTTAATACAACCCCTGAATCAAGCATCTCACCGTAAGCTTTTTCTGCCAATTCCAAAACATCCGAGCTAGGCTGTTCCTCATTGCCACATATACCACCAATGAATATGTTATAAATCAGATACCCCGGTCGGCACCCACATTTTAGCATTCTCTTAAACAACTTATAGGCATAAGAGTAATCCCTCGATTTACAATAAGCATGAACAAGAGAATTAAACATCTCACGGTTCGGATAACAGCCTTCCGTAATCATCATACTCAGAATCCTCTTACACCTGCCCAGCTGCCCTTTTCTCAGACATCCAGACAGCAAAATCCTATAAGTGACAACATTAGGAATGCAAGAATTGGACCGCATTCTGTTCAAGATATCCATGGCTTCTTCAAAACGCGAAGCCTCACATAACCCAGAAACCATCCTATTATAGAAAACCGTATCGGGCACAAACTCCCCCTCCACCTCCACCTCCTCAATCAAAGCAAGAGCATCCCTGCACCTCCCTGCTTTGCAGAGGGAATAGGCAAAACAACTCAGAGTATACCCATCCATACAAAATCCATAATTTGACATCTCTTTCTTAACCAAATAAGCCGTATCCAGTTTCTCAGCATTAAGAAAAACCTGAATCAGAGCATTATAAGTGGTTCGAGAAGGCTTGTACCCAAAATCCTTGAGCCTGCCCAACTCTTCCAAAGCCATATTCCACCAACCATTCCGGCAACACTTTCGAATCAGAAAATTGAGCAACCTGTGAAGCAGTTCCCTGTCACCGTCCCTGATTTCTACTAAGAACTTTTCGGGCACTCTGTCATTGCCATTGCCACTACTTCCCAATAACAACAACTCAAGCAGCGCGTCATACACGGCAGGGGTGTGAGTGTAACCGATTTGGCGACCGGCCCACAAGAAAAACTTGACACACAACTCAGGGTTTTTAACATGGTTCATCACCTGCACTACCAGAGACTCGCTTAACCTACCACGGAACTGCCTAAAGAAATTGTGGGTTTCAATGCCAAACCCACCTGCCCTAATGGCGTTTGAAATCGACACAACCTCATCGGGGAACTCACCAGAACCAGAACCAGTGTCGGATTGGGGAGTAGAATTGATCAAAGTGTTGCGGAGGAATGCGTAGTCTTGTGACAAATCAGGGGTGGGTTTTGGGGTTGGGAGATTCTGAAAAACGGTGTCGTCGGGATGAAGCAATCCTTGGAGAGTGTGTGTGTCTTGTGAAACTTGACGAGTAGAGAATCGGAAAGAGCGCAGAGAGCGACACAGTAGAGGGAGAGTCTTCAACTCCCTCTTCCTCATACTAATAGTAATAACCAATCAAAACGCAAAACACCCCCCACCGCCTTTGACTTTAGGGTTTAACGGGAAACAAAACCCTGAACGTCGGAGAGACACGGCACGGTCATGGTAGTAGTATATACACTATGCCTTGCCCTGCACTAATAAGGTAAAGAGTAAAGAGAGCACAAATTCAAATCCCACTCATTTTTCCCCCCTTTCGTATTATCTAAATATATCCTGATTAAAAGAATTAATTAATTAATTTTATCTACAATTTTACATAATAGAAAACAAAATCTTGTTTAAGATGTAATTATATAAGTATATTTTGAAAAGTTTTAAACATGAACACATAAAATCAATTCTTTTTAGCATAAAAGCTAATAAATTCTCTATTTTCTAAAAGGCTTAAAAATAATTTTAGTCTCTGCAAATATATTTATTTTCAGTTTTCGTCCCTGCAAATTGTTTTTTACTTTTTCATCCCTGCAAATTTCTCCGCCTCTGTTTTTGGTCATCGTCGTCAAGTTCCGTTACAAAAAAATTGAGATGGCTGATGGAGCTACATCTGGAGTTGCCACGTAAGCCTAAAAATGTCACCTGTCATCTGAGTTGTAAGATGACACGACCCTATTTTTTTTCTTTCCCTTTCCCTTCTTCCCCCTTTCTCTCTTCCCCCTTTCTTCTTCCCCTTACCCCTTTTCCCTCCGACCTTCCCATCTGTGTTCATGTGCAAAGTGTCTGTTTAATTCCTCGTCCCTATTATTCCAGTTCCTTTCATCTTTAACTCTTTAGAAAACATGATATTAATCATCCCATGAAATCATGGATCATGTGCCCTCCAAATTTAAGCTCCTCCTCGTGCTGTTGGTGGTGTTGTACACCTTCAATGTCATGCCTCAGATCCAAAGTGAGTGACACAGACCCAAGCTCCCCAACGTCAAGCCCACCATCACCGTCACTTCGGTGTGGCATAAAACCCATTATTGTCCCATCACAGCAATTTTCAGTTCAGAAATGTTGAGATTTAGAAAAGCTTGTTTAGGTAGCAATTTTAATTTTTAAAGAGAGAACAAAAACAACAAATAAGACACTACTCTAATCAGGTATCAGGTATATTATTAATGTCCAAATAAAATAAAATTAAAAGAAATATTTTTTTTCCATCACAACACTATACCCTTTTTATTCTCTGGTTTGCAGTGGGTGGTAGTGACACAACAAGTGAAATCGCAGAGCAAATTGATGAAGGAAGAAAGAGGGAGGAGCAGAGGACATGTTCTTCACTCATGAGTTGCTACCTCTCCCTGAGAGCGGGACCATGGTGGGCGCCGCTGCGGGGGGTTGAGGAAGACAACCATCGCCGTCGGAGCGGCTTCGATAGCGAGACTCGTCGGCAGCACTGCTCTGATGGCGGATGGAATCGCGCATTACAAAGCGACTCTAGAATCGACGACCTCACCGCTATCTTCTTCGCATCCCCCGTCGTTGTGGATGCCAGCTCCAGTTGAGTGGTTCTTTGGTTGGTGTTTTAACATCGAAAGCCATGACTGCCTTCTGTTACTTAAAACCATTTTCTTAATTTCTACATGATAGATGGTCTGTATGTGTGGAGGAGGAAGAGTAGAGGGTGGGGGCTGGGGTGGTGGTGTTGTTGCTGCTTGAGGTGAGGGTGTTGTGGCGAGGGGAGGGAAAAAGGGAAGAAGAAAGAGAGAAGAGGGGAAAGGGAAAGAAAAAAAATAGGGCAATGTCATCTTACAACTCAGATGACAGGTAGCATTTTTAGTCTTACGTGGCAACTCCAGATGGAGCTCCGTCAGCCACCTCAGTTTCTTTGTAACGGAACTTGACGGCGAGGACAAAAAAGAGAGACGGAGAAATTTGCAGGGATAAAAAAATAAAAAAAAAATTGCAAGGACCAAAATTATTTTTAAGCCTTTCTAAAAAGAATTTTTTTCAACCAAGAATTGTTTTTACTTACCTATAATTTTTTGCAACTAAATGGTGCTCATTGTGGGGGGAGGTATCGCAAACCAATTAAGCCATCACTATTAGTCAAATTGTGTGCACCAATAGATGTGAGAGCATTCTACATTAGAGTTTTAAAATAGGTTTCACTCGTACACATTACTTATTTCTATTCAGTATTTCTAAAAAATTCTTAAATAAACAACACTAGTAACTCCGCATCCATACATTTCATCAGTAAAACACAAGCTGACCCAAATTCTTTCTCATCTATGCTTTACAAACATTCCAACCAAAATGTACTCCAATGGCACATATTAAATAAATAAGCACCGATGCTTACTGTGTTGTTCCTCTAGTGTAGTGTAGTGTAGTGTAGTGTCTGTTACTGGTGGCTTATAGGCCCTTTCTTTGGTAGGTGCAAAAGTGGAAAAGGAGAAGCTGTATATATCCCTCCTTCTCCTTGTTTTCCAGTACACTAACTTGTGGTGCCTGCCGGCAATTCTGAATTACATATGCAACCAAATTTCCTGAATCTTTCGCATTTCAACTTGATATACTTCCGCTATATATTGATTGACTCTGAATCTGATTACCCGGTCACACTTCTGCTTCTGATCACATCACTACTTTATTGATTCAATAATCCATTCAATAGTTTCATGTCTTTGAAAGCCATGCGCATGCTAATATGCTATCATTGTCAAATAGCTACCATCCAATTGTTATTGTTGTTATTGTTATTATTATTATTATTATTAGTGGTAGTAGATACTAGATGACGATGATCAGATAAGATGGTATGGTTCATATGGAATGTATTAGATTACATAGATAAAAAATTATTTTGTAATTATTAAATAAATTTCTAGACTAGTTTCCTAAATAACTCAACAAAACAAATAACTTTTCCCAACAAGTTTGTTATTCAATTGACACAATTGCCTCATGCTTCAAGAATTTGGGTGTGGTGATAATAATGGTTAAGGGGTAAAAAATTTAATTTATTCAATGGTTAGTAATAATTGTTATATCAATATTCAATGTTTGTAATTTAACAGTCAAGAATCATTCACATATTTAAACTTTGATTATACTCCTAACTAAAAATAATAGTGTAAAAATTTATATTTTAACGCGTGGGATTAAAACACTAGGATCAATAAATTATGCACTGTTCCTCTGCACTACACTAATCAGCTATATATCAATTTAATGTCATTGAATAAAAACCACAAGAGCTTACGAAGTCAAACATGAAAAGCAAAAAAGCGAAACAGAGAAGCCTATTATAGCATTCTGCAATTTGAACCACTCATGCACCGGCCAAACAAGACCACATCGCACTTTCCAGTCTTTCAAAGGACACAAACAATGGACATATACCAAACTAAGGCGAATATTTTAATAATAATGATAAAAACACTCTTATTGTCTAAAGATTACAACTACTTTATACACCCCACTTTGTACATTGCGCATCCGATACCAACCACACATGATCGCTATATTCTTACACCCAACACAGAGTAGTCCCACTCCATATTCTACAACTATATGATGTTTAAGCCTATATATTTCTTTATTGTTATTATTCTTTATCTTTTTTTGGATTTTCCTCTTATTTTTGTTCTATACAACATTAGAGCAGTAGTTCCAACACCGGCCTCACTGAACTGAACAAGGCTCAGGTATTGTAACCTTGCAAAATATAAAGCGTGTATCTAAGGATGCCACACTGGCGAGTGGCAATACCTATGTGACCAAAACTCATAAACCCATTGATGTTGTTATATCCCTATATCTATGGAGGAGTATTGGTAATATACCTTTTTCAACACATTCTTTATGATTAGATGAAATTCACGTGGACTCCACAACTTATATGGTATTGGTGGGACTCATTCCCAAAATGGTGGAATCCACATGAATTTAACTCAATCATAAAAAAATGTATTGGAAAGTGTATTGCTGGTATTTTTCATATCTATAATCTATAATAATAACATTTTTAGTATTCTATAATAAGTCCTCCCCCCATTGGAGCTCTATGTGGGACTCCCTTCCTCCTCTTAGCAGTCCTGTAACTTACCACTGTTGGTGGTGGCGTTGACGGTGTGAAGCTCTGGATTTTGTTTCTGACACTTCCATTAACAATCGATTCTTCACCATCAGACCCATCTGTCTCGGCTAACTTTTTCTTCTTCTGGACCTTCTGGGAGGTTCCAACAATCTGATATATTGAGAAAAAAAGGAAAAAAAAAATTGAAAACATAAAGATGTAATTCTATTCACCTATGTTTATATATAACAATCTATTTTTTTCCCTTAATTTTTCAAGGGAAACAAAAAGGGGTACACTGGCCTAAATGACAAAATTTCCACATACTTATTGTAGGAATTAATGCTGCTAAGTATTAATAACTATATATATATGTACCTTACAACCAAGGGAGCAGAAGCTGAAGGAATCAAGAAGGCTGCGGTAACAGACGTGGCAGGTATTGGTGACTCCTTTGCCAGGCCTAGGTTGAGGCCTTTCATTCAAGAACACAATCTTGGCACTGTTTATAATGTAAGTCTGCACCCCTGTTATGTCCACAAATTTCTGTATCTCAGACACCCTTATCACATCATGGTATGAAGACCTCCTTATCTTTGAAAAAAACAAGGAACAAAAAACAATGAGAACAGAGACATCAGATCATTAACCACATTATTTATTCTAGCTCAAATAAAATACAAACAAAACTTTCAATTAATAAATTGATAATCTACCTCACAGTCACAGGGTGAACCAATGGGCATTCAAATTGGACAATAATCAATTGTTCAATGGAAGAAAATTCAAAGTGCAAATATTTTAATTGGCCATCCATAGTTGACTTTGGAATTGCTAGTTGAACATTGAATGGCACGTGTGATCGATGAAACCAATGCCAAAGACAAATATCTTTAGAATCCATTAAAACTTAAAAGAGATTGGAGATTGGATTGGACCTTTCCCTAACAAAGTACTACCAATGCAGGAAGGCTACACTACACAAATCAGATTACATTTACAGGCACCCAAATCCTTAAAATCCCCACAGAATTGGATCAAATAGGACTAGTCAATAGTCATAGATCCTCAAAGACAACTAGTGGTTACTAATTTTTCACCTACAAGTATTTTTTAAAAAAAAAAAGAAATTTACCTGAATAGCTCTGTGTTGTTGATGAGAAGAAGCCAGACAGGCAGAGCAAAGGGCTCCATTCATACAATCCAAGCAATACATATTGCATTCGCTTTTGTTGGAATCTGCATGGACTTTGCATTGAACAAAGAAGCTTGTTTGTAGAAGTGGCTTCAGCCATGGTGGCCACTTGTTTTCTTCTTCATTCTTTCCAATATCATCATCTTCATTGAGACCTCTCACCCCAATTGCACCTCCTCTATCCGCCTAATTCCATATAATTAACCAGTAAAAAAATGATCAGAGAATAATAGGAAAAACAAGAAGGAAAAAATATTAAGAAAAATTGGAGAAAAATAGAAAAAGACATGTCCATGTGTGGTATATGTCAGAGGGGTTGCAATTGCATTGACTGTTTGTCTAATACTAACCATGATTCTTGTTGCTGTAATTTGGGGTATGTTATTGATCCTCTATGATAAACAACCAAGGTTTGCTTTGGAGGCAAAATAAAAAACAAAAAATAGAAAAGGGAAAGAAGGACTTTCTCTCAATATAAGCTACTAGCTTTGTAGAGAGACAAGAGAAGGGGAAAGGTTGGAACTTTAGGAGTGGGGTTATAAGTTTGTAGTGGTGGGTAGCGGATGATGAAGGGGAGAAAGAAAGTAGAGGTAGTGTTTATTATTGTCTTGGCCTTATTCAAAGTCTACAACCAAACCTCACTCCGAACCCAAACCAAAGGGCATTCCTTTTTCATAAGGAACAAGGAATTTGACCTGGGGTGCTAACCTTCTGTTTTTGTTTGTTTATTATTATATTATATACTAGCTTTTATCATTAAGTATGTGTTTGGTTGAATTTAATTAATATTTAAAATAATTTATGGCTACAGAGTACTTTAGAGAAGAAGAAAAAACTTAATTTAGTCTAAATAATTTAGTCTAAATATTCCTTATATATGTTTATCATTAAGTATGTGTTTTATCAAGATTTCATTATGAGACTCAAATAATTGTATTAAAATGATGATGCACAATTGATGCAGAAAATCTAGTTAAGTAGCAGTCTCTATTCTCTGGCTTACTTTTTGTGGCTGGGAAAAAAATTTGAGCTCGAACATGGTAGGTTAAGTATTAGACTTGTAATTATTAATTCTGTTATAACTAATTCAGTTAGTTAGAGTTTTCTGTTTTCAGAGTAGGTTTGTTAATTAGCTTCGGTTAAGCTAATCTATCTCTTGTATATATAGACCGATTGGTCACATGTGCAATTCAATGAAATCAATTCATACATTTCAATATGGTATCAGTTGAAATTCTCTCCGCTGCTCTCTGATCTCCGCGACCTAACCCTCTTCTTCTTCCCTTCGTTTTAGTTTTTTTCTGCACTTAAACCTTGCTGCATCTCCCATGGCAGCCGTGGATGATTCTCCTTTCACCATCCTTGCTTCGGATACTCCCGGTTGTGTCCTGGTTTCTCACCCTCTCGGTCACGACAACTGGAATTCCTGGAAGAAAGCGATGACAATGGCGCTTGACGGCAAGAACAAACTCGGTTTCGTAGATGGTTCGATTCCTGAACCTCCTGCAGGTGATCCGAACGCAGTTCTATGGCGGCGCAACAACAATATAGTTGCTTCTTGGTTGATGAATGCTCTCACCAAGGAAATGCAGTCTACAATTCTTCACTGTAACACTGCCATGGCTATATGGCAAGATCTTAAAGATCGCTTTGAGCAGAAGAATGGTCCTCTTCTGTATCAACTCAAACGAGATCTAGCTAATCTTCGACAAGGATCAATGTCGGTTTCCTCCTATTACTCCAAGATTCGGTCACTGTGGGAAGCTTTGGCTGAGATCAAACCTCCACATACATGTCACTGTGGTGGTGTTCAGCCTTGGTGCGACTTCAACGACATGGAGCATGGAGTCGATTTCCTCATGGGTTTGAATGAGTCTTATTCTTCAATTCGAGGTCAGATTCTGTCTATGGAGCCTTTTCCTCCTATTGCTAAGATTTTCTCCTTGGTTATCCAAGAAGAGAAACAGAAGGAAGTTGGAGCTTCCGCGGTTCTTGTTTCCGCTGAAGAAGCTGCTCATGCGTTTGCGGTCAAGAACAATAATGATGCTAAAGCCAAGTCTGGATCCAAGAAAGAACGTCCTACTTGTGCTCATTGTGGTCTTCTTGGCCATACCAAGGATAAATGCTACAAGATCATTGGTTATCCACCTAATTACAGGAAGCCAAAATCTGATTCAGTAAATCAAGTTGCTGCTGAGTCCAGCAATTCCTCTTTTCAGCTGACTTCTGAGCAATATAGCCAATTGATGAACCTGCTACAAATTCAAGGTCAACCTGCCAGTGCATTCCTTCCTTCGTCTTCTACTGGTATGGTTTTATCCATTGCTTCTATTCCTTCCAAAGCTGTTGATTATTGGCTTGTGGATTCGGGTGCTAGCACTCATGTAGCATGTTCATTAAATTGTTTTGAATCTTATCAGTATGTCAAACACAAAACTGTCACTTTACCTGATAAGACTTTAATTCCTGTGGTTGCAATTGGTTCAGTTAGACTTGCACCAAATTTGCTTTTGAAAAATGTTTCCTATATCCCTGCTTTTAACTTCAATTTGTTGTCTGTTAGTGCTCTTTTGACTGACAACAGATTTTCTGTTACATTTTTTCAAAATTATTTTGAAATCCAGGAGATGCCACACTCCAAGAGGATTGGCAGGGGTAGGCTCATTGAAGGGCTTTATGTTTTGTCTCCACAACACTTGTTGGATGACTCAAGTTTTTCTTTGAATAAACCTGTTTGTTGTAATTTTGTTTCTGTTACAGCAAAAACTTGTACAAATGCCTCATTATGGCATAACCGTTTTGGTCATTTGTCTGATAAAGCTCTCAGAATTTTGAGCAATAAAATTCCTATTTCAGTTTCTAAGAATTTTAATTCTAATCATTGCAATGTTTGTCCTCTTGCAAAATTTCGAAGATTGTCTTTTCCAAACAATAATCATGTCTCTAATTCAGTTTTTGATTTGTTGCATTGTGATATCTGGGGTCCCTATGGTCACTCTACCTATGATGGAAAGAGGTACTTTTTGACTCTAGTAGATGATTGTTCTCGGTTTACTTGGCTATATTTGCTCAAACACAAGTCTGAAGCCAGTGCTGCCATCATCAAGTTCTTTGCCATGATCAAGACTCAATTTGGGAAAACTGTCAAAGTTTTTAGATCAGATAATGCTCGTGAACTGGCCCTTACTGAATTTCTGCAGTCACAAGGTACCCTGCATCAATTCTCATGTGTTGAAAGACCACAACAAAACTCAGTCGTTGAGAGAAAACATCAGCATTTGCTGAATGTTGCCCGAGCTCTCTATTTTCAGTCCAAGGTTCCCATTGATTTTTGGGGTGAATGCGTGGCTACAGCAGCCTTCATCATCAATAGGTTGCCTTCTCCTATCTTGGACCACAAAGTTCCTTTTCAAATTCTGCATGAAAAGGACCCAGATTATCATGGAATAAGGTCGTTTGGTTGCTTGGCATTTGCAGCTACTTTGCCTTCAACTAGAAACAAATTCTCCCCTCGGGCTACACCATCGGTTTTCATGGGCTACCCTGGTGGTTACAAAGGTTACAAGCTGTTCAACCTGCAAACCAAACAATTTTTTATCTCCAGAGATGTGATTTTTGTTGAAGACATTTTTCCTTTTCATTCTTTACAACAAGTGCTTGATGAGAATCCCTTTCCTGACCCTGTTATACCTTTGCCACTTCCAGACTTAACTATCCCAAACACTACACCATCTCAACTTACTGAACCTGTCCCAGTTCCACCCATTGAACCTGTTCCTCACACTATTATTGACTCCAACTTTGAGTCTGATCACAACACTGCTCCTCCACAAGCAGTGACACTTCGCAGGTCTGACAGAGTTGCTGGTCCCCCATCCTATCTCTCAGACTATGTCCTAACTCAGCACCATAAGCCTTATCCCATCCAGAAATTTACTTCCTCAGCTCGGTTGTCTCCTAGTCACAAACAGTTCATCCATCAAGTTTGCTCAAACTATGAACCTCAGTTTTACTATCAGGCAGTGCCTTACCCAGAATGGCGACAAGCTATGCGTGAGGAAATTCAGGCTTTAGAAGCCAACAACACCTGGTCATTGGTGTCTCTTCCACCTGGTAAACATTGTATAGGCTGCAGATGGGTCTACAAACTGAAACACAAGGCTGATGGGTCTGTGGATCGTTACAAGGCCCGGTTGGTAGCCAAGGGCTACACACAACAGGCTGGGATTGATTTCTCCGATACTTTCTCCCCTGTTGCAAAACTCACGTCAGTGAGAGTTCTTCTAGCCGTGGCTGCAGCTAGAACTTGGCATTTGGTTCAAATGGATGTCAATAACGCCTTTTTGAATGGTGATCTTTTTGAGGAAGTGTACATGGATGTTCCTCTTGGGTATCATACTCCAAATAAGGGCCTAGTTTGTAAGTTGAACAAGTCCCTCTATGGCTTGAGACAAGCTTCCCGCCAATGGTTCTGTAAATTTTCTACTTCTCTAATTGCCAATGGTTTTGTCCAATCCAGAAATGACTACTCCCTGTTCACCTTTGGTTCTGGATCAGACTTAGTCATTCTACTTGTCTATGTAGATGACATAATATTAGCAGGACCCAAATCCTCCAAAATCTCTGAAGTTCAAACTCTTCTCCAATCCTTGTTCAAGTTGAAGGTTTTGGGAGATTTAAAGTATTTCCTGGGCTTAGAAATTGCACAATCTCCTAAGGGCATTTCTCTTTCCCAGCGCAAATACACCTTGACCTTGTTGGAGGATATGCATCTTCTCAGCTGCAAGCCTACTTCTTTGCCCATGGATCCTAATGCCAAGTTAAGCGTCAATGAAGGGGAGCTACTCCCTGATCCTTCTCTATATCGCAGGCTTATTGGCCGCCTCATGTACCTCACCATTTCTAGGCCTGACATTAGCTTTGTTGTTCACAAGCTTAGTCAGTACATGCAGCAACCGCGAGCTCCTCATTTGGATGCAGTTAATCACTTACTGAGATACTTGAAGTCTACTCCTGGTCAAGGCTTATTCTTTCCAAGCAAGAATGCCCTCAACTTGACAGCTTTTGCAGATGCAGACTGGGGTAGTTGTGTTGATACTAGAAGATCTACTACTGGTTTTTGTGTATTCTTGGGTGATGCCTTAATTTCCTGGAAGTCCAAAAAACAGCCTACGGTTTCTAAGTCTTCTGCAGAAGCCGAATATCGTTCTTTGTCTTCTGCAGCCAGTGAACTTGTCTGGTTAAAGAGGTTACTCACTCATTTTGGTATTCACATTGACTCTGCTGTAGTTTTTTGTGACAATCAATCTGCTATACACTTGGCTTCCAACCCAGCTCAACATGAACGTTCTAAACATATTGATATTGATTATCATTTTATTCGTGAGTTGGTTCAATCCGGGGTTCTCAAGTTAATTCATGTGAAGACTCAACATCAAGTTGCTGATCTCTTTACTAAAGCTTTGCCTACTGCCCTTTTTCAGACTTTCATCTCCAAGTTGGGAGTCCTAGATATATACTCTCCACCTTGAGGGGGGGTATTAGACTTGTAATTATTAATTCTGTTATAACTAATTCAGTTAGTTAGAGTTTTCTGTTTTCAGAGTAGGTTTGTTAATTAGCTTCGGTTAAGCTAATCTATCTCTTGTATATATAGACCGATTGGTCACATGTGCAATTCAATGAAATCAATTCATACATTTCAATATTAAGGTTGGCAAGTTGGCAATAGTGTCTGCTTTCATGACTGACACTTGGAAGGTTCAGATGTTGACATGTGGAGGAATACAAAGATTAGTCATCATTTATTTATTTATTTAAAATAAATAAAATATATACAATAGAAAAATGGATGGCCATGTGTTGGTCTGTTGGCGGGATGAGTGGATGTTATGTTTTCCAATTCCAATTTATAAATAATCTTAAATAATTTTTTAGTCCATATAATATGTGTTTTTTGTTTTTTTTTATATACATATGTGTTTTTTGTTTTAGTCCTTGCTTCATCAAATAGGAAAATTATTTATATTTTCACTCACGACACATCGAAAGTGTGAGAGAGGGGAAGAGAAGAAAAATGGTAAAATAAAAATAAAAAATACGATTAAAATGATATGTATATATGACAACATAATTAATAATAATTAAATATGTCCAAAAGTAGGTGTCTCACTCAGATTCCACTTTGGGCCTATTTGGATTGACTTATACAGAATTTATCTGGACTTATCTATTGACATAAGTTTTTGCCAGTGTGTTTGGCAGAACTTGTAAAAATGACTTATGACTGGTTCATAAGCTATTTTGGGCTTACAGCTTATATGAAATCAGTTTCACTATATTTTTTTTTCGATTATAAAAATAGCTTATATATAAATGTTTATCATATAAATATTTATACCATAGATATTTAAATAAATTATTTTTCCAAACATGCCTTTGTTCTACACACAAGCTCTGATGGAGTTGCTTTCACCTCTTGGGGGCTCCGTGGAGGAGTCCTATTATAAAAGGGTGTGAATCACTGTGTATCCATCCCCCATTTGTCTTAGACTATGACTTTGCTCCATAGGCAGGGAACACGCTAATACATTGACCAAACTACTTCATATACATGGATGGAAAGCAGAATTGGTGAAGGCTGCTTTTTCTGAAAAAACATTGCCTATTAAATCTTATCCTTTTGAATTGAAATCCATGATGGCTATGGAAATGGGAAGGTTAATTATTCTTGGATCAATCACTACAAAATCAATTGCTTCGAGAGGGTATAAACCATAAAGTGGCAGGCAGCCATCCTTATCAATGTCTCATCATTTGTCCTTCTCAGTGCATAGGAACCCAAAAACCCTAGCAATCTACGGTGCATATTGGATCAATTTTTAGGCTTATAGAACTTTTCAATGCAAATAAGTATTTGATTTTTAATTATTAAAAATGTCTTTGTAAGCATATAATTGAGTAGTTATACAGAGAGAGAAATTCAACCTATACAATAAAGTATTAATTAGAAGACTCATAGTTATTATAAGATTATTTTTAATTTTTATAAGTGGTTATTGAAAATTTGAAGTCTCTAAACATTATTACTGTTGGTGTAGGGTGTTACTAGTATTTTTCAGGTATTTAATATTTATAGTTGAATGGGCGGTTTTATTAGTTGTTGTTGGAGCGAAATTGGGTACGGAATGGCAAACGTGACTGATGACTCTAATTCCAATATCCCCGACGGATATATCTTAAAAACCTGGGCCCATCACTTAAACCGGTTCGGTTCGATTTGGTTTGGTTTGGATCTGGGTTTGGGTTCGGTTTGGTTTGGTTTGGATCTGGGTTTGGAACCAGAGGCAGAGGCAGAGCCCTTAACTTTCACCTCCAACTCATCAGAGCTCTTCTCGAAATTCTCCACCGGAATAGCTACCGGTACGTTCATTTTCTGATATCTGAATTTGTTTAAATTTTGCGGTAATTTTGATGTTTTTTTCCTTCTTTTCGTTCGTGTGTTGCCGCATACTTGAATAAAGTTGCTCATGCTTTGGAACCGGACATCCATTTGTCTCTATTTCTGAGATGATTGTACAGCACTTTATCCTTATATATTCTCTATTGAGCCAAGAGTGAATTGATTTTGGATACTTTGGTGCATTTTGTGCGCTCAAATACAATTTAAGATATGTCGCATGCTTTGTGTTTGATAAACTGCCTGAACAGAATTGCACTGACTGTTTGTGGTAACGGCTTGCTTTTGTCTATGGTTAATTGGAACTTGTTTGGCTTGCTTTATGACTGTTCACAGTTGTGAATATTTCAGGCTTGGGAGGGGGGAGGTTGGAAGGGAGAAAAATTAAATTATAAATCAAATATAAATAAAGATATTAATGAAATTATTCGGTGAAGTGACTACAATTTCTGGCATACTGAGAGCTGCTTGTTATGTTTTCTCTCCACATGCTTGCAAATCTAGAAGGAATTTGGATACCTCCTGTTTCTTTAATGAGGATCTTTAAGCTTGTTTATCTAACCCTTGATTCTCTCTCTCTTTTCAGATCAGCTCAGCTCAGCTCAGAGGCTTTATAACACAAGGAATCAGATTAAATATTCAGATTGCACGTGTATATTTGGTATTGGGGTTGTTGGAATCTGGTTTGGGTCCCATCCATTGCCATCCTTATTCATGACTTGTTTTCTCAGATTGGGTATTCTTGTTGGATCTGACAAAAGTTGTGCAAGGATACATTCTTCCAATTACAAACTAACTAAATGTATTCAATAACTTCTCAGTGCTCTTGGCTACTTTCCAGTTCTTCACCAGTAGTGGTGGCTAATGATAAAAATAATGGTGTGAGACATACTAAGTTTGCACAAATCCCTTCATGGATCTCTTTGAAATCCAGTCATTCTTCGCTGATGACCCATAAAAATCAACAAGGCCAACTTGAAAACTTGCATTTGACTTCTTTAGCCAAACAAGGGAAGCTTAGAGAAGTTCATGAATTCATCAGAAGCATGGACGAAGCAGGTATTACCATTGATTCCCGATCATACGAATACCTCTTTAAAATGTGTGGAATGTTGGGAGCCCTGTCTGATGGAAAATTATTTCACAATAGACTGCAGAGAATGGCCAACAGCAATAAGTTCATTGACAATTGCATCCTTCAAATGTATTGCGACTGTAAGAGTTTCACAGCTGCAGAGAGATTCTTTGACGAAATGGTTGATAGTGATTTGTTCTCCTGGGCCATCATCATATCTGCTTATGCTGAGAAAGGGCATGTAGATGAAGCCATTAGATTGCTCTTGCGTATGCTTGATTTGGGTATCGTACCGAGCTCCTCTATCTTTTGTACTCTTCTAGGATCCTTTTCAGATCCTTCAATGTTAGAACTTGGCAAACAGATACATTCTCAGTTGATAAGGATTGGGTTCACTGCCGATGTTTCAATTGAGACATCAATCTCCAATATGTACGTCAAGTGTGGGTGGTTGGATGGTGCTGAAGTTGCCACCAACAAGATGACTAGGAAGAATGTTGTGGCTTGCACCGGGTTGATGGTGGGCTATACTCAAGCTGCAAGGCACAGGGATGCTTTGTCATTATTTGCCAAGATGATAAGTGAAGGTGTAGAGTTGGATGAGTTTGTCTTCTCAATAGTGCTCAAGGCTTGTGCTGCTTTAGAAGACCTACACACCGGAAGGCAAATCCATGGTTACAGTGTAAAACTTGGCTTGGAATCTGAGGTCTCGGTTGGTACTCCACTAGTGGACTTTTATGTTAAGTGTGCAAGGTTTGAATCCGCACGTCAAGCTTTTGAAAGAATACATGAACCAAATGATTTTTCATGGAGTGCTATAATCACTGGATATTGCCAAAGTGGTAGATTTGACAGGGCTCTTGAGATTTTTAAAACAATAAGAAGCAAAGGAGTGTTATTGAATTCATTCATCTATACCAACATTTTTCAAGCATGCTCTGCTGTCTCAGATTTAATTTATGGTGCTCAAGTTCATGCAGATGCAATAAAAAAGGGGCTAATTGCATGCCTATCTGGGGAGAGTGTTATGATCACTATGTACTCAAAATGCGGCAAAGTGGATGATGCACATCGAGCATTCTTGACTATAGATAAACCTGATACTGTTGCATGGACTGCTATAATATGTGCTTTTGCTTACCATGGCAAAGCTTCGGAAGCTATGAGACTCTTTGACGCGATGCTGGGGTCAGGTGTAAGGCCAAATGCTGTCACATTCATAGGTTTGTTAAATGCCTGTAGTCATTCAGGTTTAGTTAAAGAAGGAAAGCGGTTTTTGGATTCAATGAGGGACAAATACGGCGTGGACCCAACAATTGATCATTACAATTGCATGATTGATATATACTCTCGTGCTGGATTATTACAGGAGGCTCTTGAGATGATAAGGAGTCTTCCATTTGAACCTGATGCAATGAGTTGGAAAAGTTTGTTAGGAGGATGTTGGAGCCATCGGAATCTTGAGATTGGGATGATTGCAGCTGAAAAGATCTTTCACCTGGACCCACTTGACTCTTCTGTTTATGTAATCATGTTCAACCTATATGCTTTAGCTGGGAAGTGGGATGAAGCAGCTCAATTTAGAAAGATGATGGCTGAAAGGAACTTGAGGAAGGAAGTCGGTTGCAGCTGGATTACTGTGAAGGGTAAAGTCCACCGTTTTGTGGTAGGGGATAGACACCACCCTCAAACAGAACAGATATACTCAAAACTAAAAGAGCTTAATTTTGCTGTCAAAAAGGGTGAGGAACGCCTTCTTAGTGAAGAGGATGCACTCTGTGACTTTGCTGAAAGGAAGGAGCAACTTCTTGATCATAGCGAGAGACTAGCTATAGCCTATGGTCTCATATGCACGGCAGCTGAGACCCCCATTTTGGTATATAAAAATACTCGATCTTGCAAAGACTGCCATGATTTTGCAAAGAGAGTATCAATAGTAACTGGTCGTGAATTCGTCGTGAGAGATGCTAACAGGTTCCATCATATTAAATCAGGGAAATGTTCTTGCAATGAATATTGGTGAATTAGTCTCAATTTTCATGAACACTCACGATGCACCAGAGATACATTCATAGTTTTAACCATTGGGTTCATTAGATGATATAACCACGTACATAGTTTATATTGGAACTTTTTTTTTTTTTTTGTAAAAAAAAGATGAGTTGAGTCGCGTGAGCTTAGCTAACTTGGTTGAGAACTTGATAAGGGATTTAACATTCTTGGCGAATCATTCATTTCTTATTTCCCTTCCACCCATTCCATCCCTCCGCCCGGTAGCGAGGACTCCATAAACACCACTGTGGAACCTTCCCTAGAACCGTAATAGGATTTGAATTTGGGTCTTTCAAATGGAGCAATTCATTTCAAAGAGGAAGGAAAGACATCTTGATTCTTAATTATTGATAAAAATATCAAATGTTAAAATATCAATTATTGATTTTCTTATTAACAGTTAAAATACTCCACATTGTAAAATGAATTCACTCTAGAGGAGTAAAATTTAACCTAGATCTAATGCCCCCAAAAAAGACTAGTTAAATTCCTTCGCTATCCAACAAAGGGTAACTAGTGAAGTACTTCCCAAGTCATCAAATAAGAAACAAGTTACAGCGAGTATGATATAACGCTCGATCGATATTCCAAACTGAATCATGCACAGAAACAAAATCATCTGTTATAGAAAACAAAAATGGAAAAAGTTAAGAATTTGACAGCTTTAACTATATCAGTCCAACACCAAGACTTTACCCTTCAAATCGTCAAGAAACATAGAACCAATTTTCAGTTTGATATTTTTCCACCACTTCAAAGCATCATTGACAACAGTATAAAACTGGAAGCGCTTCACAAGGTAGCTTCCACTTCAGGATCACTTTCAATCGGGACAGCAGGCACGTTATTGTTACCTCTCAAACGTGAAGATATATTATCAATGGCAGAGTTTAGCTGGCTTATCTTTTCGTTCAAGGTCTGCCTGGTCCTCTGTTTTCAGGAACAGCAAAACATAATCATAACAAGCTCAGCATACTCCAATGACACAGAAAAATTGAATCAAAAGGCAAGAGAAGCCTAACTACCTCTAGCCCTTCGTCATAATATATTGGTCTTTTGGCCCTGCGAAACCCATGTTCATCTTCATTTAGCAGAGATCTTCTGATCTGCATCACAAAATAAACTCAATACCAAAACTTACAAGCACATTATGAGCCTTCAAAGAGGCAACAATGATATCTCGTACGAGTAAATAGTAAGGAAATAACAGCAATACGACAATAAGATGGATAATGCAAAGATCACTCTTTTCGCTGAGACAAAAGTAGGCAATAATAATGACTATAATTTTAAGCCATTTAAAGTTTTGCTAAAAGAACACTTATAGTACTTAAGACATAATGATAATTGATAAAAGATGGAGAAGTTAGTAGTGTTACTACTTACTAGTGTGTGCTTTTACAGACATTTTTCTATTTGTCAATAAAATAAACGTAGTCATCTATCACATGGTTAATCTGTCTTCCTTTCTCTCATTTTATAATAGTATAATCAAGCTTGTTTATCATACATTGTTTTCAGTTAAACCTGCTAGACTCGATAAATAAAATTGAAGTAAGAAGAAATCACCTGGGGAGCAAAAATATAAGCCAGAGTTCCAAAAACAGCACCACCCAGAACAAAGCCAGCAAGAAAATCCCCACCTCCACCTCCTCTACTATCACTGCACAGAAGAGACAGTAAATGGAAAGAACAATAAATCTTCACATAATCTTCCAAAACAAGCAATTAATAAGATCAAGTGACTTGCAAGTTCTAAGTTTCAACAATTGCTCCTAGCACTCAAAAGACAATTAGCACCAGAATATGCTCAAAAAATCATGAAATGAATCAGTAGTTACTCATACAAAGAAACCAACTCCAACCCCCCATTCACTATTTGTTTTAAAAATCACAGTATATGATAATGGTTTAACTAACATTAAAACCCAAAATGGTACCAACATGAGATTTTCATGAATTTCTAATAAGCCACAGATAAAAGTAATCTCGAAATGGCATACCGGTATTCGGCACGAATTGCTGAAGTGTGGTTCCTCCTGCTCACAAGGTTTGATTTCCTTTGGACAGTAAGCTTAGGTCCAACAACAGATGAATTACGCTTTGTTAGCCACAGCTCAGGTGACTTGAGATGAGATCCACCTATTCCCAAATTAAATCCCAAAATAATAATAATTAATTAATTAATTAATAATCATACAGTTCAAGAGTTCCAATGGTTACTCGAAACACTGAGTTCCAACTTCCAAAAACACAAAAAGGGAAAGAAATATTTATGAATCTAAACATTTCCTCCAATGTTCCAAAAAAAAAAAATTCTAAATCATTACACTCCACAATTGCGCTGAATATGTTGACGGCAATTGGTCGTAGATAAGCACAATAAATAATCAAAGAAATGGAAATTAAGATAACCATAAAAACTTATCTAAAAAACCCTAAACATTAAAGGGACTAGTGGCTGAGATCAAAAGGTGCTCAAAATCTTCATGCTGTTTCACAGCTGTTGATTCTTAGGAACCAAAGGGTAATAAAAAGATGAAAGGATTCACCTGAAATGGAGAATGGCGCGAAACAAGTCGCCATGAGAGAAACTGAGAGAGTGGAGAAACGGAGAGAAGTTGTGCGAAGTATGTGAGTTATCAGCTATTACGAGGAGGAGGAGGAGGAGACAAGACGGTTTTTCTGTACAAATGATTAATTATGCTAATTATATTTATCTGCAACTTTTTTTTTTTGAGTGGATATTTATCTGCAACTAAAAGTAGTGTCAATAAAAACTTTACCCTCGGATACTGTAAGGATAACCAAAAAATAAAAACTTTACCATAAGTAGCTTTTTTTTGGTCAAATTACCATAAGTACCTTATGAAGATGTTTTGTCAAAAAAAAACTTATGAAGATGTAAAAGCCTAAGTAAAAATTTACCCGTCACCTATATTTTTGATAAATTTGTTACTTTAGATATTTTTTTGTAGGGTATGGATATTAGATCTATTGAATTTCATCATATTAATGATAAAGACGAAGAAATAAATATAAGATAACAAAGAGTGCTATATTCTAGATCTTCAACCCCTGCACTTGAGATCTCGGTTATTTAAAGTAAAGAGTGTTATATTCTCAGTTATTGAATTAATCCAATGACATATATATTTGTTGTAAAAGTTGTACCGAAGTAGAGGATCTCCACTATATCTTTTCTATTTATAACTAGCCAGTTGACCTATGTGATGCACGGGTCTGTCGATTGATTTCTATATATAACATGAAATGACTAATTTATGTAGTAATAAATTGTTATGTAATATATCCTAAATTCATAACAATATTAATTTTTTCACATTAAGCATGAAGCTTACATGAATTAAGAAAAAAAATAGAATCTATAAGCAAATACTATCATATTTATCAGAAATAAAATCGAAAGAAAAATAAATTTATAACCCGTAGAAAGTTATTAGAACAAATAAATAAATAAAACCTGTAAGTAAACGCCATTTGGTGATAAAAATAAATTTATAGTCTGTATAAAGTTATTGAAACAAATAAATCAGTGAAACTGGTAAGCAAACACCTTTTTGTGATCAGAAATAAAGTCAAAAAAAAATAAATTTATAGCCCATAGAAAGTTATTGGAAGAAAAATATGAGTGAAACAAATAAATGAGTGAAATCTCTAAGCAAACACTTTTGGTGATCGAAAGAAAAATAAATTTATAGCCTATAGAAAGTTATTGGAAGAAATAAATGAGTGGAACCTGTAAGCAAACACTGTTTTGGTAATTGAAAATAAAATTGAAAAATAAATAAATTTATAAGCCGTATAAAATTATTGAAAAAAATAAATGAGTGAAACCTATAAGCAAATATCGTTTTGGTGATAAGAAACAAAATCGAAAGAAAAATAAATTTATAGCTCGTAGAAAGTTACTGGAAGAAATAAATGAGTGAGACCTATAAGCAAACACCATTTCGGTGATTGAAAATAAAAAAAAAAAAAATTTATAGCCTCTAGAAAGATATTAGAAGAAATAAATGAATGAAATTGTAAGGAAATACTATTTTGGTGATAAAAAATAAAATCGAAAGAAACTTTTTTTATAGCCATAGGAAGTTATTGGAAGAAATAAATAAGTGAAACTTATAAGCAAACGTCATTTTGGTGATCAAAAATTAAATCGAAAGAAAAATAAATTTATAGTCCGTAGAAAGTTATTGGAATAAATAAATGAAATAAAATCTATAAGCAAATACCATTTTGGTGATCAGAAATAAAAACTAAAAAAAAATAAATTTATAGTCTGTAAAAATTTATTAGAAGAAATAAATGAGTAAAACCCGTAAGTAAACACCATTTTGGTGATAGAAAAAAAAATAAAAAAAAATAAATTTATTACCCTAGAAAGTTATTGAAAGAACAAAAAAATGAATGAATCTCGTAAACAAACACTATTTTATTAAATAAAATAAAGAAAAATAATTTTGCAATTTAAAAACTTCCAGAAAAAATATGAATGATACCCGAAGCAAAATCTATTTTAGTAAAAGAAAAAATAATTTTACATTTTCAAAATTTATAGGAACACAGAAATATAATTAAAAGAAAGATGAATGAAAAATGACGCGCAGGCAATAATTTTTTTATTAGTTAAAAATAAAATCAAAAAATAATAATTTTATAACCTGAATGTTCATAAGAATAGAGAAAGAAGAATAGAATTTGTAATCAATTATTATTTTTATTAATCATATATAAAATCAAAAGAAAAATAAATAAAATCTGTAAGCAAATATCATTTTGTTAATCAAGAATAAAATTAGTTTTTTTATTCTAAAGAAAAATAATTTGGAAATTGAGAATTTAAAAGAATAAAGAAAGATGAATAAAACATGTAATTAAACATTATTTTACACGAACTATAAGTTTTGTGAAGAAATAATAATATAAAAACAAAGGTTGTTGATCGGTGTTTGATAATATATTAAAAGTGAAACATAAGCAATAACATTGTAGTTGATATTTATTTTTTTTAAAAATTTTAACCGCAAAAACTAAAAATCGATCAAATCTAAATTGTATTGTTTTGGATCGAATAAATTTTCTTTAAGAAAACAAGTCAAACCACATACTATTTTAAACTTTAAATCAAATGATTTATTATCTCAAAATTAAACTGAACCGCGTCACAAACACTCTTAATTGCAGTAACCTACCGGGTATTTTGGGAGATGAGAGTAAATTTTGGGCAAGAGAGAGAAGCTTGGTTTTTTGGCTGGACGATAGAATGGGGAGCCATGTGTGTGTGAATGGAAGGGAATATTTTTTAATATTGTAGTTGATTGGACCTTTTTTGGCTGAACAAATAAGTAATTGTGTAACAGATTTCATGACACGTGTACCAAAATTTTTGGCAAGTTGCCCAAAAAACATATTTTTATTAATAGAATAGATAATAGATAATAGATATATATTTTTATTAACAGTAATAGATGACTCAAACCCAATAGTAAGACTCGTATAAATTTCATCAAATACTAAAAATTATGTTGTAATAAATGTTAAATAATATATTGTTACCATTTCTTGTAACTTGTTTATATTTTTATTCTCATGAAATCATGCGTTTTCGTATTCTAACATGTATTCTTAACTTACATATTAAATCAAATCAAATTAATATTTTTCTATTTTTTATTAGTTACACAATTAAAATAATTAAATAATATTTTGAATTACAATAAAAAATAAAAAACACAACTATTACCTTAGATCGATTCTGTACCACCGATTTTACAAATGATTTGATCGGTTTTACGCTATATCTATGTTGAAATAGTCATTTTTATTTTTTTAATGCATATCCCATAAAACCACGCGAAACACCATTGCAGTAGCAGTAGCAGTACAGTACAGTGAATACAGATTAGTCCATCATAATCATATAATCGTGAGCAACTAAGTACGCACCGAAATCATGGGCCTCATTATCACTAAGCTATTTTAACAAGATTTTAATTTGATTCAACAATTAATGGATATAAACTCGTTTAGTAATTAAGTACTTAGTTAAGCAAGTGTAACAATGGAAAAGACAGAAAAGAGGAGCCAGGAACAGAGGAAACCCTGCCATAAAAATAGTCCTCCGCAAGTTCCTAGTAACATTTCTGAAATTATGCCGGCTTGAATTCTCTCTATATACAAACAGCCGTAACTATGCATTCTGCAAACAAAAAGTTCACATAAAAACATGTATTTGACAAGAGTTAAAAAAAAAGAAAAGGAAAAAACTTATTGACTCTTGTTGTTTGGATGATGGCTCGGCTCCTTTGCATATGGGGGGCTGGAAGATTATCTATCATACACGATGGGCTATCCTGAACAAGATAATTTACATGACAGGAAATATATAGCAGCAGATTTATTTGTTTGTGTATCTCCCAAAAAGGAGAAACGGGGTATTCACATGGTGCCCATCGGGCAAAAGCTCTGCTTTTGCTTGTTCCTTGTTTGAAGATGGAAACGATAGAGACAGGGAAAGAGATGCAGCAGCAACATCATCCTCTTGCCCATCTGCCAAGCTATCTGGACGGTTATTTTTCCTGTCTACAGCCCCATCTAGGAAAGGCAGCATGCCCTTAGGGGTAGGAGGCGGCAGTGGCGGTTTTGTTTCACCCCCTAAAGCAAGCTCTAGATTTGGAATCCCATCTTCAAATCTGTCCCCATACCCATGAAGCCCTTTCAGTGACATGCTATGCGAGTCACTGATATTAACGGGAAAGAAGGTTCTTTCCATCGTTCCCAAGTCCTCCCGGATGATTTTTTCATCTGAAGCTGCTTCACATCCTTTGTCCTCAACTGAAGAACAGGAACCCAGATCATTTCCAAAAGATGTGAAACTGTCATTAAAAGAGTCTCTACATCCAGAACTGTAACGTCCATAAGTCCCACCAAAACCCGTCTTGCTAGAATTTTCTCCATCTTCTAATGTGCCATTTACCTTATTCCAAGGCATTTTCTGACAACTAACTGCTGAAGCCTGCATAACTGTGTCAGAAAGATCTACATGATGAACTTCTTTATCACTGGGTAGCTGGCACTTGATCCCTTCTACAGACATGTCTTCCTGAAAAGTTGCCTCCAAGTCAATATAGCGATTATCTTCTTTCCTCTTTAGCCGTTGTTGATCTTCATCACTGTCCATTTTCTCTGAAATTTTATGATTATTAATATTGACTGCACCACCTGTTTCTTGATTTTCAACAGTTGCCTCCAAGTCAATATATTGATCAATTTTCTGTTTCCTCTTAGGCCTTTGCTGATCTTCATCACCGTTCATTCTTTCTGAAATTTTATCCTTACCAGCGCTGCTTGCACCAGTTTCTTGATTGTCAATAGTTTCCTCCAAATCAATATGGTGACAATCTTCTTTCTGCTTCCTCTTAAGCCTTTGCTGATCTTCATCACCTTTCATTCTCTCCGAAATTTCATCTTTACTAATATTGCTTGCAGAAACACTTTCTTGATTGCTAACAGAAGGAGCCATCGAAGACAGGGTGTTCTCTTGCTTGAAAGAAATATCAGAATCGGTTTTTGTTTCCACAATCTTGTTACTTACAGTTGTTCCCATTGCTTCAGGAGGTTTAGGCTCTCTGCACTGTCCATGCTCTACAGCTACACTAGCATTCTGCATAAAGCCAGAACATCTTTCAAAAATCCTAGAGATAACATCTACACTTTGTAAAACTGGTTTAAAAATAACGATCTCAAGACAGGAATATAGTTCACAGCATAGCTCGCAAGCAATAACAAGTTAGACATGTACAAGGGCATTCACCTCTGGGGTTTCACCCTGACACATACAGGCTTTCAACTAATTGGTTTCTCCCCCTCAGAGCAATGATCAACTGGGTCTCATCCTAGTCTTACCTTACTACATTTATGTATTCAACAACCCTGTTTATCTTCCTTTTGATATGAATATCAAGAATTGCTAACACGGGAAATTATACAAATCAATCTCCACAATCTATCTAGAGAACCAAAATAGCATTTCTAACTTAAATAATAGGGGGGAAGGGGTGACCATCATCAGATCACAATGTTGACACTACAAGTACATGTAAGTAGATTTTTACCAAGTAAAAACAAACTTCAGTCTATCAAATCACGCATTTAAGGATAAAAACATACCAGGGACAAACCAGTGGATTTCATTTCATGACATAAAAGGGTACTGTTTCTTGGAACCCTTGATGTAGATTTGTTGTCAATTATACTATCTAGCTTCTCTAAGCTAACTTGTGAACCCAAATGTGTCTGGCGATTGATATCATTATTCCTACTCACAGTAATCTGATATTGATCTATGGAAGTAGATGGGGGAAGCACATTGCATGCTTTGTCACAATTAATTGATTTTTCATCTATGCACTTTGGTGAACAGTGCTCAGACGAAGTTACAACAGCAGTTGAAGAATTCTCCCCAGCTGGCATTGCATTCAAACTGGGAATACAGATCTTTTTTGCAGAATCTGACTGATCGATCCTTCTCCCCCGAAATACACCCCATAAGAAAAACAGCATATTCCAGCCTGGCAAATAATAGGATTGTCAGCCGCCTAAACATAAGTAGTAATAAATGAAACAAAACAATGTATTTTCTTGTTTAAAAAGGTGGTTACGTAGATGTGCATTTAAAATTTCAGTCATGGAAACTGCAAGCTAAGCATACCAAAATGTCAAGGAACAACCCTCCCAAAATCTTAAGCTATTAGGTGAAGGCTTAATAATGGTTTTATATCTAACACCCCTCACAATTGTCATTTGGGCTTGAAGCATGGACAATGCATAAGCCCACCTACACTGTGTGGAAATTCAATTTTTCATTAGAAGAATTGGGACAGCAAGAATCAATCTCTAATGTAGGCATAAACTCCAACGCACGCCCGAAACTCACGCATCCATTCAAAAGTTGCTTAAAATGTTGGTTTGTTTGGCAAAAGCATGGAATGATTACTTACGCTGTGAATTTTCAGGAAGATGATTGGATGGGAATATGAGAAGTTCAACACCATCAAAAATTCCTTTAAGCGCTAAATCATTTCTAATCATGTGATCCAATAGACCCTTGTAGTGTCTCTCATAACTGTATCAGAACATCACCAAAAAAGTCAATTATTACAACAAGAAAACAAAGAAATATTTGCATCTCATGACCTACTGTCAATATGAGAATGCTGTCCATATACTTGCCTTTCAACATCTCTAGCAAAGAAGTAAAGAGCAATATTATCTTCTCTAGCACCACCATGATGAAATTGTGAAGGCCATGTGCTCAAGCGAGAAACTTCGTTGAGGGGAACTTTGGACAGAAACTTGGTCACTACCTCAAGAACCTTAGGAGATGCACAAGAGGATAAATGTGCCTGAACTCCAGTACATAAGTCCGGAGGCTTTCCATTTCTATGCACTTCAAAGACACCCCTGCATGCAAACAACAAAGCTCATGTCAAACACACTTGATTGCAAAACATGAAAAGTAATACAACAAGGGAAATCCAGAACTAAAGACAAACTAGTTCATCAAAAGATGTTCATACTGCCAGATGTATTCATATTCAGGAAAGGCCAACATCTTCGAAAGAACACTTGAGACTGCAACAGCTTTATTAGACAAGTCTCTAACTAAAGGCTTTCCAGCAGTAAGAACGAATGAATCTGACTTTCCTGGTTGGGAACAAAAATCAGTTGGATAAGAGTTAAGTTGCTTCAAATCACTGGCAGATGAACATTTGGGAGGATCAGATGTCGAATTCTCAAGGATTTCCTGTTGTTCATGGGTTCCTTCAGCAGATGTACTATTCTTAAGTGTGCTAGAAACCACCACTTGGTCTTGTGAAGTTGCTTCACAATTCACCTCTGTGCCTGATGTAGAAACTTCATCAGTTTGATTAGGTACTTCTTTCTTCCTATAAATTTCAGGCCTTCTAAGTAAAGCAGCCTGGATTGCAGCTTTTAATTTATTGCCTTTATGCATCTCTTCCTTTGAACTACTTGAGGCAGTGACAGATATTTCAGCACCAGATTCTTGTAGAGTACCAGATGTGCAACATTCCAGAGAATGGCCAAATTCCTTACATTTTTGACAGAATGGGCTTTTTGAAGCTGTGGGAACAACTGCCTTTACACGATCACTAGAACTATCTCTGGATTTCTCAACCTGATTTGCTGTCTCTCGTGATCGAGGCAGCACATCCTGTGGAGCTTCATCAATACTGGTTGACATTCTCTCTGTAAAATTCAAATAGAAAAAAAAAATAACATTATTTGCAAAAACATAGTTCTGAGCACAAAATCCATCAGTGAAAGATGCCCTAGATAAAACTAATACAAAGGCAGAACACATAGATGATGGGTTTATTATACTGAAACTAAGATATCGTGAGCAGCAAAATGACCCCAAAAACAGAAGGTAAAAAAGAATATATTATTGCTGGAACAATATGCTTCCAATTGAGATCACACCTGAACTAATATGAGGCTCCAAACTTTTACGGCTTGTATTGTTCATTAATTTTGATGATGCACTTAATTTTCCATCCTGATTAACCTTCAACTCTCGATTGTTAACTGCTGATGGTTTAATGGTTTCACCACGAGGAGTAAGCTTCTGATCACCCTTAGGTGTGGAAACTACAGAACTAGCCACAGGCCGATCATTCCTAGACAGAAACTTTCGGTCAAATGCACCTGATTCTTTTAAATGTCTAGATCCTTTCAATTCCTGAACAGTTGCAGACTTAGGTGAAAGCATTTTAACTTTTGACTCAGTTGCACTTGATCGGCCCAAACTTGAGGATTTGAATAATGTTGATTTGCTTGTCATCCGAGCAGGTGTCTCCACATTCTTAGAAGTATGTTCATTAACCCCTTTCAGTCTCGGGGGGAAAACTTCATCAACAGGTTTGACTCTTGGCTTGGAATTTAAGTTGTTGGATGAATTAGACTTCGACAAAATACCTATTCATAAGAACAAAAAATTGTGCTTGAAATAAATTAAAGCCCAGGAGACATGATACAATATTGTCATGGAACCCAGGGACCCAGCAAATAGAAAGATTTTAAGATCCAAAGAAAAAATAAAAAAAGTCACAGTGAAGCACACTAGATGAAAGATAAACACATACTCTTTGAAATTTGACCCCGCGGGACAACGGAAGGAGAACGAGCAATCTCTATGTCATCGCCACTAGAGTGGTTACGAATAGGCATCACAGGGCCAGGCTTCCCTTTTAATTTATCTGAGCTCCTAAATGAAGATTCTCGTGACAATGGAACTAATCTCTTGGGGCTTAATGCCTTTGGTGATACTGTACTTAACTCAAGAGCTTGCCTTTTTGCTAATGGTGGAGCTACTTCAGTGTTATCAGAAAGTCTTTTGCCAGAAACTTGTGAAGTTGAACTAGTTTTGATGATTTTTTTTCCTTCAACATCTGAACCACAAAAATTCAATTCTAAAAATATGTCAGCATACAGTCAAAGATATAGATATGGCTGTTTCAATGCTTATGCCACCGTCAACATCAGAACATGCAAATTCAGTTTGCAGAAAGAATCATATGCATAAGCAGAAAGCATAAAGGGTGTAAAATGTCTGACCCCAGAACACTTTATTTTCAAATTTATATATACAACTTCACTCTTACCCAGCCTCTTATTTTCAGTTTCCTCTGCATCTTTGCATTCTTCACAAAACCAATCCCCTTCAGGGACTTTCTCGAGCATATCTCGCATGCAGTAGCTGATTCAAAGAAACAATAATGGTAAAACTCATTTTAGTGAAAGGAATTTGCAATTTAATAGAAACTAGGAAGAATTATGGTGAAAGTTTCTTATGCATACGTGTGCTCTGCACCGTCACTGCACCTACAACATATGGCAAGTAGATCCTCACGACCAGCATCTCCACAGATGTCACACACCTTTACCTATTTTCAGTCAACACAGTTAGAAAATAGAAACAGAAGTTGAGGTTAAGCATCTGCACAGATGCCATTACATTCCACTCCTCCCATTTTCATCTCAAACAATTTTAGTTTCAGCCAAAAAACAGACTAACATAAGGAAAAGGAAAGATACTCACATCATGTTCCACAACATCGGATTCATCACTCTCATTTTCAGATTGAGGTTCCTGCTCGCCAGGTGATTTAACCAGCTCTTCAGCTTTCTCATTCTGTCCATCATTAACTGAACATTTACGATCTTCATCTTTAGCATCACATACATCATTATCAGTAACTGCTTCTGACTTTGGACATATTTTTAGTGAAGCCTTTGCAGCACTGTCAATAAGGCTATCCTTATTGGTAATATATTCAGAAACAACAATAGGTGTTTTCTCTTTGGTTAACGATGAACTGGAATTCTCAATAGAGCATTCTGACAACTTTTCCGGGATGTGAGAATTTGAATCCCTTTCGACATGCATTAAGCTTGGATTACCTGGGAAAGGTTTACCACTTTGAGAATGTCCATACAGCCTTTGTACCTTGGGTGAACTATGGCTAGTGTCTGCATCTTTAGAAGATGGAATCTCCAAGCCAGACATGTCAACGGATGGAGCACTTCCAGATCCTTCCGCCCCTAAATGACTAACTGAAGCTGAACTACAAGATATATTTTTTCTGTCTGCATCCCTTTGATGGCTATCATTCACTAAATTAACATCAGATGCTCTACTAATACAAGATGTGCTGTCATCATGACCTTCTAAATGCTTGGAATCCTGAAATTTATTCGACAAGATCTGTCTACTCTCAGCATTTTCAGATAGAGAATCATGACTTGAATTAACACTGACCATATTACTGGCTTCACTTACTGCATGCTGCAAGCTTTCACAAGCTCTGCTACTAAGAGAATATACATTACCCCCATTCATAGAATACTGATTATTAGCTTCCCCCGAGCGACAGTTTTCATCAGAAAACTCTTCAGCCTTTGATCCCATAAGAGCATGGTTAAGATGCATGCAAGATGAACAAGGAGCTGAGCACACGTTACAAGTTCCCGATTCAAGCCTCATATCAGTGTTTCTGAATCACGTAATGTATTACAAACGTCTTTCCAGATTCAGGTTAAACCTAATCAAAACAAAGCATGAGTTAGAAAAGAGAGATGAAACCTTTGATTCATGCTCTCACTAATTCTTTAGGAGCCCTCCAATGTAAAAGTTTTACCGTGTTATTTCATAGGAGTTAGGACTAAGTCTAACACAAATGATTTATCACAAACACACAAGCTGCATCAGGATTTATCTTATTAGATTTGTGAAACATATCATTGAAGTTCAGTGACTAGTATTCATCTTTTTCCTATAATGTGTGGATATTGTGCCAGCCATGGACTTACTTGCATATATTGTACCACTTTCTCTAGGCACATGTGAAGGTTTGGGCCAAAAAGATATAATGTGATGCAATAATTTATAGCCAGACTTTCTTACCCCTATTGCTTCTATAAAATCAGGTTATTGTTAGGCTTGTATTAATGAACTCTAATTCTCAATAGCTATACTTTACTATAATGAATTCTTCTTTAAACAGAACGGCATAAGAAGCCTATCACTAAAGCCAAAAACGTAATATTAGCACTGTAGAATTTTGCATCGATCAGCCACTAGTCCACTACTCAATTAGGACAATATGAATTAACAAAACAAATAAACCAATAATACCTCTACCCAGAATCTAGCAGCGACAGCAATTTTGCAAATGCTAATTGAAGTGAGCTAACAAAAAAAATAAAAAATAAAATCCTCCAAGTACCAAAACGGCAAAACCCCTTCTACTGACAAAATCAAACCCTAACCCAACAACACACTGAATTAGCTCACCCTATCAGAACGAACAAGTGCCCGCCTTTTCCAATGTATTCATCTCAGCACAACAAAAACAGTTACAAACGACAAAAAAAACGCACCAAATCGATTTCAAAAAAAAATTACGAAAAATTAGAATAATGAAATTAAAAACCCTAACTGGGAAAAATTCACACGTCTCTAACACGGGAAGCATCACGGTGGCATTGCACACGCTTACCTTGCGATGACAACAAACAGCAAAGTGACTCCTACGATGTGGTTCTGGAGTCGAAGAAATCTGTGTCCCCTGAATTTGAGTTTTGAAGGAATGGGGATTCAGAATGAAGGGTTCAGAGAAGAGAGAAAACCCAGATGAGAGGAGCATGCACTTGCATACACACGATCTCATTCAACAATCTATCTCTATTTATTTTTAGACAACAATAAAATAAAATTATTGCATCAATTGTATCAGTTTTCTTCCCCCTTTTTTTTTTCTTCTCTCCTCACTTTCTCTGTTCAACCAAAAAAACACACAAAATCCTCCAAATGGTTTTATTTTTCTTTTCATGAGAATCCAAATCCATCTAAACCAGCTGGCTTAAACTGCTCCCTTTTTCTCTCTCTCATCTCTCTCAAAAATTTTCTGTCTGTTCCTCAAAAATTTCTCTTTCACTCTACAGATTTTCTAAATGAAATTAATTTTAATTATAATTTATAAGTCCAAAACCTTACAAAAATAAAATTCCCGGAGGTCTTTTTCCAATTGAGATTTTTTTTAAAAAAAAACTTTCAGGAATAATAATAATTATTTTATTATTATTTATTTAAATGAAATTTGGCTGCAAAAATAAACAAGTCAAGGCGAATGAAAGGGAGCATCCGCACGTGTGAATTGAGGTGACACGTGCGAGTTCTATAGGGACGCGTGGAAAAGGTGCGCGTGAGGATGGCGTGGGGCATCAGTAACGCCTCAATGGCATTGGCAGGCGTCCCTGCCTCACGTTTTCCGTGTATCTTCAACAAACAAAAAAATTGACATAAATTGAGATAAAACATCAACTTTAAAATAAGATTATTTTAATTAAATATAAATATTATTTTGTCCAGTATATTATATATATTTTATTTTATATATTAAAATAAGATTTTAAAATTTAAGGGAATATTTTATTAAATTAAATTTATAAAAATATTCATCCTTATTTAGATCAATAAATAAGTAAATACAAGTGACTGAAATTAAAAATTAAATGAAATCAAGTTACTGGGCTTTAAGCCTTTTGTCAAGTTTGGGCCTAACAGATCCGGATTCGAGATATTCTCCCACATGTACTCTCTCACGTGATGGGCCGGAAAAAGGCCGGGCCCATAGGCCCAAATCACCAGGCCACTCAGACTTGTGGCCCTAGAATAAACTGGAGTTTTTTTACCAAAAAAAGAGAGAATAAACTGGAGGCACTGACACCTTATCGGTTATCAGGCACGAGAAAGTCGTAACTTGTGTGTCAATTAACAAAAAGGGTGGTGCGTAGTTTAGTTAAATTCAATTCAAAAATTAATTAGTAATCTATAAGTGGCAGTGTTCATGAGATGCATTTTCTAATATTTCCAATTGGGTTTTGGTCCTTGTCAAACGATCCATGAAAATTGTGAGTTGGAATTGTCAAGGCTTACGATGCAAATATCAAGCAAGCAACATAAACATTTACTAAAATTACCGTTTTGCGATATATTGATTTACGACCCTAAATTTAAAGCTGACAAAACGGGTTTTTGGGCCAGCCCGCATCGAGTTTGAGTTTTATCGGACTGAGTCAAAAAAAAATCAAATTAAAAATTGACTCAAATTTGTGTGTCGGAGTCCTTTATTTTTTGGGCTTTGGTTTATATTTTCGAGCTGGCCCGCTTCAGAGTTGGGCTTTAGCAGGTTCGGGCTTTATCAGGCTGGGCCAAAAAGGCATAAATTAAAAATAGACTCAAATTTGTGTATCTAAATCCTCTATTTTTTAGGCTTTTTTTGGCTCGACCTATTTTATCAACTCCACATGTACCACATTAACTAATAAATTTATTTAATTTAATTATTATATATTGAAAGTGTAACAATGTTTTATTCAATCATATTTCAGAATTAATAATAGCTGGCGGCAAGAGTAAAACGATGGGTTGAGTTGAGGGGGATAGCTGATTGGTGAACGGCCATTGGATTGGGAATAAGTAGTAGCGTGTTATTGTTATTATTATTATCCAGCTATATATTGCAATATACGCGGCATGCATCAAAATGGCTTTTTCTTTCATTGGAAATTTCTATATATACCCTCCATCCACTGTCGGCGTTTATGTGCGTCACCGCTGAATCCTCTCATCAAAATCCTCTTTTTCCAAACAAGTCCAACACACACTTGTCCCTCGCTGCTCCATTCACTCCTTTTTCTTTCTGGTACAATTTTTCTCTTCATTTCGGCTTTGATCTATTCCCTTCTTTCCTGTTCCTATTTGGGATTTATTTATTTATTTATCTATCTTTTCTTTCCTTCTTGTTTTCTGTGTGATTTGAGGTAATGTTCTCAAAATTAACTAACTATTTTCCGTTATTACATCACATTGCATTATACAACAATTGGGGTTTTCTCCGCTGATTTTGGGAACGGAAAAAAAAATTGGATTTTTTTTGTACCTTGACTAATCAATTGATTTGTTGTGTTGTGTGACAGGGAGGCGCATTGAGCTTTTTTTGTAGAAGAGAGAATGAGTTTGAGTAACGGGAAGATTCAATCTCCATTACCGACTAGTAATGGAGGAGTTGCTGCTGAGAATGAGAAGAAACCCTTCAAGATCTTTGTGGGGTATGACCCGCGTGAAGACATTGCCTTTCAGGTATGCCGCCACTCCATCCTGAAAAGGTCTTCAATCCCTGTTGAGATCATACCAATTAAGCAATCAGATCTGAGAAAGAGTGGCTTGTATTGGCGTGAGAGGGGCCAATTTGAGAGCACTGAGTTCTCCTTTTCAAGGTTCCTCACACCTTGCTTGGCCAATTACCAAGGTTGGGCCATGTTTGTGGATTGTGATTTCCTCTACCTTGCTGATATCAGGGAACTGGTAGATTTGATTGAGGACAAGTATGCTATCATGTGTGTTCAACATGACTATGCTCCAAAGGAGACCACAAAGATGGATGGGGCGGTGCAAACTGTGTACCCAAGAAAAAATTGGTCTTCAATGGTTTTGTATAACTGTGGCCACCCCAAGAACAAGGTTCTCACTCCTGACACTGTGAATACACAGACTGGTGCTTTCCTTCACAGGTTCCAGTGGCTTGAGGATGCTGAAATTGGGTCCATCCCTTTTGTTTGGAACTTCCTTGAGGGGCACAACAAGGTGGTTGAGAGTGATCCCACTACTTCACCAAAGGCCGTCCATTATACTCGTGGAGGGCCTTGGTTTGAAGCTTGGAAGAATTGTGAGTTTGCTGATCTATGGCTCAATGAAATGGAAGAGTACCTCAATCAGGCCAAGAAAGAATCTGCCAATTAGATTGAATCGAATCGGCTGATGATGGCATGATGATGCATTTGTTGGCTTTGTCATCTGTTAAGAGTCAATTATGGCCATTATGTACTATTCTTTTGTTTCTAATTCGTTATGCAAAATCCATGTCTGATGAGATGATGCAGGTTATGAGAATAGGAGTATGAATACTGCTAGTTCATATATCTTATCTTATGTGTATGTAGTTAGTAAGTATTCTTTACGGTTACTACATTACATTGACATTGGCATTTCTGAGTAAATGCCCTTTCATGATGTATTTCTATTTTTTTTATTTGTTTAATGACCTCTGTAGGCCCTTTCAAGAGGTAAAAGTACCACCCTGTATTGAATTGAGTATGAGTATTTTAATGAAGACTTCACCGTTACGATTACGCACTGTTCTATTCTATGGCTTTTAATTTATAAACCATCGATCATGAGATGAGCTCCTATTCCTATATAGGTTCCAGCTTCTGCCTGATGCCATTGATTGACTTGATATTATTGAGAAAATAGAAAAAAATATATGCATCATAGTGAGGTTGAGAAAAAACTTGGAAGGGGCATGATTTGGTTGGTTTTACATAAGTAGTGTCTCAAGTTGGCGCAGGCGTGAAATTGACCCAAAAGCTGTAATCACATTGGTTTTGTACTGACCGCAAGCAAACGTGATCAAGTTAAATGGTAAGAAAATACCTTGTTAAAACTGGGCATGTCAGGAAAGAATTTGACTCGCTAAAAAAAGAGGTTATCATTATACACTAAAAATATAAAATGCAGAATTGTAACGGTTAATCAAAGAATTAACAATTAAATAATTTGTTGCACATATGTATATATTTTATATTTTATTTCAATCTCAACTATCAAATTTTAAATTAATAGTCACCTATCTCTGCACTGTATTCTCTGAAACATGCCCATCACTTTAGAAGAACTTAATCCAACTGGAAAATAGTAGAAGACTTTGAATACATCACACATTTAAAAATATATTGCAGAATTTTCCTGGCATCAACTCCGAGTCAGTTAATGCGTGCATGTTTTCATTCATGATTAAAGATAACTGGAAAGTAGTACAAGTTTCTGAGGATCTGTAATGAGATAGTCTGAAGCATTAGGGGGCATTATTTTGATCACCATCTCAGATTCATTAACAGTTCTCTATGTTGGATCATTGGATGGATCTTGTGGGAGAGGGGGTGGGGTTAAAATCTGTTTCTGCATGTCCCAGTGGTGCATTATAATTCCTTTAAATCGAATCAGTATTTGTTTTGTATACAATTTTTAATAAATAAGAATCAAAGTAAAAATAAAATGACAAATTTGTAATTATTAGTAAAAAAAACAAAAAATATTTCCTCAAACCAGACATAACCTAATCTAAATGAGAGAATAAACTGCTTATGATAATAAAAATATATTAACACTTAATAAATGCCTAAAGACCTAACATTTTTTTCTTTTGAAGTTTTGCTAGCAGATCTTCTTCAGATGGAATCTCAACACCAGCTTCTGAGGTGGTAGACCACCATTCCATGATTTCTTCCTGAACAAAAGGAGAGAAAAAAGCATCAGGTGAAGTTGAATGAGGCAATATAGGGGAAAAATTAATCAGATAATCTTTTCATTTCCCCTCTATCCAAACATAAATCATCTTATTTTCTCTCCTCCTCATTTTTCTTTCTACCTATTTCCCATCTTCCTGTTTTCTTTTCACATCCAACCAAATGATTAATGAAGTAAATATTTAGTTCGACCTTTTTTTTCTTGCAAGATCACGTGTCCACAAACCCTCTGGGTATGAGAATCACAAGGTGCTTTTGGTGAGTCTGGAATCCAGATCTAACAAAGACCTCTCTTGAAGCTGCTAATTTATGAGTATTTAATGTTTTAGACCCTACTCTTCAGCTCATAACCATTACACTATTGACTTGGCTTTATAATATGCATGATTAATTAAAGCAGTCATAAAAAAGTCAGCGTTGTTCAAGAATTAGGACACTTCAATGTCTAGTCATCCAACATTAATTGGCTAGAAAAATGAAAATACGATATTATATGTGCTCATGCATGTTAATTGTTAGGTATGAAATATTAAACAAAAAGGCCAAAAAAACCAGAACCCCAAAATTATATTTGCACATTACTAATTAAGAAGTAAACCACAATCGTCATATCCACAAGAATATTATCTCATCCTGTAAAATTTATTAGAGAATGTATTTCACAGGAGTTTATGAAGTCAAAATGACATGGAAACTAATAGCTTCAATAACAATAGGCACACAATGAGAACTAGAGAGTCATTTGATAATTGATTATTACCTCAAAAAAATTGTGATTGGATATATACTGACTTTCAACCATACATTTGATCCCCCCTGCTTTCACTGAGACAGATTTTCTCGTATTTGGCTCTGAGCTCAGTCTCTCGGTCTCTGTCGATACATCATAACAAGAAAAGAAAAAAAAAGAATAAAACCAAGAGTTATGACTTGAAAACTCCCCCCACCACACCCCCCCTCAGAAAAAGAAGGAACAAGGAGTGATGTTACATGCAAAGAACAAGGTGTGATTTTAGTTATACCATTTATATATGCCACATGGTATCCAGTTCCTCCAAGCCCTTCTTCCCACTTCCCAAGCCGCAGGCGCAAGAAAAAACCATCAAGTTGCGAGATTGAGCCTTGGGTATTTATCCATCTGATGTAAAGGACATTCTGTTAAGTAAAAGTCACAAAGATCCAATTGTTTTCTAAGTGACAAAAGTATTCCCTATGATATTGATGACTTCCCACAGATATACATCTTTATATCTTTCTCTGCCTGAATTGTTGATATAGTGAGATTACTTTATATTTTCGCTGGTGTAAGTCATATCGGCTCTTTTCATGAGAAACAATGTGGGGAAAAAATAAGGTTCACTAAGAAAACTTTTGCTCGAAAAAAGGATGCACAAACTATTGGTTTATATATTGGACATCTAGCCATGTACCAATGCATAATAATCGAAGCACAAAGTGGGACTAAGAAGAACTATATTGCATCCTTGATGTAATTTAACAATTGTCATATGTTATTTATAGTTAATGCATTGCTCATGGACCATAAACCACACAATAACCAGCTTTATTATATAAAGTGACATAGTATAATTGGCTTGCATTACTTACTTCAGAATGTCAGTGCGGGACAATTGAAGCTTTTTCACTGCATCACAGATTCCTTTTGGCACGTTTGAAATCTGACTTTCAGCCATTCCATATGGAGATGTTATGGTTTTTTCTTTGAATCTGTTCTCCTCTGAACTAGAACCACGACATTTCTTGAATGATGCATTGCATTCTATCTTGAAGGTTATGATGTCATTTGATTTTCGCTTCAAATTAATATTCTGATCTGCTCGGTGATCAGTTCCATCGTGGATAGTACCGCCAGATAAAATTTGGTCAGCCCCATCAGTCAGCAGCCTTGTGCTCCCTTCATTGCATGGGATAAAATGTTTTCCACTAGGAATACAATCATCAACCAAGGTTTTAACTTCCGAATCATGTTTCCTTGTTGAGATTGAATTGGGACATGAAATTGCCCAGTGGTTGGGCTGAAAACATTTAATGCATAGACAAAGACTTTCATCCAACCCTCCAAATGAATTTATATTCTTCTGGAGATCTTCTAGCTCCCTCTCCGCAATAGCTGAGCAATCACAGAGTTGGTGACCTCTTGTCCCACAAAACAAACAAAACAAGTTTACCTGTGAGGTACAATCTGCTTTGTTTGTTGGTATGATATGTTTGATGGCACCAAATCTCCTTGCAAACATTGAAGCCATTAGCTCTGAATTCTTGAATCCCAGGGAAGATGAAAGGCTGTTGAACTTATACATTGATTTATGTTTGTTATTTCCCTTGTCTTCCTCAAGACCAGTGGAAGCTTCTGTGTCATTAGCAGGTTGTTGTCCAGTTTCTTCAATTCTACAGTTGTTCAGATAAGAAATGTTTTTATGGGAATCAGGGAGCTTTGAAAAATAATTGGAGTGGACTTGAGATCCATATCTCTCATTGAGGTGACCAGAAGTAATCAAGGGGGCAGTGGATTTTGGCGAAAATCGAGTTATCCACAGACTCCGTAGATTATCTCTCCTGTGACAGATGTTCTCTGCTTCCTTTCTCTCTGATGGTGCACTGGAATCGACATTCTCAGTGTCATTTGTATTTTGTTTGGTTGAAGATGAATGTGATGCCATTTCTTCCTTGTCCTTACTAAGGCCCAAGAAGGAACAATTTTCATTCTCCACTGGGTTATTTTTGCTGCTTTCCTGACTGTTAAAAACATTTAAAGGTTTAATGTTAGGCTGTGAGGAAGGACCAGCATCATATCTCCCAGTAGATGCTGCAAACTTATTTGATTCCAGATACCCTTTGGAAAGGCTATTGTTCTCTGCACAACAGGTTATCGGAGTAGCATCTATTCCCTGTACCATGTTACTTTGCTCTAAATCCTCACTACCCTCTCCATCATGATGAAACATTCTTGCTCCTACATTCTTCAAACTTGGACAATACATGGATTGGAAGATGGATTTGAATCCTGTATTTTTTGGCTCAGAATCTTGATTCATTTTCCATGTGGTATGTTTCTCATCAGACCGTAGATTATCGTGATCTGGTTTTGCAAGGGTAAGAGCCAAAATGTTTGAATCATTTTTAATTGATTGTGAGTGTCCTTTCACCATGTTTGAAATCCAGTTTATGAATGAACTATCCTGTTTAGTGTATGGTTTGGAACCGGAAGTTTCTTCAATGTGCTTTTTGACTCTTTTACTCCCAATTATCAACCGCTGTTCAAAGTTACGCCTCTTCTTACCTGTGGAAAAAATCCCAGTGCTGTTACAGCTTTCAACACTTGAATGGCTGTCAGTTTCCTCCATTGACAATCTTACATCTGCATCCCCATCTGATAAGGACTTTTCCTTGCCTTTGTTTTTTGTCAAACGAATTCTGCTATTACACGGAGAATGCAAAACTGGAAGAACATTATCGCATAGTAGCACCGTTTCATTGTCCTGAGATTTGTTTTTAATCTCATCAACAATGACTCCACATGTTGCAGCACAAGCAGCTTCACAGTCAACAGTTCGTAAATCATTCTCTGCACTAGATTCCAGCTTTTCTAAAGGACTCCTGCTGGAAGATGTTAACTTAGTTTCTGGAGCACCAGAGCCTTTATATTCAATTATAGGCTCAACTACAGTATGTAAGTTATCTTCTGTTACAACTGTCCTTTTTCCAGTACAGATATCTATGCCTTCATTGGAAGGTCTCCCTGGTGAAGGATTTTGCTCCATGATAGGTTTAGGTTCATCTGATTGACATAATATATTATCAAATGGCCTTTGGTCAACCTGAACTGCAGGAAAATCAGGATGAGGAATACATTTAAGTTATGCATATAAGAAGGAACTTGAAATTTTCTTTAATACAAACAAAAATCTCAATAAATTTCCTTCTTTAAACATAAAGGGTGTTTTTAAATTTTGGAACTCTACGTATTTATAATAACAACCTACAGATCTGTCAGGTATTCTTTACTATTATACAGGGACAATCCAGTAACAAATATCAAACAAATTAAAATATGTTCCAAGCATGAGTGACAAGTATCCTGAAAGTCCTGGATTCTAGTTAATCCCACAATACTAAAGAGGCACCAAAAGACACACCTAAGGCGTGGAAGGGGTTAGTGCCTCTTGGTGCCACAGGAATGGCGTTCTCAATAGCACTTAAATAAGTCTAGGACCGGCCATCTAACTTGCCAACTGTGGAGACTAAAGGGAATATAATAGTTAAAATGTTAAAGGAATAACTAGTTGTCAGACTTTGGGAATCTTACCAGCAAGCAGCTTAGGGTACCGTAAAACATCTAATCTTTTATTTTTAGTATGAAGGTTATGCTTGAATAATTTATGTGGAAAGTCAATGCAATATTGTCAAATATTTTATTGTTTTACTAGTTAAGGAATCAAAATTGAAAATATTTTATTGAAAAGTACAAAATTTAATGTTACCAATGCATTGAATGCGGTATCTTTCAATAAAAACTTTCTATTTCTTGAAAAACCAGTTCTCTAAGGGCATTTCTTAGAAGGACTCTTAGTTTTTTTGAAAATTTAAACACAATTTATTTATTAACCATTAAGGCATGCACTTTTTGGTGGCTCTTGCCTCAAGGCATTAAAACTCAGCACCTTAAGGGCACCTTTCTCCTTTGACTTGCTCAAAGACAGCACATACCTGAAATAGCAGATAATTTGTTTCCCTCTGCCCCAGATATTTTATCAGTTCCAATGTTGGCTTGATCACCAGTATTCTTCTCCCAGTCTTTTGTTAGATTCACATTTTGATCGTCAGGCACATAAGGCGCTCTTTCTGCAGTGTTCATTTTCTCCTTATTACCACAAGATCCTGCCAGAAGAGAGTTCTGTATGATTGAGGAAATGATTCCAGGAAAAAGTGACTGGATGGAATCTAAGCAAGCTCGTAACCAATTAACTTTTCAACTAATTAGGATAACTTATGTATTTCTTTGTCCTCCATTAAGGTTTATTTGAATCCAAAATTCTACTGTAAACCCACCTTTCCCTACATCTGTAGGAGCCAATGGGGATGCATTAGAAGATTTTACCCTTACCTATATCATTTTCTTCATAGGCTTTACACTCGGGCTTGACACCTGAATCACTTATTGGATGCATAATGGGAGTATCTGTTGCAGCATTATCACTCTTGGCGCATACGACAGCTGTAGGTTTTACAAAAACATCATCCATAGGCTTATCAGTGGTAGACATGCCGCCAGTAGCACTTTGTGGCTGAGCAAGAACCATACAGTTCGGTCCAACATCCCGAAAAAGAGAACTATTTTTATCAGAAAAGCTTGAATCGGCACATTTAAGACTCAAACCTTTATCTGGAGACCAAACTATTTCAGATAGAGGGTCAGAGGCAGCAAATGTCATGTCCACTCTGGAAGCTGCATTTGCACCTGCACCTGAGTCATTTTTCCAATTGCATTGGTTAGCATTATGCAGAAAGAGTTCAATATCAGGCTCTGGTTTTATTTTCTTGTTTTCTGCACTCATCTTCAGAAGGATAAACTCTTCACAAGAAGGTCCTGAAATATTATTAGAATCGAAGTTCACTTCTATGTATCAGTTAAAATGAAAATTCTGAGTGCAGGGTATATATAAGTTTATAACAATGCAAATATGGACGCAACTAATTCCTTAATGCTAAGCCTAGCACCAAATCACTTGACTGGATATGGATTACTCAATAGTCAGTTTTCCAAGATGCATATTATTAGAAGGCGTGTTGGACACATATTTTGTTTCACCTTTTCCTCATTCAAATCAAATTGTTTCAACAAACCATTATTCTAGCCTCTTTCTGCAACATTCTTAACTCAAGTATTTGATTTTATTGTAGATAAAAAAAAAGTATTTGATTTAATTGGCAAGGATGGTCAAATTCTTTCACAAAAGCATTATATGAAGGATAACATGCTAGTGGTAATGAAGTTGAAAATAATTTCTTGCCATGGATAATGCCAAGGAAAGGGTCATTCATACCAAAAACTCAAGTTGTTAGGCACAGGCTTATGAATGGATTTCATCTCTAACATGCTTCCACATGAGTCATGACACAGCTCAGCTCAGCTCTATGGGCTTGATGTGTGGACAAACAACAACAGGGTCACGATCAACTTGTGCTGAAAATGAATTTAATTCAATAAGTAGAATGGGAGAAGCAAGGAATCAACTCTTGAGTCTTGACCATTTGACCAAAGATGCTCTAATACAAAACAAGGACTAGCAGCAATACAAAAGCTTAAGTTGTAAGGTGCAGGCACATGCCCATTGATGGTTGTTTTCTGTGACATAGTCTATACACATTTGACTATTACCATTACCACAAAAACACATAAGCAATAAAAACAACAAACTCAAGAGAGTATTCTTGTTATATAAGCAAAACTCAAGAGCTATCTGGGGGGAAAAATTTCATTTCCACCCCTTGCATATCCGGAATTATGTTAACACAAGTAGGATTAAATTAAAACCTGTATGCTAGTCAAAGTTACAGAAGCACAAGCCAATAGATTTTTTTTTTCCCCCAGCGTCTAAGACTAAAAGTGTTGATGAGAATATACTAAATTCTGCAGGATGTTATGGTGGAATTAGGAACACCTTCAGGTAAATTCCAACCTCACCCGAATGGCAACCTTATAATGTTTCTACCCTCACTAGTTTCTTATTGTTATTACTCTAACATCCAAAAACCCAAGCTTGTGTTACAGATAAACTTTCTTAAGGGTATCATCTTAATTAGGATAATGATGAATTCAGTTTAACATTTTGCATTGTTCAAACAAAGTTGATATCTTTCTTCCATTGGGTACTCCTCGTCCCAAGAGTCAGCAGCAATACAAAGTCATAATTCATAAACCACATACAATTTTTTATTTCTTAAAACAAATTTGCGAATAAGATAAAGTGGACCAAAGCGTTAGGCAAACTCATCGAGTAAGTGAGATATGTGAAGGAGAGTAAGGGAGTGATAGAAAGAAGCATACCAGTTTCTTTCCCTTGTGAGGTGATCCACTAAACGATAAACTAACTAGTACCGAACCCGAAAAGGGAAAAGGAGCAAACAGGATGAATGAATGTAGAGAGAGTGAAGAGAAGAGAGAGAGTTGCAGTTGCCAGTTGCCAGTTGCCAGTTGCAGAGCATGTGTGCTGCTGTAGCGACGGTTATCGTGAAGCTGCCTTCCTTTTTTTTCTGCTACATGACATGAGGTTACGGTTCTGCCACGTGGGCACATTCTATGCCACTGCCACCTACGTATCTTTGCAACGTTTTTTTTTTTTTGATAAGAATATCTTTGCAACGTTTCATCGCAGAGCGATTATTATTACACATTAACAAAATTCCTTATATCTTGCTTCATTAGTCGGTTCACAAATTCCTCTCTTCGGTCTTATATATAAGGAACAAAAAGAGTCATTTTGATAGTTTTTTTATAAGAAATAATGTTTTATTTTCATTAATATTAATTGTTTATTTCTAACTTTATCTTTATTTATTATGAGACCCACAAAAATAATATCAAAAGTCACAAATCTCTAAAAGGATACTTTTGGAAAATTATAGCATCATTAATTATAATTAACCAATTCCAATACACTTCTTTGGTCTTGATGATTTTGTACTATATTTCTTATAAAAAAGACCGGAGAGAGTACCATGTAAGAAAAATATATTCTTGTTGGAATATATGTTAGTTTTTAATTAGTATGGTGTGACATGAAGGATAGATATTCAGATTTTTTAATGTGTTTGGGAGTTTTAGAGGGTAGAAGAGGGTTTGTATCAATATTTTACTTATTTTAAGTGTTTAAAAAATATGTAAAAACCCTTCAAAACTATCCAAAATCACTTCTCTAATATATTTTTTGAGTTCTTCAAATTGGAGAGTTTTTAAAAATGTACTAGAGGAGATGACTTTAGAGGACTTCAAAATGTTTTATTTATTCTTCTCCCTTATCTATACAATTAAAATATTAGTGTAAACCTTTCCCTCTTCTCCAAAACTCCTATCCAAATATAGCCTTAAATATGAACAGTAGAGCGATTTCTAAGTCATGTGTATGAGAAAATATTTCCTAGAAGAATTAAATCCCTTAGATTCACCCAAAAATATAAGTTAATTTTTAGGTTGAGAAATGTATATAATCTCGAGTTTTTCTATTTTTTTAATCAAAATTGATTTTCACTCTTTATTTTCAAAACTGTATTTTTTTTTTCCGATTACATTCAAAACTCCATTTTTGATACTCGTAACATACCACAATATTATGGGGGCTAGCCAATCATAGACAACGCCGCCCGTAGACCTCCTAATTGTATGATTTGCGAATCCTTATCCATTTTTTTTCCAGTTGTCGATGATTGATTTTTTTTTTTTATTTATAGACTTCTTAATCTATCTTTCTCCTGTTTTATTTTTTTCAGTTTTGGAGAGGCTTTACTAATTTCATAATATCATAAATTTTAATTGCATTTTAATCCTCTACTATTGTTAACATGTGATATTAATTTTTAAGAATTTTTCAGTGAATTTAATCCCTGGATTCTTCGGTGAATTTTTAATCTCTCCATTACTTTGTAAAATCTTCAAATTTTATTTTCTAGTTAAGATCTTTATGAATTGAATCAATAAAATTATATTTTAAAATTTTACTAAAAACTCATTGGTCAAAATTTAAAATTTTTCTTCAGATTCTAATCTCATATCATCATAAAAATTCTTCTAAATTTTTATTAAATTATCGACTTCTAAACTTTAAAAATTATTTTATTTTTTAAATACATTCTAAAAACTCCCGAATATTTATATTTATATTTATATCGAAAATAAGAACTTGGGAGTTTTACCGTAAAACCTAATTTACTTAATTTTAAAATAAAAATATTGATTGATTAAAAAAAAGAATTAAAGTCGAATATAATTCAAATTAGAGACTATTATTTAAAAACAAACGGAAGCCGAACAAACTAGAAAGTGAAGGCAGGGGTCACTTACTAGTTCAATTTGAAAATACAAACCGTTTTATATCGAAATTTTCTTAATACTTGCTTCCACGGAAACCAAAATAGTGTTTGTACCCCAAAAAATCACGTTTCCTAAAATCACCGACGAATTACCGGCGTGTCTGAGACATCAACACCATAATCAATTACGATGCCACAATGATTTTGTTAAACCATGCAATTTATCCTTAAGACATAGTACATAACATTGTGGATTTGTGGTCCATCATTTGATTCGAACGCTCTTAAACCACCCCCCAACCCCACCCCACCCCCCACCGGGGCCCAAAAATTGTAATTGCAGGTTTGCATTCTAAAATGCAAGAGCGAGATGACTCTGACAAGGTTGAAACTAATATAAAAAAAATAACCACAAAATTAGCATACGATAGTGATAAATGTGATGGTCAAAATATAATTTATGTATCTTTTGAATGGTGATAAATGTAAATTTCCACTGATCAGATCCTAAGATCACTCTCACCTCCGTGCAAATCTGTGCCCTGCTCCCAACAGCAACGCTCTCCCTACTGCACCACTGTGAACACCCAAAACCAGAGCAACAGTCCCACCTACAGCCACCCACTTCCAGTCGATGCCACGACCCTTTTGTGGGGTATTACTGATGGCTTTCCCTTTCTCTTCCTTCCAAGATGCAGGCTCTGAGGAATGCATGTTTCTATCAGAAGAAATCTTGGTTGTTTTACTTGCCATCAATGCACATCTTGACAAGGTACCATCTGTTTTCCTAGCATTCTGGTACGCTCTCATACCAGAGTGCAATTTCTTGACAGCTCCCCACATTCCATGGCGGACTCCCAACTTTGCAACATCTTTGGGAATCCCCATGTCTTCGTAATGTAAAAGGGTAACCTCGCATGCAGACAACTGACCATCTCCTTTGCGAGATTCCACTGCATCAATTCCCCAAACTCAGCAGTTGATACACCACTATTGAATAGTTAATGCTAACAAGCAAATCATAATTATTTTTGATAATTCTTACCAGGTTTAATTACCCAACTAGAAAAATAGAGGTCCACACGTCTGGGCTTATCACGTTTTGGCAAACTCGGATGGGGCACCCCCTACAACATTGAAGATTAAATAGTAATAAGCCTCGTGTTTACACTGAATAATAAATATGTATTTTGTCTTAAAAAAAATCAATTGACAGCACATATACAAGTTTATAGAAATTTAGATCTAGATTAGTTACCGAAAGAAATGAGAAATGTTAAAGCTTTACCAAACTCTTAATTCATGAAAATTTGAAGGATGCCATTAAATAATAAAAATAATAAAATAAAGACCAGCAATGCAGTAAGAAATATTAAAATGATACGTTTCCGGTTTCACCAACAAAGTACATCTTAGTATGCTAATAACTAGTTCAAAATCATGAAACTTGGGTAATGTACCCTCTTGGGGTTTTTGGGCCAACTTGAGTTGGGCCCGAACCCTTGGATTGGTCTTTGAATATTTAAGATCTTAGATCATTGGATTCTTTTAGACAACAGTCAAACTCGTTAAAGGCAAGGTCGACGCAATAAGCAGTGGTGATAGAGCAGACATAAGCATTACACCTAGGATACTCTCCTACATTCATGGGAGTCACATAAGCATTACACCTAGGATACTCTCCTGCATTCATGGGAGTCCATAGATTTCCTGGGATGTTAAGCTTAAAGGCTAATAAATAGAAGAGGGACAAGCCAAAAAGGACAACCTTCACAAATATCTACTTTCGGGGCTGGACCTAGGTCAATTTCCTACAACCTAAGCTTGTCCTCAAGAGTGCTTTGCATGAACAGTTAAAAAAACCAGACAAGAATAATTTATGCTTCTTGCTCAATTGTTTCTAATGATAAATTGAAACTTCTGCTGTTAGTGTCTTCACATCAACAGGACTTTCTTTTCTAGTAATAGAAGAATGGAGGCTAGCCATTAGGAAAGAAACAGAAGCAAGAGAAATTGCAATGAATCATGTCATAACTCATACCTTTGTCACACAATAGTATGTGTTTCCAGCCTGCCATATCCTTCGAGCAATAATATATTCTCGATCACTACAGAAAAAGGGGAACTAAAGAAAGAAAGAGCAAATGAGATATCAGTGAACTATGCCATTGTCCACTTAAAATACAACAGTTCGTAAGTTCTTCAGTCCAAAATGGTACCTTTTTAATCCAGTGAGTAATCATTGTCCCATTATGAGGGCATTCCTCCAATACTTTGCAATATGAGAGCATAGGATCCCATTTAGGACGAAAGTCATCATCCCAGAAGAAATCCCTCACCAACTCGGGAGTTGCATCTTCAAAGACAGTTCTACTACGGTAAACTGTAGGACCTGTCTGTTAACAGATCCAACATCAGAAGCTGATATATTTTAGTGGAACTACAAAAGGAAATAATCATCAACATAGATGGTGACTATGGAATGATTCTTTTGGGTGTAAAATATGGAATAGAAATAACGCTGACATAAATCCACTTTAAACTAGGGAGGTAAAAGTGCCTCAAATAGAAAGGATATCCAAACTAATCATTAATAGAAGACATGTATATATTTTGACAGATTATTAACAATATCTGCATGAAATGAGAATTGAACATCAGAATCTACCTCAGATTCATGACGCCAAGCTTGGTATTGCATATTTGGTGTTGACCTCTCCATAAAACTTTGCCAGTCCATCACTCCATCCTTCCCTTCAAGAAGGTGAAGAAGATGTTCCAAATCAGCCTGTGTAACAATATCGTGCTCCTTCTCCTCCACCTTATCACCGGACCTAATGCATGTGCAATAACCAAGTTGCAAAATGAATAAAACACTACATTCTTCCTCTAGCAATTCGGCACAATATATCAAAAGGCCAACTAAGAACTAGAAGTAAGCACTAATAAAGGTCATATTAAACATTAAACATGAATACAATAATGTTTGTGTGCATTTATGAAATTCACGATACAGTAAAAAGAAGTCGATGGTCATATTGAAGGAAATTAGACAGACAGAAGAAAATCCATCCTTCTAACTTGCTGAAAGAATGGGGAAAAAAAAAAGCCTAAACACAGAATCACAACGGGTGTAAATTGCCAAGGAGAAGAATCACAGCAAACTAAAAGATTATCAATGCTACAACCATACTCTAAAAACCAAGAAAGGGATAAGTCAGCTGTATGAGGTAGGCGTAGCCACTAAAATATCCCTATCCTCAACCCAAAAAAAAAAAAAGATACTCTATACCTATTCATACATGCTAGAAACCAGTTCCTAAAAATGCTGAGAAACTAAATGCAAAAAGCAACCATCACAAAACAAATACTACACGCCTAATACATTACATAATTCAATATTTTGATTTGTCCTATCCTCAATACCGCGTGTTTCAGTTTCCTTTTTCGAGGATTTGTTATCCTAAACTTTAATACCACCCTCTTTAATGGATGTGATCAGAGATCAACATGTGGTGCCAAAGCAGAGAAACGCAGCTCGGCCTAGGGCCAATTTCAATAGAAAACCTAACAATAATTGAAATTCACAGCAAAATAATAACAATCATAATGATAGTGGAAAAGGAAATTGAGGAGGTACCGAGTGGTGTGTTTGGTTGCGGTGGCAGAATTGGAGGTGGCATTGTCGGATTGCGAAGTAGGCGAGGGATCTTGTCCTTTGGCTTTGGCCTTGTTGCCTTTGAAATTGGACCAATAGGTGCGGCAAATGGAGAAGGCGGAGAGTGCGGTGAAGGCAAGCCAGAGGCGGCGAGCGCCGAATCCCGGCGGAGCCGTCCAGAGGAAGCGGAACTTGCTACGGAGGCCGAGGAAGAGGAGTCCCGTCCACCGCGGCCGCCACGACCACCCGATCACCAAGCCGATCATCACGGCAAGCCAAATCGGGACCGCGCATAGCAGAATGTCGACGAATGTCTCCGTCATCGAGGGTTTCTTCAGAAACTCCACAACGTCAAAGAAAGAATCCTCCATTTTCCCGAGAAAATGAAAGATCCCCCTCTCTCTCTATCGCTCTCTATTCTCTATAATCGTAATCGGAATTTAGTAGATGATGGAAACCCCTTTGCATATTAGGACACACCCAACAACAACGAGTTCTCGTCCCTTTCCATGACCATCAACCAACGCAACAACACAGCTTCGGATAGAATTTCCTTTTTTTTCTTAGAGAAGAATACGGAACACGTGGCAGAACACCTGCCGTTGATGTGTTTGCATCAATTATTAAGGATTTGTTAGGTTCGGCAGCTCTAGCAGCTCAAGTCCCACAACCTTATCTGTTTAATCCCGAACCCGAAGCCGTGTATATTTGTTGAAGAGATCGGAGTTTTTTTTCTTTCCTTTTTATGTAACGGTTGGTGCTTACATTAGCTGCAACCTCTTCTTTTCTTCCCCTAACTAAAAATAATTGATTGTGTTAATTTTATTTTTAGTGATGCTGATGCATGTGCTGGCAACGTAATGTATAGTCTTTTTTTATTTTTGGGGTTAGTAATGCAAAAAGTCACTATGACCCCTTGCACAGAACAGGCCTTTTGGACTAGAGGCCCAAATCAACTCCTAAGTTTTTGTTCAATTAGTGTTCGGGAATTTTTAAATGCACATACATCAATCGTTAATCGCGCATAGTTACAGTACAAAGTTTAAAATATTCTCTTTGTGTTTTGTGTCGTGCGAAATTATTAATTTTGTATTAGTACGGAATTAATAATTTCACATATATTATTTGTATGTATGTGCTACAAATAATGCATACGTAACTATTAGTCTCGCACACGTAAAATTAAATACACACTCCCGCGGCGAGCAACACAACTTCCTTATCAATCCTGTTTTGCGTTTCTTTATTTCATTCTTGCCCCAAAAAATAATAATTCATTTTCCAGTGAAGATGAGATAAGCAGAGGGGAAACAAATTTGAAAATTGTATTTGTATGCGATGGAATAGAAAATCAGACTACCGAGAAAACCTACAATCAACACAGATTCTAAAAAACCAGAATAATTTACAATGAACATTACAAATTTGGCAAATTCAACATTGGCAGCACATAGCAACTTCAACTACGCCAAAACAGAGGCGCTCTTGAGTGAGCAGGCAGGTGTTAGTAACAAAGTAATGTACTTTACTTTTACAAATTAGAAATTGCAACAGAAGAAAGAAAAAGAAAGAAAGGGTTCAAAAGGGGGAAAACATGGGGGGTTCTCGTCACTGAAAGCGGTGGTGTAGCGGACCTTGGGGTTCTCTCTGTCATGCGGAACTATGAACGAAGGAGAACAGCTGTGTCTCTGGCGCGCGGAACTGTGTGTCTGTGTATGTCTTACGGAACTGTGAGTCTTCGCGCGGAACTTTGGAGGAAGAAGAAGTGTCGAAGTGTGAGGGAGAGAAAGGGTTTCAGGGTTTTTTTTATTTTTTTATTTTGAGGGTATTTTGGCCTTTTCAGGTTTTATTGTATGTGTGAGAATAAATATATGTATGTGTGGATAGAAATTCCCTTAGTGTTTATCATATACGAAAAACTGGTCCACACTAGAGGCCACCGTACAAGTATCCAGCACCAAGTTTGTTCTTTGACCAAAAAAAGAAAAAACAAGTATTAAATGTTTATAAGGATTAATGCATGTTTCGCGGGTGCTTCAAGCCTAAATTATCGAAGCTATAAAGTTCAATTCCTCTAACCCAAAAGTGGACACTATGCATTGATACATATACCTCATCCAATGCAATGCTATCAGCTTCAGCAGAGATTTGAACCACATGGGTGGGGATTGAAGCATTGAAGCCTTATTGTAGTAAACTGCAGGGAGTAAAGGTTGAGAATAAGATCCAATTAGCAGGGACCTATCCACCCACATGGTGCTGGGGGATTTCATGCATAGTTATGACCCACACAGCATTAAAAAGCAAATATAAACGGTTAAGAGTAAGGCATTGGTTATGATGGCACTCAGTCATAGGGTTGGAAAAAGAAGAAATTCAAAGGTACGCTTTGATTGGTTATTTGGTTTGGTACTTCAAAAGAACCCTTCCTCTCATGCAATGCAACAAAAAAAGTGAAAGAAAGGTCCAAAACTTATATTCTTTGCAACTCTTCACAAGCAAAGCCAAATTAACAAAAGTACTCACTTCAAAAAAAGATAAACCATAAGTCCATAACTTTGTTCACATCAATGCGATTTTCCCTTTACAGTCATGTTTTCACACTAGCAACTCTGTTTTTCAACGAATTTGGTGAAAAGAGGTAAAGGGTAGGCAAGCAACCGATCGAGGATGCACCTCCAAATTCCTCTTTGTTGCTCTCCAAGTCCTAACATGAATAAAAAAATTGATGTTGTTAAATACTTACAGGATTGAACAAAAACAAAGGACAATGTTGGCTACTTGAAACACAGAAAAAGGACTTACATGAAGATTGGCAAATGCAACTTCTATTGTGTATGGTCAAAGAAATTAGGTAAAACAAAATGCAGGACAATCAGAAATTCTAGAGTAGTCATCGTTGTACTGGTAGCACATAATTCCTACAATTGGAGTTTCAGTACTTTCTACTGCTGCAAGTTTTAAGAAAGGAACACAAAAACTTCCATGAAAAGACTAATAGAAAAAGAAGAAGAAAAAAACTCTTACCTGTTACTAGGCATTGACCATTGATTTTTCTTGCACGAAAAGAACGGATTCACACCTTGCTAGGAACTTTGAGTTGGGGGGAATGAAGCCTGGTCCGAAATCATTCCTCGGTGTTCTTTGCTTCACACAAGAATGGTCTCAAACCAGACAACAATCCCCTCAACTCCTTCATGCGTGTGAGTGTGTGTGTTGGTGTGGAGAAAAGTGGGAGAGAAGGGATTGAATTTGAGAGAGGCAGAGAGGACTGTTGTTTGATTTTGATCTGACCATGCATTGCTTTTCATGGGCCCTTATATACGTGAAGGTGGGGAATGTGTGTCGGTAAACATGGTGTACCACTAGCTATGGCTTATGGCTCCCCTATCCTATCAACCTTTCCAAACAAATTTTTTAGGTTTAATTGTAACAACCATGGTCCCGGAGTTTTAATTGCACCAATTGGATTCATCCGGTATTCCAATTATTACATGTCTCTCTATTATAATGTCATCTATTTTCTAACAATAAAAGTCTATATGACATATGTGAGACGGATTTTACACTGAATCAACTATCAAGATGGTCTAATTCAGTGTCAAATTAGTTTCACATGTGCCACGTATTGGACGACATAGTGATAGAGGAATCTAATTGTAACAATTGGGATACTTGGAACCCAATTGATGCAATTAAAAATTAGGGATCAAAATCTCACAATCACAATACTTGAGAGACTAAAAGTATAATTGTGCAAAAAAATTAAGTGCCTATTGACTATTAAAACTCATTTTCCTTTCTCCTTGGTTTCCTTGAGTATGGGTTGGAGAGAAGCAAATAGAGTTTCTAGCCTAGAAACTTACTATTAATAATTAATCATTCCACATTTATATTAGTGACAAAGTTATATCTGTCACCAATTATGTACAGTTATTTATTTCTCTCAACTCAAACTTGACACAAATTTTTGTGTTGGAAAAATATAAAGGAAAGTCAAGTTCATAGTGTAAATAGGGCCCATTTGCCTCATTTATGGTAAATGGTTTCAAATCAAGCAAATATTGGTGGATTAGTGATGCAAAAGCAACAACCATTTTTTAGCATATATTAAAGGATTAAAGAACTTGCAAAGCTTCCTTTAAGTCCCACCCTTCCTGAGACCAATCTGTTACAAAAAATGTTACAAGTCTTACCGCACACATGGCGTTGCCTATTCCCATTTGTCGGATCGGCTTTTATACGGAAGCTGTGAAGATAATATTGTTTTATAAAAATATATTTGAATTCAAAATAATTAGTTTCTTTTAAGTAAACATATTTTTAGAGTTAAATGTATGTTCGCAACTAAAAATCAAATATACATTTACAAGCATGTATATATACTTACATCTATGTTTGTATATATTGTCAATATTGAGGTGATGGGGCTAAACTTGTATTCAAAACTACATGTATGGTTTTTACACGAGTGATGGCAGAACCAAGAGTAGACGCTCCACGAATTTATCTTTTTTTTTTTTTATGGCCCACGAATTTATCTTTGTGAGTTTAATAAGAAGTATTTTGAATGGGCCAATTTAAACAAATACTACTATGAAGTATAAAAATTATGGGATACATACGATGCATTAATTTCTTTTTAGGTGCTTATTTATGTGCTGAGTGCTTCTATGGTGCATATGATTCCTATGCACACATAGCTTGCCGTATTAGACGGGGATGTTAATAATGTCAGTATCTAACTATAAATGTAGAACACGTGCCAATTATCCTGGTGGTCCTAATAACTTCAAAAAAGTTGCATATAATGGGATGTTCTTTTTTTTTTGTCAATATGGAGTGTTCGTTTAGTCTTTAAAATGTAAAAACAACTAGTGTCCGGACCCGTGCAAGGGTTAAATAAAAGACTGTGTAAATAAATAAAAAAATAATAGTAAAATTGTAAAAATATTTCTTAGTACCCTATATTTAGTTTGTAAATATAGAAATGGTCATGGTAATGAAAACTGAATACAAAGTTAAGACGTAAGATTTTGATATATGGTATATCAATTCATAGTTGGGATTTCTTTTTTTATTATAATGTTTTTGCATATCCATTTTCATGGCTTATTTCTTTTGAGGGGGTTATGAAATTTTACACAGGTGTGAAAGGTTTGGGATGAGAAGTCTGTATTCGTAGATAGATTGGTTCTGAAGTTTTCCCAATAGTGGTGTGGACTTTTTCACAGGAGTGATCGGCTCTGTTTTGAGAAGTCTTATTTTTCGACGAATGGGCAGGACGTTTTTACCCCCGGGATGTGAGTTTTTTCACATCAGTGAATGGCTCCGACAAGTCTGTATTTTCATGGATGGGATGTGATATTTTCCACAGTTGTGAAACACTCTGTATTAGAAGTAGTATGATTTTTCGAGGAGTGGGTATGACGCTTTTACACCTGGGATTTGAATTATTTCACAGTTGTGAATGGGTCTGGCATGAGAAGCCTGCATTTCATGGATCGATCTGACGGTTTCACACTGGGGATGTGATTTTTTTCACATTTGTGAAGAACTCTGTATTCAGAAGTCTGTATTTATGTGCAGTTAGCTTTTCTACGTAAAGTTATCTGTCTTTTATAGTCTCAGTTCAAGGTAGATATAATAGTCATGTCTTATATTGGGACTATGTTGAGAAAATTTATCAAGTAATATCATAATGAAATTATTTGTTATCTTTGTTCAATATCTATGATTATGATATATTCCTTGTGTTATATCATAGATTTTTATCAATATTATTTTATTTGTCTTTCAAAACAAATTCATCATGTAAGCTGTTGTATGTAATTAACAATGAACAATTAACAAAATGAACAAAAACTTGAGACAGTCAAAATATCTCAAGTAAGTAAATTAGCAGGATAATTATAATATAAAGATGTGTTCTTGAGTAAAGACGTGTTCTTCATTCAACTTAAATCGATAGAAACAACAAAAGAATTATTTTCCTGTAAATAAAAACAAAAGAATTTTTTTTGTGTATGGATGCAAAAAAGATATTTAGCAATAATTAGACAAGCCACAAAAATTGAAATAGTCAATACCAATTTCTTTTTTTTTTTGGTCAAAATACCAATCTCTCAACTTCACTAATGTAGGCCGACTTAAAGGTTGGACGACACTTGGCTTAGCTTACTTTGCTAGCTTTGCTTCACCACTTCTCAACCATTTTTACTTTCTCAACCTTTGCATGTTCACATTGAGATAAAATGTTCTCATTAAAGTTGTTTATGCTTCTTAACTGCAATAGTACGTACAAATGCAGGGTTGAATGGTTTACAATTTATGCCATAGGTACATAAGTGGTCCTTCGATCCCATGAAAATACTCGCAAGCCAATTGGAAGGCACCAATATAACTATACATCAAAACCCCGTTCATCCAATTAATGCATTGAAAACAAACTAACAAAGTTTTGCTGAAGTAACTCCCGCTGATGATTTATTATTTTCTCTCGAGTTGATACCTCATGTACACTTACATTTGTGTATCATCAAGGCCCAAGGTTGCTACTTGCTAGCAAGAGACTACTTTTTCACAGCAGACGTACGCAAACAATTGTTGGAGAGAAGACTGGACTCCTAGTGGCAATGGCATGATCAGGAGCTGGAATCTTTTACTGTTGTTCCGTTGATAGGCAAAGCCAAATCTTCCCAACCAGCAGCTCCGTACAGCACTGGAATGATAAAACGTAAATCAGAATACAAGCTGAGAAAGAAAGCAAGCATTTGAAGGCATCAGAAAAATATGATCGCATGACCTGAAATCAGATAACCTTCCAATGTCAGTCCAAAGACTAAACATACTCCCCAAGCAGCAGCAACCTGAGATCAAATCATAGTTTGAATTATTATGATGGAGATGTGCTTCTATTGACACCCTTGATTGCCTGGTCAAATGCTTCGAATCGATAACGGCCTTAGGCCACAATTGTCTCTGCTTTGAGGCCCCATGGATACAGTAAACCATATGTGTATCATTCAGTAGAAGAATTTGCTATCAAAATAAATGAGAAATGGCTACCAAAATAAGAAACCTCTCCCTGATCATGCAAATGTTGATTGACCAGCTGTCAATATAAGAAAGCAATTGCTGTTATTCAACTCAATGGGCGGTATTCCATAATCAATTTATATTAAATGGCCTAATTTGCTATTTTAGTTTTTGATAGAATAAGAATCAAACAAATGGAATGTGAAACAGGTGGAGACAATCTCCCCTGACTGTGCGACCTGACGATACGGAGAAATTAATCACGGCTCTAGAATTAGGCAATGAGTCAATTTTTGGTTCTCCATTTTTATATACAATAAATGTTGATTCAGTTACAATATTCCTCAATTAACCATGAATTATTAATTCTGTTTTCCATCCACAGATATTTGATCTCAAATTTAAATCATGCAAGAATGTATATCAATAAATCAAACAGAATATTCCAATCAGTAATGCATTTCTGCTGATTGTGCAACCTGACAATGCAGAGCAATTAAATGCTGGTTCATGAATTAAATGTCGAGAATCAAACTTGGGGGAAACAGAGGATTCAGTTGTAGCGCAAGATGCTCAGAGGATGTCATGTCAGCATTTTTTGCAAGGGATTCATTTGAGTGCTGCCGGATGGAGATCTTGAAAGAGTGCTTTGTGGTTTGGTGGACAATATTTTTGCGTTGTTTATAGTATAGATAGATGGGCTTGAGGTACAGAGTATCGGAAATTTGTTTTGGCAAGAACAAGAAGTATCCCTTCACCATAAGTAAAAGACAATTCGTTAAATGTTAAGCTTAAATACAAATCACACACCATCAGAACAAGAGGTACATACTTTTTTTTCTTCAAATTATGGAATTTCCAAAATGCAATCCAAGTTCATCCCTATAAAATTAAATATAGAAAATAAAAAAAATTATAAATAAAATGTGAATAATATAAAAAAGTAATATATTAGATTTAAACGATAATAAAGTAGTAAAAATAATAACAAAAGAGAGAATAAAAAATAAAAAATGATGATGCATTCTTTTTTTTTTTGGTCAAAATGTTTTTTTTGTCAAAGAGAGATTCATTAATACAGGCAAAGCCTGAAGCCCAAAGACAGTACAAATGACCCAACAACTTGGCCAAGGTCAAGCTTAATGCAATGTCTCTAAACATATTATTATCAAGCCAAAGACACGCACCTGACAATGCGATAACATATGATAAAACAATAAAACACCACAAACTAAAAGCACCCAGACATCAAACACAAAAAACTCCTTAAATCTAACATGCCCTAGATCAAACAAGTCCAAAGGAACTGCTCTTCTTCAACAACTCCACCAAGTCTACTTCATGGTTTCTTTGAAACACCAGACTCATGCCTAACTTGCAGCCTCAATAGTTGGGGCATGAAGATGCCGGAGGAAGGGACAACAAAGCCACTGGTCTTGCTTCTATGAGCACTATAGGAATAAAACACCACAAACTAAAAGCACCCAGACATCAAACACAAAAAACTCCTTAAATCTAACATGCCCTAGATCAAACAAGTCCAAAGGAACTGCCCTTCTTCAACAACTCCACCAAGTTTGCTTCATGGTTTCTTTGAAACACCAGACCCATGCCTAACCTGCAGCCTCAATAGTTGGGGCATGAAGATGCCAGAGGAAGGGACAACAAAGCCACTGGTCTTGCTTCTATGAGCACTATAGGACACAACAAATTTTGGGGCAAGACCAGCAGACACCAAACCAGGGCAATAGAAAGGAGATTGTTGCATAGAGCTTGGGCATTGGAACTGCATAAGGGAAGAACATAACAAACATAACAGAGAGATAAAAAACAAGGTCCAACACAAAATAAAAAAAGACAACACCGCAGAAAAGAAAAACCAGAGAAGGTGATAAAAAACAGAGGGGGAAACAACAACTATGGGCGGCGAAGTCGGTGAAGATGGGTCGGAGGCAAAGTAGAAAACGGAGGGGGGTGGGGGAATAGTGGTGTTGAGGCTAAGGGAAAAGGTGAAACACAAAGGGGGTGGAACAGAGCTGTACAAAAGAGGATGGGGAAGGGGGTGGTGATGGCAAGAGGAGCGGCGGCTGTGCAAGACGAACGACGGCTGGACGAAGCTGCGGTGGCGCAACCAAACGCCAAACAAGCTGAGAGAAAAAACAACTACAAGAAAACACCAAACAAACTACATAACAAACCAGACTCCAGCAGATCTGGAGATGGATCGCCTACACAACACCCACAACGGCGGTGGTAGCGATCACAACAGTGACGATGAGCCTCCATGCTTGAAGGAGGCGGCAGCGCAATCCAAACGAGGGTGGAGCTCGGCCAACCCGTCATTAACAGCGGCACCTCCAACCCCGCCAAGGAGCTCATGCCTACAGTGGCGACACCAACTGAAGGAGAGAGGTGGCGGATCCGAAAAAAGACCTAAACCCTAACCCCAGCAGAAGGGAAAGCGAGAAAATGAGCTTGGATGGGGCTGTGGGCCCATTCGGCCCACTAACATACAAACAAAGGCCATATTGTTGAAAGTGTTGTAGGCTTTGACCAACAAAAAGAGTGTTGTAGACAAACAAGTAAAGAAGTGGGAATTGGTAAATACACCCCACTTTTTTGGCCATACACCCCACATTAATGTGAAAATTTCAAAAATATCCTCAAATTTTGCATATATTCCGGAAACTCCCCGGAATGCAATTAGTATCTGGAATATAAAATTGCATTCTGGAAACTCCAGTTTCTGGAATACAAATCTGGAGTTTCTGGAATATAATTTTGTATTCCGGAAACTGGAGTTTCCGGAATACAAATTTGACTGGAGTTTCCGGAATACAAATTTGCATTCCGGAAACCGGAATACAATCTAGAATTCAAAAAATTGCATTCCGGAAACTGGAGTTTTCGGAATACAAAATTACATTCTGGAAACTTCAGTTTCTGGAATATACGCGAAATTGTGGGGTGTATGGCCCAAAACGTGATATTAAAAAGGGGTAGTTTTGGAATTTCATCTTAAAGTGGGGTGTATGAATAATTTTGATGGTGTATATACCAATTCCCTAAAGAAGTATGACCTTTGAGGCTTTGACAAAAAAAAACAAGTAAGAAGCACTTGACCAAAAAAAAAACGTAAGAAGCACCTCCTTCAGTTCACTTTTCTTCATTCCAGAATCCAGAGATTCCAGGACCAAAAAAAAAAAAGAATCCAGTGATTCCATTCCGTTTTCCACCAACAAAATACGGTTAAACAAAGAAAGGACACATGACCAAAAAAAAAAGGACACGCGTCCTTTGCTGATTGGTTAGCCGTCACTATAAAACCGTTCCCGTAGCGCGGGCAGCATCCATCCCTTGCTGAAGAGAAGATTAGAAGCTTCTGAAATTGTGAGAGTAACAAACTGCAGAAACTCCCACTCAGAGAGAGAGAGAGCAATGGAGGTTACGGTGATTGCGGAGAACAAGAAGGGCAAGATCAAGGGAGAGGTGGAGAAGGGGAAGAAGATCATTCGCATTCAGGTTTCCAAGACCAAGAAACCCCTCCTCTTCTACCTCTACCTTGCAAAGGTCGTTCTCTAATAATCCCTCACTCTGGTTTTTGCTTTCCACTTCAATCGATTAGTTTGGATTAGGGTAGTTTAGTGTTTTCTTCATTTTGATTCATTTGTTATTGTTTGCCCCTCGCAATCTAATATATGCGTAGTAGTAAAACAACGGTGCTGTGCATCACTTTTGATAACTTCTTTATGAATTTGGCTTCAAATGACTTTTATCTGTTTAGAATAAGGTTTTCTGCTGAACTGGTTTTCATCCACTGGCGGAGAAGTATTGATAATGTGTTTCTTTCTGATGCAGAAGTACATAAAGCAGGGCAATGACGTTGAGCTGTGTGCATTGGGCATGGGTATAATTTTCTGGAATCTTTAACTTTGTTTATTTTGTGTGTGTTTGAACATTAAGGGTGGACAATGATGGGTAGAGTAGAACTAAGGGTGTTCTTGATTACGTAAAAGTGAGAAGTAGAAAATCTAGAATAAAAATCAATTGATAAATGCATAAGAATGTGAAAATCAATTTACTTATATATAATTGCATGGAAATTGTTTTCAAAACTGTATGTATTGTGGATTCCTTTTATGCAGTTGAGTTTCTCAAATTTAGAACAACTGAACAACTGATGTTTCAGTGTGGGGTATTAGAAAATACATGCTCTTGTTTCCTTTTGTTTTTCTAACTCTCTTTTAAATTGAATCCCAGCTATTCCATCTGTTATAATCATCTCTGAAAATTTGAAAAGCAACGGGTGGGCAATTGAGAAAAGTAAGACCACTTCTCTCCTTGCAAAGCTAGCCAAAAGCAAAATATTTAAGTTTCAGTGGAATTGGTTTTCACATGTGGGTATATGTTTGTCTTAGGTATAATGACATCCACTGTTGATGTTAAGGAAGACAAAGAAGGTCGGGGGTTTCCAAAGGCTAAGGTTCTTCCTCTTGCATTTTCCTTTGATCTGGGTTATCAGTCACTTAATCGTTCAGTTTGCTACGCTAGTTATGGATATGACAATTTCGTACTGCTTTGCACAGCTTACTATTCTGCTGGGGAAGGCTAGGAGTTTGGACCAAAGTACTGTTGCTGCAACATGGGAGAAAGGTGCTGACAATAAGGCATTACAACAAGAGTAGTGGAACTAAATAGGAGCTAATGAAACTCTTCTGCTTGTAGTATGCGTAACTGAATTTACAAATGCTCATGTTCTTTGGAGTGCTGATAGCCCTTCTAAAGGCAGTTTTGGCACAAGCCTGCTGCAATTTTAGTCCTGTAAAAGTGTTCCTTGTATAGCTGATAAACAAAGTGTTCCTTATATAGATGTACTTTCTCATGATTCATATTACTGTAAAAAGTGTTTGATTGTACTCAACCCGTCTCTTTCTCAAGTGTTTTGAGTCCTTACTAAAAAAGGGACAATTTGGCTACGGGCGGCGAGCGCCAAAGTCTTGTGTCATTTGATACTTGTTGAATGTTGGCTTATGGTGGTATCCAGCGTAAACAATATCAAGAATATGGTTCTTATAAATTGATTTTCTTGGATTCACAATTTAATGGGAGGGAGAGGGAGGTGTTAATGTGGTTATTTGGAATCGGAATATATAATATATAATATTTAAATTTAAATTTAATTTTGTTTGAATGGGAGTAGAAAAGAAAAAAGGGAAAAAGACGGGGGCATAATTTAAATGGATAATTTATAATTTATTTATGGATTAGTTGAGGTTGAGAAGGTAACATATTAAAAAGCAGAGTGTGGGGTGGTGGGCGTATGGTGTGAGAGAGGAGAGAGGAGAGATGAGGATGAGAATGGATCCGCTGTCGGCTCTGAGAGAGTACACGATGAGAGGGGAGTTGGAGAAGATAGTGAGGGTCAACGGTGAGTTCCGGTTCGGCGAGGAGTACTCCTTCCCCTGCTCCGTCGAGACGGCTTACCGGTCCACCAAGGGTAACCGCTACACCCTGGAAACCCTAGTCCACTACGTGAGGAACCACCACCTCAAGCACACCGAGTACTTCCAGAACACCTTCGCCCTCGGAATCCCCTCCGTCACCCTCCCCGACCGTAAACCCCTCCTCCAATACCTCCAGGGCACCCTCTCCTCCACCGACTCCATCGAGTACCGCCCCGAAGACCCTTCCTTCCCACCCCCAAATTCCAACCCCATTCCCAACCCTAGTCCCAATCCCAATCCCAATCCAACCCTCCCTCCTCCCTCTTCTTCCACCACCCTTCACAAACCGGAGGAGGACTTGGACTTCATGTCCATGATCAAGTCCGTCGAGAAGCCCCTGAAGGACCGCGAGTCCCTCCTCGAGTGCAAGAATCGCGACTTCTACAGCGTCCTCGTCGCCGCAACCAAGCGCGAGGAGGATCGCCAGAGGATGGAGTCCCACCAGAGGAAGGACGGCCTCGTCGCCAAGAGCCGCTTGATGGGCACCGACGATCGGGGCGGTTTAGGGTTTGGCGACGACATGGGCTACGACCCAACCCCAAAGCCCAAGATGCGATCCAAAATTGGGGAAGGCGTGCCCATCATTTTTGTCCCCAGTGCCTTTCAGACCCTCATCACTATCTACAATGTGAAGGAGTTTCTGGAGGATGGGATTTATATACCCACCGATGTTAAGGTCAAGCAGATGAAGGGTGCAAGGCCTGATTGTGTTACTGTTCAGAAGAAGCTTAGTAGGGACAGGGTTGTTACCGCCTATGAGGTCAGGGATAAGCCTTCTACCCTTAAACCTGAGGACTGGGACCGCGTTGTCGCTGTTTTCGTCCTCGGAAAGGAGTGGCAGTTCAAGGAGTGGCCTTTCAAGGACCATGTTGACATTTTTAACAAAAGTCAGTCTAATTTTCATTCCAACAATAGTTTTTCCAAATCCAAATTTACAACTTACTTAGCCGATTCTAGTGTAATGAGTAGTGACCCTTTTTGGAATTCTTGCAGTTATTGGATTTTTCATGCGTTTTGAAGATGATAGTATTGAGTCGGCGAAGACTGTCAAGCAGTGGAATGTAAAGATCATCTCGGTGGGTTTCTTGTTCAAAGTTCAAACTACTGCTCTGCTATCTTCCTCTTGTTTTTTTTCAGCTTAGTCTCTAAGCACACTTTTCTAACTTGATTGCAGATTAGTAAGAACAAGCGACATCAAGACAGGGCTGCAGCATTGGAGGTGTGGGACAGACTAGAAGAATTTGTACGCTCACGATCACATTCTTGATTTCTACCATATTTGGAGATCACTTGTACGTAATTTTGATTTTGAGCTCCTTGTACCCAAATATTATTACAATATGAGATAAATAGACCCAACTTCCAAGTTCCAATAATATATTTTGTAAAATTAGTGCTGTCCTTTAAATCAACTGATATCCTTTTTCTGTGCAAAAGATTTACGGGATGCTCCACATAATGGATGGAAATGTTTACACTGGTATTAAACTTTTGGAGTTATGCTACATATCTCAAAATTTATGCCAAAGTTCTTGTCCACATGAGATTAATTTTCACGCAACATTTGGAACATTTAGCTTTACTTGGACTTCTATTATGGAAAGTTGAATGCACTTACCTTCTTAAGTCATTACTTGAATGTAGGACTTGGCTTGAGCGAGTTTATCTTCGGGAACTCTTGGGAGGATTAATGTGTAATTGAGCTTTTATGTCTGTTCTCTTTGCTTGTTAACGCTTTCTGTGGCTAAGAAAAATTAAAGGATTCTTTCATTCCTATCCATGCCTAATAAGATAGTACTAGAAAATAAGATGAAAATTCTGAAATCCACTAAATGAAAGCTTTCTTGAGTCTATGGTGGGAATCCATATTTTGTCTAATGGCTTTGGTAGATACTTGGTCACCTTCTACTGCATCAAAGCTCAGTGTCATTAGTCACGACAAATTCAAGGTGGAGACTGGAGATTACCTTTAGACGTTAGTTAATTTTAACTTCGCTCCTGCTACCATGAGATATCCATTTTGGTAAGTGGGGACTGTTAAATGAAGAAACTTGAAGATATTCTAACGTGCTTCCTGCCAGTCGAGTCCCATTTTTGTATCATAAAAAAATTTGAATGAAGAAGCCTCTTAATTAGAATGAAAACTGCCTATATATTCCCCTTCAGACTAGTGGTTTCTTAGCCAGTCTTCCATAGCTTCATCGTTCTTTGTTTTGTTAAAAGCATTTAAAGACATTGAAAAAAATATACATGATACTGGTATGAGGCGGTTGTTGTTGTTGTTAGGCGTATTTTGTGATACGGGCATATGGCAAATAATAAATTCAGTTACATTGATCAGTTTCAAGTGATAGTTGATTGCTTTCAGTTACGACTAGTCTCAAGTGATGCTGCAACCCAAGATTTTTGTTTGCTTTCCGGGGTTGGAATTCGGTGATGTTACTTGATAATAAGATCATGATGCAAGCCACAAGTTTCAATCCATCTTTATTGATGAAGGAGAGAGAATAAATCTTTCTCATAATACAAACTACGTAACCCAGTAGAGATCACACAAATGAATAGCCTAAGGGAAATCGATAATACATGATTAAACAAGGACAATCGGCAATAACAGACAAAAATATATATTTTTTCAAATGGGAAGCCAATTGATTAAAGAATCAGTATGTTCTGAAAGTTGAAGCGTATGTTGCTGCCAAAATAAGTAACAGAGGAATCGATAGCTTGATGGAATTCCCACTGGATGATCCATCATCTGTAGTGGGTACGGCTTTGGATCCGGTTCCTGCAAGTGAAGTTCAACTTAAATGGTTAACACGGACAGGGGTCAAATCGGGTAATCAAACCGAGAAAGCATAAACAAAAATACTTCCTAAATGTGATAAATTAGCTTAGAGTAGGTACCTGATGGAACTGAATTTGGAGACTCTGCTTCTGTTCCTGCTGGTGAGTTTGCTGGTGAAGCAGCTGTTGACAAACACATATTGTAAATTAGCAGATAGATATTTATATAGGCTCTTTTTTAATTGCTGCTTTTGCTTTTCCATATAGTACTGTGGTGGTTATGGTAGATATTCATACTCAAGGCTGGATTACGCATTTTTGTTGTCTTACCATTATTGTTACACTGACTGATGGGTGGGGTCTGCACCTTGCAAGCACCAGGCAAGGCCAGGGCCTGAGTTTGGTTGATGTTGATTCCCATTGATGATCCACCCCCGCCCAGAACCTGACACAGGCATTGTGGTTGTGATCTTACCACACTTGCAAGCTGTGAGCAGCATCCTGAAGATGGGGTTGAGGAATTCCCTGTGATATAGTTGAGGCACGGTGACAGGCTCACTATCACATTTGTGCAACTCGATTGCGCTGCAGCTCCTGCGTACAGCATTGCCATCACGACCAAAACCAAACCCATCTTCATTTCTCCGTGTGCCATTGGAATGGTTTGATGCAAATATGTCGGTATCCTTTTTTTCTTTTTTGGTGATCAATATGTTGGTATCCTTTGTATGTTCTAAGGACAATGGTTTTGGAAGAACGAGGGCTGGGCTTTTGTAGAGAAAGGGAGGGAAGAAAGTGACAATGGTTTAAGTTGATGTGGGTGAACAACTCCTACTACTGTCCAACCGGAACTATTTGGTATTTGGTGGTGACCTATATGTTGTAAGGTGTTCAAACCTTGATTATGGGACCCTTATTATATAATATAAGCTTAGATAGAGAATTCTAAATACAGGTCGGTTAAAACAGGTGACCAACTTTTGGCATCTGAGCCTGAGGGACCTCTATTATCAGAGTTTATGGTATTATTATTTTTGGGTGTTCAAAGCAGCAGACTTTGAAAACATGACCAAAGATGAAAGAACCACGTGTCATACGGGAGGGACAAGCAGGGGGAGACTGGAGATGAGAAATGAGCATGTCATTTTCTTCTGACATTTAGTGTAACTAGCAGACGGTTGGCATGGTGAGTAATTTGAGATCCAAAAAAAAAGGCATGGTAACTTGGTAAGCAATAGAGTACTACAAGTTTATGCCAACGTATATCAGATCAGAGAATCTAACTAGAGTTAATCTGATTAATAACAAAAAAAAAATTAAAAGAAACTTAGTACATCAAATCAAATCAAATCAAATATATATATATACAAGGAAACTTAATAGTATATGATACATATTTATTTATTAGGTCTAGTCTAATTACATTGAGACCAAAATGGAAAAGAGTAACAAGAAAAAAGAATGGTGACTGGAAGGAAGTCAAGAGGGGAACTACTACTAGGATTCGGTTATCCACCAGAGCAACTGACCTAATAAAGAATGATTTGGCTTGACAGTTACCAACTGGCTAACGATCAAATAAGCCAATAATTCTGTGTGACGACATAATAAGGCAATAACTTTGGTTTCATATGCCAAAGCCAATAATTCTATGCTACCGTCTTCAAACACTCCATTTCTCATAGTTTAGTTACGGTAGTTGTGCTTTTAAACCAACTTCGGAGCCACTTATTCTTCTCCCTCCAATTCTCTCCATCTATAAATTCCCTTCCCTTACATTGCTCATTCCCAACCATCAAACTTCCAAACCCATTTTTGAACACAGCAAATTGTTCCTAGCACACGCACCAACACAAGCCAAAACTCTATAAACATATATAATACATTACATGGAGCGTTTTGTTCCACTTTGCCGCCTTAATGTGGTATTAGCCTTAGCCATGGCTATGGTGATGGGTGCACCAGCCTATGCCCAGATCACCACACCATGTAACGCATCAGTGATAAACAATTCCCTCGGCCCATGCATGGGTTTCCTCACAAATAGCAGTGGCAATGGCACCTCACCCACTGCAGAGTGTTGCAGTTCCATCAAGTCCCTCACAAGTGGTGGGATGGACTGTTTGTGTCTCATTGTCACTGCCACAATTCCTTTTAGAATACCAATCAACCGAACCTTGGCCATCTCTCTCCCTCGTGCTTGCAAATTGCCCGGTGTTCCACTTCAATGCAAAGGTATGTTTCTTCAACCTTTATTCCTTCTCTCTCTCTTTTTAAAATGAAAAAATAACTTCTTTGTAATTTGTTTTATTCTATTCTATTTGTCAATGAGGGTAAGATGTGTTAGTTTCTGCCTTTGTTATTTTTCAGCCACAGGTTCACCACTTCCTGCTCCAGGTACCTGCAAACAATACGCCAATCCGCCTAAAAATTACTGTGAAGTATAAATCTTTTTCCATTTTTTAACTAATGTTTTGAGAGATTTTGGTTTATAATATTGGCAGGACCAGCGTCTCTTGGGCCATCTCCTTCCCCTGTGTCTGCTCCATCTCTTAGTCCTCAAGGTACTTAATAATCAACCTAGTGTTGCATAGCATGCATGCATAATTAATGATAGCTGAGTATTTCTATTCATATATAGCTTCTCAAGTTTGATACTAATTAATGATGACACCTTCTTTGCTTTGAACAGCTTCTCCTGTGCTTCCCTCACCAGTTACTCCTTCTCTGTCACCACAGCCTGCAGAGACAACCCCTCCTCCTGTTCCGACCCCATCATCGACTCCATCGGTGGATTCTGGTACCCCATCCGCAACCACGGGAAGCGGCCGCTCCAATCTGACTCCATCATCTGCTGCGTCGTCTTACAGCCTCCTACCTTCTGTTGTACTCATTGTATTTGGGTTTGCTGTTTATAAACACTACTAGGTCTAGGTTGCTGTATATGTAGATGTACTGAATAGGTTGCAATATGTTTGGCTTGGCTATTGCGTTGGGATTTTGCTGGGATTGTTTCAGACCCACATTGGGGTGGTATTTATCAAATCAAAAGGCATTTGTACTGTTATATGTAATATGAGTGCATGGAAAATAAATTAATGTTATTTTGTTCAGCCAACAAGTTTATTGAGTTAGCTAATTTCATTAGTCGGGTGTCTGAAGAATTTTATTTTAACTAACTAGTAAAGATCCACGTGGAGATGGAAGAAGGGCAATTGTGAGAATTCAATTGGGTTTGTTTAATTGGCTGGCTGGCTGGCTGGCTTCTCTCCCGCCAATTTTGTAACGGTTTGATTGTGTTCGTTGTGGATGCGGTTGCGGCATGGACAGCGCCTTTTTCCTCATCCTCATCCTCATCCTCCTCATGCTGCCGAGTGTTGTTATGGTTGCAGCAGTTGCAGAGGCGGCGCCACCGTGCAGCGAGCAGCTAATGTGGTTCTCTCCGTGTCTGGATTACGTGTCATATCCACCCAACAACCTCACGGAAACTGCTTCCGCCAAGTGCTGCGAGGCCTTCTCCTCCTCCTCCAGTTGCCTCTGCTATCTCCTCCGTGACCCTCGCATCCTCGGTTTCCCTCTCAACACCACGAGACTCCTCTCCCTCTCCTCCCTTTGCCTCTCCCCATCCTCTCTCGATTTTCTTTGCGCAGGTTCTTTCTAATTCCTTCCTCTCCCTCCCCCTTTCACCAATTCTCCATTCTTTTCTTTTTCAGATCATCGAGTTAGTTAGTTAACGGCATTGAATTCACTCTTTCTTCTTGTTTCGCTCGCTTGCACAGCATCACCGGCTCTGCCCCCTCTCAGTAGTACAGGGATTACGAGTCCTCATGTTACTGCTGCCGGTGAGTCACAATCACAATCGCATACAAGGAATATTTTCATAATCAAGAATCACCATCATTTTGTGTATCATTAATTAATAATTTAATATTAACATTAACACAGGGTCAGGGACAAGGCCACATGATTCAGGAGGAGGACCTTCGGGGAGAAGGGTACCCCGCACCGGCAGGGGAGAAGAAGGGACGGAGTTTTTCTTTCCCTCGTCGTTGAATGTTTCGAATTCGACTTCCACTTCAACACTGACTCGTGGATACTACAAGAGTTTGCTACTCTCTCAAACATTACTTGCTATCTTTCTCACGACGCTTCCTCTCCTCAACACCCTCTAGCGTTGAATATGTTGTTAAAATGTGTCGTTTTAGTACTCATTTTCATTGCCATCGTTGTTGCCTTCAGTCATGAGCACGTTACTACTATATTCATGGGATAGTTTAGTTAGAATAGAAGCACAAGTTTCACGAAATGTTGCTATTACTGTTACACCTCAAATCATCTTTTTCTTTATCTCAATAGAGAATGCATGGTAAAAGTTTTTTTCATAAAAAAAAAATCCCCACTTTTCCTTTCTCTATTTAGTGTCGTACACTCATAATAAACTTTACTCCATCTGGACTCGAATATAAGAAGAAAAAAAACTATGTTTTATGATATAAAATATAAAAAAATTTAACTATTTTTATTCTCTTTAATGAGACTATTCCAAAAATACCCTTATTTAACTCTAATTGTATTTTCAATGTTCCTTTGTACTCCCTCTATTCCTTTTTATCTATCGTTTAAGGTTGTTTCACCACAACCAATGAATCAATTAATTGACAAATAGTTTCCTATTATACCCTTATTTATTCACTACTCTATTTGTTGGGAATAGTAATTAGTCTTTGAACTCTTAATTATGCATTAATTAATTTTATGGAAAATGTGAATAACAATTAATAGGGTTAAGGGTATAATTGTCAAAATATAACCTTCAACTATCAAAACGACAGATAAAAAGGAATAAATTTTTTCTCAAAATCCGACAGATAAAAAGAAACAGAGGGAATATTTCACATGTTCCTTTATTATCAATTTTAATTATCCCAGTATTAAATATCCACTAAGGGACAAATTTGAAATAAAACTTCTTTTTTAGCTAAAATAAAAAAATATTAATGTAATTAATCAACTTTTTTAATTAATATAATTTAATTTTTTTTTTTTTTATATTCGAATCCAGAAAGAGTATGGCATAAAGGATATTAACAAGGATAGTTCTTTAATGAGTGAGTTGAAGTCAGCACAAACTAATCGCCAAAAATTAAATTACGTTTTAGTCTTTGTAATTTGGAATTTTTTTGTTTTAGTTGCAGCAAAAAAATTGTTTTAGTTCCTTAAATATAGAAAATTTTGTTTTTAATCATTGTTGTTTTCGCTTTATTCCCTACAATATTTGTTCATAGTAGAATTAATCCCCGTAATATATATATCATATTGATTTTAGTCCTTAAAATATAGACTATATAAAAACTAATTCGACCATTAACAAGACATCAACAAAGCAAGAGGCAAAAATAAAATTTACTATGATCTATATAGATACTAAAATGTTATTTAAGTCAAACATGAATCATCAAGTCCAAGTCCAAGGTGCTGGACTAATTAATTACTTCTCCAGCCATCGGACCATTCGGCTTCATCCGTAACGGGTTTAGGGAACTCTGACGGGGTTGAATCTTGACCCCATTCTACATCGTTAGAGGGCAATGCATTTTCTTCGTTTAAGTAAGAGTTCTCTCCATTGTAGTAAGAGTTCTCTCCATTATTCTCCTCCTCATATGATTCCGGCCTATCCGGAAGAGAACAACCCTGATAAGAGGAATTGTCCGCACAGAACCACAACATTTGGCTCCAATAATCATCCTGCCAAAAACCACAAGTGAATAATGATTTCATAAACAATCAAAATTATCAGAACAAAGGTCTAGCTAACAATCAGGGTTTAAACCTGCTTTTTATTATTATATAATCATATCTTTCTTTGCATGTTTTCTAACCATAATTATCCAGCTCCAAAGACAAACTGAGTCCTGACTAGTTAATGTAGAAAGCAGTAATACTATATATCTGTAAGCATTCCCGTTTCCCATATCAACCATAAAAGTAACACTAACTAAATGATACCACCTTAAAAGTAAAACTCTTTCACTTACAGACAACGCAATCAATCGAAGGATATATGAAAATATTCTATTCACAGCATAAAGTTGATCAGATAGATAACTCATACAAGATCAAGTCAGGGCTTGTTGGATAAAAGGCAGTACCTTGCAGATAATATGGGGGTTCCCAATTATAACCAGCAATGATATAGCACGGGTCATGGCCACGTTAAACCTTCTATAATTGCTCAAAAAGCCAAGACAGTGGACTCTGTCAAATTCATTGTGTTTGATGGTTGATCGAACAGTTGATATGATGATAACCTCCTTTTCTTGTCCTTGGAATTGCTCAACACTACCAACTTTGATATCAGGCATATCTAGATTTTCAAGCGTCTGTTTTATTTTCTGCACTTGTTGCCTGTATGGTGTTATTATGCCAATGTCTTCATCTCTTATATTCCCACCAGCTATCAGCCTCCCAACAATTTCTACAACCTTACTTACTTCAATTCGGTTGAACCATGATGGGTTGTTCCCTTCTCTTTCATCACACCCTTGGATGCCAAAAAAAAGAAGAGGGAACTCCTTATTAGGGAGGAACTCTGCAGTCACCATGAAAGTTGTGGAATCTCTACATGCCATCAATTCCCCGTCATAGAACAGCTTTGAAGGGAGGTATAAAATCTCTGGGTGACATCGATAGTTTCTAACAAGTTTTGTTGTATAATTGACATCTCCACTGGCATACAAATCACTTTCAGACAATCGCTCCATGTATGAAATCCCCAATCCAAACTCATCTGCTTTCTTGGAATATATTACTGGACCCAACTGCAATGGGTCTCCAGCCAGAACAACAACAGTCTCCCTTCGGCAGAGATGGGATACAGGGATCATGGTTTCAGGTTCTGAAGCTTGGCCAGCCTCATCCAAGAAAATGTGAGAGAAATGTCCACGGCCAACATCTTCTGCAAAAAGAAGAGAGGCACTCATATATGTGGATACTATGATCCTATAATGAATGAGGGCACTGGCCGGGGGACTCTTAAATATCAACTCATCAAAGAAGCAGAAGCGAATAAGTTCAGGTTTGACATCCTCATACGGCCTGGTAGTTGCATTGAGCCTAAATATTTCATTATCTCGAAATTCAATATTCTGTTGGGCAAGGAGTTTCTCCAGTATGTAGTCTGCTGCACTATTTGAGGGGGCACAGACAAGAATACGAGAATTCTTATGATGAGTGTAGAGCTGGAGGATTGCTTCTACTATTGTCCTGGTCTTTCCCGTACCTGGAGGCCCATGAATCACATAAGGTGGTGCGCCTTTGCAGCCCAAAATCATTTTGATTGAGCACATTTGCTCCTCATTTAAAGCACCGGATATGGGAACCAAATCAGTGGTTTTAATGCACCTCTTTCTGGATGATGTAGATGGAAAAAGGAACTCAGCTCCTAAGTTTTCTGCTGCTTCAACTGCTTGATATAACCTTCTCATATTGATCCTATTATACGTGAAGTGAACATCGTAGAGATTTTCATCTCTATGGTAAAAGTGAAAGTCAGGATCAAACTTCAAATAGACCTCATCAGCTTCAACCCGGTGGATAAATCCCTGCAGAAGTTTACATACAACTTTACATTAAGGGCAGGATCCTGACTGTAACTGAATAAATATATTTTTATACTAATTGAAAGTAAAATTTATTAGCATAAATTTATCAATAGTATAAGATACCAAAAATCAATGAATAATAGAATGCACTTCACACAGACATAGTGGTGGATCACAAATTCAATTAATAGTTTCTTCAAAATTGTTAATAATAACAAATTATGTTTCCTAGATTCTACAAGTGAGGAGTACCAAGTAACAATGTGGTATAAAGCCAAATGAGAACCAAACCTGATAAACGCGTGCAGCATTTGTATCATGTTCAGATGCCAGCTTGGCAAAGATATAATCTCCATGAACCAGTGACGGCCTTCTCTCAGCAAGCCCGGGAACCTCCAAGGACAAATAATTACTGGATCTCTTCCTCATAGTTATGCATTCCATGTCATAAGTCCTCATGTCTTCCTGAAAGCAGAAGTCAATGGCAAACAAATAATAGAAACAAAGATCCGGCTTGTAGTCTTTGATGAGCTAGCTACTCTACTTTTTAGTTCTTCCATTAACAATAAACAAAAAAGATTACCTCTAATTGTATCTCTTCCATTATTATTAATGTTTTGAAATAAGAAGAATAACTCTTTCTTGTAAGACCTTCTTCAACAACTTGAGGGACCTGATTGCTCTCAAGCGTGTGTCTAATGTCCCTGGGAATTTCATATCTCGGAAGCCTATTTACGTATTTTCGATTTGCCTTCCCTGCAGGGCGTGAGCCAGCAACATAAGTGTCTACAACAAATTTGTCTTTTTTCCTTCCTCTTGAATAAGGTCTGTTAGAAGCCAGAGACTTTGATATCTTGTCTTCAACTAAGAGGAAAACCACCCTTTCAATTTTTTCATCCCCAACATCAAAATACACGACAGATGAGTACATGCCCATGTCCTTTGTCTTGCAAGACAACCATATTTTTAAGATCTCGCCAGGCTGAAGCATCCTGTCCTCCAAAGAGAAAGATTCTAAACAGCTCTCTGCATTTGATTTTGCTGATGGAGGTTCGGTGAGAGAAAGAGTGAAAGAGTCCGGAGGATTGGAGGCAAAAATATGAACACTCCACAGGTCCACTGGTTCATCAGTAGTATTATTAATGGTTATTAAATCCACAGCAGTATCTCCAACAAATACTGATTGAGGCTTCCCATTCACAAAACCAAATGGGACAGATACAATCACTGGAGCCCCTTCATTATCAACGTAACTGCAAACAGATTTCTCTTCCTCAAAATCTAGAAACCCGATTTCAGCCTTTTCTCCTATGACAGAGCATTCCTCATCTGACCTGTATCCAACAGTACTCATTGAGAAAATGTTGTATACTCCTTCCAAGTTCCAGTTCTACACAAAATATCACCCAAAAAGGAATAAATATATATGTATATAACATTTTCAGCAAAGGCAAAAACCAGTAGGGTTCAATTCATTCCCCTCCTTTAGTGTAAATTAAAATCATGGACTCATAAGTATTCCTAAATCACTAAATGTATCTGAATTCTCTTCTTTTACTAACTAACGAGAGAGGGTCTTGTTCCGAGAGAGACAGACACAGTGTGCATTTGTGTAAAATCGGTGGACCCCAACAAAAATCGCGACGAGTACTTCTACAGTAAAAATTCGTGCATTTGGATCACAAATCACTCTCTCATGTTGTTGAGCAAAAAGAAGAGAGCATCTAAATTCATTCCTAGACTATACAAATTTCTCTTGGCAGAACCTAAATTACAGGCTTATCCTAATCGAGATAATAACCTTATTAAAAAAACTAATGATGGAACTTGCAATTCCACAATTTGTTCTTCAATGTTTCATTCATATATCTTCGTTTAGATTAGATTCCCCCTGATCAATAATATCCAACGATACGAAGGAAAAAAAAAATAAACCAACCCCACGAAGAAAAGACGACACAGTTATCAGTAAAATGTAGAAGCCAAAACAAAAAAGGAGGCATTCGGTGAAGAGAGAACCGTGCAGATTGCAGAAACAATGGAAACCCGCGTTCAATTGAAGCTGAGGTTAAGAACCAAACACAAAACCATGCAATAAATAAATATTAATCATCCTAGTTAGATCGTTGGTGTGGAAAAAGCATTTTAAAAAAGGGGGAAGCTAGTTTTGGGTTTTGAGTTTTGGATGAGTGAAGATTGAAGAGTCGTCCTTACCCTCCCTCCTTTACCAACCAATGAATGCCCCACCCAAGTGATGAGTGCTGTGTTGCGTGACTCACTCCTCCTCAGAAAGTGGAGTGGAGTGTCCTCTCTCTCGTTTTATTATCGTATACATTTTTCAGTTCCAGGGCCTGGGATGGGGTCATGGGGATCCGTACTCTTTTTGCCAACACAACTTGCCTCTTAAGTATTCACGACTCAACCCGTAAAGAGGGTTTTTCTTAAAATTAATAAATACTTAAAAATCATATAAATATTTTTGGTCCCGTGACATTCATTCTTAACTTGATTTCTAATTTCTAATCTATACGAAAAAGATCTCAATTTAAGCTTTATTTATAGTATACAAAGGATAGTTTTCAACTCGGTCTTTACTGTATATCGATGTTATAGCATCATCTCTTTCTTTTTTTGGTCGAAATAGCATCACCTCTTTCAATTCAATTCAATTATAGTACAAGGACATGCAGGCCCAGGGATTAATTTAAAAATAAGCGTCTTCTTGAAAATAATTATTACGTATAGGGAGTAATAATGTTATACGTTAATATAAATATCAATGGGAATTAATATATTTAAAAAAAAACACTTGGGCTCCCTTGCTACATCATAAAGAAAAAGAAAATAAAAAGACATGGCCAAATAAGGGCGATTAATATTTAAAGGCCATGGAGAGTTGGAAACCAATAGGCATAATATGACTAAACAATAACTTAGTAATCGAACATTCCAATACTTCATGCAAATGAATGTAATAGAATGAATTATATTTAGGATTTAGCTACTCTAAAGCGATAGAAGAGAACACTTTTAGTATACATATTTTGTTAGGGTGACGGAGAGAAAAAGTACCAAATTCATGAAATATCACATAGAACCGTTGGAAATAATAAAAAATATTGGCTGGTCGAAATCTTTCATTGACAATTTAATAATAAAAATAAAAAAATTATACACATTTACCAATGTGTTTGGAAACAACCAAGAATATGTCCCAATACATCATCAACGTGGAAGCTATTGAGTGTAGCTTCCACACAAACTCAACATGATAGGTTTTTGAACATGGAATCAAACACTACAATAAAGTGTGTTTCATTATCGCCATGAATTTTATTTCATCAATGTATTTATGATATATTCTTATATTTATGATCATGGATTTTATTTCATTTTAATCAAAAATCCATACACACACTTGAGGAAAATGAAATATACGTTCAATGAAGAAATATAATTTAGTAATGGCATTTGTTTAAATCCATTAATAGGAGTGTTATGCTAGTTTAATGGTTTGTAGGGGCGAGACCCAAGGATTAGAGTGATAAGAAGATCATGAATTCAAATTTCTCTACTAACATAACATACTAATACTAATTACTAACACTTGTCTATAAAAAAAAGTTAATCCATTAATTTAAGACTGCCTAATTCTTCTTTAAAAAAGGAGAGGATCGCAAATGATGAATATGTTAAAATATTAATTCTTAATTTTCTTATTAATGGTTTTTTTTGGTCAAATTCTTATTAATGATTGAAAGGCATTATTTTACCCTCTACTCACCTTGAAGGAGACAATCCAATTTCTCCAACAGGCAATTGTCTTGTGAAAACATTCTACTATTTCTGCAAAAAATGATCACATAATTTGAAACAATTTAGCACATTTGGTTAAGATAATTTTTATGAACACAAGCAAGAGAATCGCGCTTCCCCAAACACTATTTACCAATACAAGTTTTTCTTACTTCCATTGGAATTGCTTTGGAGACCTCTCAAAAGCCAAACTAAACAGGCTAACTTGCTGGATGGAAGATGCGTCACTTTTGTTTTACACTGGACCATTTTACTACTGTAACTCTTGTTTCATCTTTTCACTCGACCTTTCCTCAAAGGTTATTTACCCCTTCAATTTTCGAAATTCCCACCTTGAGGTATATTAAAACCTAATCCTACCTCATGCATTGCCACAAATTCATTTCTGAATAGAACTAGTCATACATATAAATTCAAATAACAAACCGTCTTACTTTCGACCATTTAGAGACCATGATTTTCAGAGACATCTCAATACCAGTAAGAGAAAATGAAAAAGAAAAATGTAGAAAGATAAAAAGTACAGGCGAAAGCAAAGAAGTCCAATCAAAATAAGGAAGAGAGTTGGCTCAAGCTGGAGGAGCAGGAGTATCCTTGACTGATTCACGCCAAGCATATTCTCTTGCACCATCCTTGTCAACAATTTTAATAACAAAGTTTGGTGGTGCCACAACCAACCTTGATCTGATCTCCATAATGCACTTGTCAACAAGATCAATTGCTTCTTCCACAGACATTCCACTATGGTAGTGTCTGTCCATCATTGACAGTGAGAAATAGGAGCCATAACCGAAAGCTCCCTTTTCAAGCTTGTGAAGTGTTGCAATGTAGTCAATATAGTATAGTGATGGGCCTGTCTCTTTGTCATAACCAGCAAGAAGGATGTTCACAGAGTATGGGTTCTAAAGAAAACCAAATTCACATGTAAATAAACTCCTTATCCAAAATCAGAATGCAACATGGCAAATGAATTGCAGCAAAACAACATAAATATGAGTATAATAATGACTTGATCTATAAAATCTTTTAATTCTTTTTTGCAGCCTCTATGAATCAAAATCAGGATAGGTAGGGGTATCAAGTTGTCAATTGTTGAAAGATATGTTTTCTCTGTGTATGTGACAGGAACCAGACAAGCCATTTTTTTTCCTCATTATTCTCTTGTAGATAATAAAGATTCCAGCACCGACAGCAATTGAAACAAAAGAAAAAACAGGGACTCCTATAATAAGATTCTTTATAATTCTTTATAAGAAAACAACTGCATAAATCCTATAACTTATAGTGATGGCATATAAATTGTGGCAACTAAGTAGGAATTATTAGGATATCACCACTTATGTCAGACACCTAATTAATGATAAAAAAAAAAAAAAATAACCCGTGGTATAAAAAAGCTAATGATATGAAACTTTCCCTCAAGGAAAATGCTGGCTATATATGCAGGGGTCATTTGAAATGACAGTTGAGTGGTAAGCCAGACATAGTTGACGAAGAGAAGTAGCTGCTAACAAGTTAATCTTCATCTCACCTAGACTGAAATTATATAGTACTAGTAAAAAAAAACATAACAAAATAAAAACTGAGGAAGCATTATTTCCATCCATCACAAGAGTCATTGTCTTGTGTTATATATGTATATATGCTCTTGTCATGAATAAGGAGCATTCAGCTTGAGAATAGGCTAGACAATAATAAAATCCGCAGCTTTAATAAAACCTTTTTTTCCCCTAATTTCCGAATTGTCATAAACTAAAACTAGTTTGTCTGTCTGCAAGTGTACAGAGAAATATGAAATACTCATAAATCGATGGGAAGACCTTCAATACCCAAATATTAAACATTAGTATTAGATCAAACCATGAGAGCAGTAGCGAAAAAAAAAATGCAATTATTGGTGAGCTATGCTATCGGAGTGGAGGGATGAGGGTTTGGAACTATTGTTAAAAAGGGGATGTTAGGGTTTCGTGAATAAGATAAAATAGAAAAAGGGGGGGTACCTTGCGGAGGGCAGTGGCGAGCTCGCCACGAGTGAAATTGGCAGCGGCGGCAGTGGTCAAAGGGATGCCGTTACGGAACTGATACAAGGCCACGTTCTTCTGAATGTACTCCGTGAATTGAACCCTGAAACGGGAAAAGTTTTTTTCATTATTATTGGATTATTATTAGATTAGATGAATGAATGAATGAATGATGAGTGAGTGAGTGAGTGAAGGGAAAAAGAGAGAGAGATGTGTGACCTGTCACCGGGCTCGCCACTGGCGGCGATGAGTTTGTGGGAGTCGAGGAGCATGATCTTGTCCTCGTTGGACTTGTGGACGAGGATGCTGTGCACCGCCGATGTATCAGCCACCACGATCGCGAACCCATTCCCCACTAATCCGAACACGCACTCCATCCCCTTCTTCTTCTTCTCTAAGCTTCCTCAGTTGAGTTCAGGTCAGGTCAGGGTTTCTCTTCTCTGGATCGATCCTAATTTCAGCTACCTAAATAAAGTTTATGTGGAAAAAAGGAAAAGGAAGTCGTATAAATTCTAAGCGCCGTTTGTTTTATTTTAGTTGGAAGAAAGATACTACATTTTTATGTTAAAAAAAAGTGGCCATTTTTTGAAGTTTTTTCAAATAGAATATATATATATTTTGTTTATAATTATAAAAATTACTTTTTAATATTCTTTTAATCTATCGCTCCATTATAATTAAATTATTATTAAAAATTAACTACTTAAGAGATATTTTTCTATCACACTCACATATATTATGAACCACTGATATAGTTTAAAATCTTAAATATATATCTTATCAAAATCAATATATATAATTTATTTCAGACCATAAAAAACTGATACAATGTCATAATTGGCATTTCTAAGTAATAAAATACTTATTTTTCTTGTGTTATAATTTATTTTGTATTTTTGAAAATTTGCTTGGCCTGTTAGTGTAGTCTCATGCTTTTGAGCTCCCCCAGACCCCAACATTTTCTCCATGTGGGTTTCAATTTGGAGAGTTAAGACAAAATCAACATAATCATATAGGTGTATCTTTGAGTTGCAAATGAACTATCTAATTATTTATTTGTTTGTGGTTTTCAATGCTCCCTTGAGACTCCAAATAACCTAGAATTATATGGACCAACGATAACTAATGGACGATATATCAATGTAACTTTATTGATTAGGATAAGCCTCCTCTATGAAAATGCATGAAATCATTACAATAAATTGCATACATATGAGAGTTGAAATGATGAAGATGAAAGAAAAGGTTTTCCACCGTTAATAGAACTGCTACATATGTGTTGTGACTCGTGAGATGTCCAAAATAGGGTTTTGGAAATAAATGCTATAGTAAATTTTTATGTTTGACTGAAGAGTTATATTTTTTATAAAAATAAATATACAATAATTAAAAGATTTTATGATGATGAATAATCATTTTTAAAATATTAACTTTTTTTTGGTCGAATTTTAAAATATTAACCTAGAATGAAAATTTTAACTTTATTTTTTCGAAGATGGTATAAGACTCTTTTTGGTCCAATAAAATACGAGAAGTTGGACATTGGATATTAAGATCAAAGAAAATTTGGGTCTTAACCTTTTAGCCCACCAACCCAAAATCGATGCCCAGATCACGGAGACTTTCTTGACAAAAAAAAAATACCACGGTGAGTTTACATCTCAATTACTTTTAGTTGTTCAATCTCATACTAGTACCCAAAAAAAAATCTCATACTAGTTCCAGTTAATTTGTTAATTATTTAATTTAATTTAGTACTACTTTGTTAACTACTTATTTTTACCTCCTTTTTTCAATATTTTCTACGTCTAGTTTTCTTATTTTCGTTTAAAAAAGTGTTTGACTTTGTTAACATGTGATATTGATGTAAAAAATTAAGTCTTATTTTCAATTTTAATTTAGTTATGTATTTTGTGTCACAATATGTTTTTATGTAGATTGATTAGCCAAGCTAAAATTTATTATAATGAATAATTTTGATTAAAAGTTGTACTTAAATAAAATAGACTTGATGAATGAAAAGAATATGTAAATGAACACGACTTGTGTTAGAGTTTTGATGAAAACATGGCAAAGATTTGAAAATGCTAAAGCTCTATCTTGAAATATATAGTTAAAAAAGAATATATAGTTACCAAGGCCAATATCAATGCTGCTACAGGCAGCTAAAACAATTGTAACTAGCCAAATTTTTCCAAGGCGTACCCCACATTTATGTTTAGCGACATGAAATTTATAGCTACTATTCCGAAATTTTCCCAAGCATATATTATATATATCCGCATTTACCAATATGGTGTGACACGGATAGTAGATATTCAGATCCCTTAAGCATGGTGTCGGGGTTTGATCCCAGACCGTGTGTATGAAATATCATATGTTAAGAGAGATCAATCCCTTAAATGAGTCTCAGTATCTTAAGGGATTAATCTACACAGTTGCACGTAGAGGATACCCGGGTTTACCAAAAAATCCGTATTTAAGTTTGGTAACATGAAGTGGAGCTCAATGACAGCCATAACCGTTTAGGTAATATAAATATTGGCATGAGCCTGAAACCAAAATTTTCATGGTGATCCATGGCTGGTTTTGTTAATTAATTACTGTTTCATTTTCTTTTTCTTGGCAATCCTTGACATATATATAAAAAATGAAAAGGGAATAAACAACAGTGAGTCAGTGACTATAGTCCCATCCCATTAGTACTAAAAGCAAACAGCATTAATTGACAGACAGGCATGTAAAGAGCATTTTGGAAGAGGAGGCATTTGGATTCAGAACCTCCAACAATATGCTTTTGAAACCTGCGAAACCTGTCTTATTGAGCTTTTCTGCTTTGTTTGTCAATTGGACTCAACTCAACAATGAAAAGAAGAGCACGTAGCAGAAGTGAACGACATACTTGATAATAACAAAACCACCTTTATCAAGCAGAGAGAATCAGACAAGTGAGCACTGGAATTCTATCATTGATTAACTACAATTTTCTTTCTTTTCTTTCTTTTTTTTTTACAATTTCTTTTTCATCACTGTAGCATCAGTATACATCAAAATTATCATTTTCTTGGCATTAGAAACAAAAAAAATTTAGTACCCAAATGATTATTTTGACGATCGATGATTTCAACCTTCATTCAGTCATCATGAATATTCTCTCACAAAAAAATAATTAAAGAATCATGAATAAAAAAATCGTCTTCTTCTCAATCTTCCCCACTCCTGCACAGCACAACAACAACAACAAAAAGAAAAAGTGTTGGATTCACGAGTATGCGTGCAGCGTGCGAATCACTTATAAACAGAAACAGAAACTGATATCAATGAGAGAAGAATAATACTATATTTATGGTACCTAATGATTGTGCAGGACTGCGAATGGTCTCGTACGGAGAGTTGAGATATGAGACAATGTAAAGTTGAGTGTTTGTTAATTGGCTATCAAATTATGCTATGCACAGTACTGAAGCTGGCGTCAGCTATCTAACAATATGATGATGATGATGATGGACTGTGTTAGGAGGCAACATGGCATGCACACTGTTGAGCAAAATTACATATTAGGACCTGACAAAAAGAAAAGGTAAAGTTGGAATTAGACACCATAGAGGGTTGGTTGAGGCCAAAAGCAGGACCAAAGAAAAGCATGAAAGAGGGGGCAAGAAAAAATAAAAAAACTAACCTTTTTCGGTATTTGGGAAATGCGTTGTCACTATCAACCTCCGCGGATAAGTAAGTTAATTTCTTCAAAGGGACTATCCCGCTTGTTTTGACCAGGCACTGAACAGTAATTGGTTCATGTAAGTTTTCTAATTCAGAGGGGGAAAAAAGTAATTTTAATAGACAGTAGGAGGATAAAAAATAAAAAATAAAAGGACTACATAGCATAAAAGACAGAAATATAGACCATCATCCAGACTGTGTTGTATTGTTGTTACCAAAAAAAAGACTGTGTTGTATTGATGTGCACATTTTATGATTATAGTGGCTAGTAACGGGTTGATGAAATCAGTATCCACTTATATCATGATAACTCAGTTACAGCTAATAAACCTTGTACTTTCGGTGTGGCCAACAATATGATATTGAATTAATAATTTATATATTCGAAGGGATCAAATTATATCGATATGTAATACTTTGGATAACCTAAAATTATTTAATACGTAGATACATCAAGACAAGATTAATGTCCTATAAAAAGTTATCATCAGTGTATGTCTAAATGTTACGTTGGCATATTTTGATCCCTCCTATTTTGATTTCAACTAATCGAATTCAAAATATATATTCATAAGCCCAAAAAAATATATCATTATTCAACTAGTACTATTGTTATACTAGCAAAAATCTTGCACTTTCGTAAATGTGAGCATAAGCACAAGGGATAGAGAGCGTACAGGAACAGGGCAGCACATATCTCATATCATATCTAGTACTCCTTCCTTCAGAAAAAGCTTAGCTCAGTGTATCCGTGGGAATAAGGTAAAAGTTCCTCCACCTCAATTCTGGAACGAGAACAGCTCATACTTTTCTTCAACCTTCCATGATTTGACTCAACCTCAGCCCAAAATATGCCATAAACCGGTCTGTGGTCTGAAAACCTTGATTCCCCACGCACGTATGATAATTGATGTAGCCCTTCTCCATACCACAAAATACGGTCACACCTACACACGTACAAAAAACATTAATTTACTCTGGCACAATTAGTTGCAAAACTTCAATAAAATTACATAAACCATAGTTTTCTCTTTTAAGAATTTTATGGGGTTGGGGTGTTTCTGCTGATCAAATTAATTCCTATTACTTATGGTTAGGTGAGTGATATGAATAGTGATGATATTGAATTATTGATGATCTTACCAAGCAGGTGTTCGCCTTTTTTCCTTTGGGTGCATATCATCTCCCGCATACCTATCTGAATTAGTTGAATACTTGTACGTTGGAGGGAAATAGATCTTCCCTTCATTCCATCCTACAAATGCACGACCTCTCTTCTGCTCTATTCTCAACTGCCATTAATTAATGTCAATCAATATACATATTCATATTGATTTGTTTTTGTTTTGTTTTACATGAATATGAATATTATATGGTTGGAAGGTAATTTAAAAAGAAAAATTAGAAATGGAAGTGGGTTATATTATTATATGTACCTGGTCATTCTCTAACAATGCTCTCCAGTTTTGCATCTCAACAAGTGCCTTAGCAGAGCGGTAGGAGAGGGCAATCCGATAATTCAAATCTCCAAGCCATATAATTCGACTAAATAAAACAAATTCGACAAAATAAGATTGTATTCATTCTTCATAAGAAATCTAGACATAGGGATATATATTAGCAAATGCAAGGGGGGGCCTCAAATTACATATACATGTTATAAAACATTAGTCATACTATATGTCAATAAATTCTTACTCATGCTCGAGGATTGTCTCTGGAGACTTGCCATTGTCAGCACCATGAACACGTGGAAACCTTGTCTTCTTAAGTATCTCCATCACATCAGAATTTCTTCTTAGTTCATCTCCCTCTTTCTGTCCTGAGGTTAAGTGGCTACAGATGAAGCAAAAGCTCGTTTCATGTAGAGACATGCTAATTGAGATTGATCCCTGCAAACACAACCAGAACAACTCTCTCACTTAAAGGAAAAATCCAAAAAAAAAAAAGGACAATCATGATTGATTTAGAACTTACCTTATTTCCAAGATAACCCATCAACCCTCTGCCAACACATGACACTTTCATGTTTTTAACATGTTCCTTCAATTCACTTCTCACCCAAATGGTAAGAAATATCCCCACCATTTGCTTACTTGCAACAAGGCAGTACCTTGAAGAACGCCCTGGCATGCCATGTCCATGTCCATATCCATCTTCAGCAGAGGCGGGTCCAGTACCATAAGACATTGGTGAATACAAGCCTGTACTTGGAGAATCTCCAAGTCCATTGTCATCATCAGAAGAACCCCATCTTGAAAAGTCACTTGGCCTTGAATAGTCACTTGCCCTTGAATAGTCACTAGGCCTATAACCCCATCTAAAACTGGGATCAAAGTCACTTTTCCTGTGACCGAAAATCACACGGTCACAGACACTGAACCTTCGATCTAGCCGCGGCTGCACGGTCGAAGGATCACCGTCCATTCCCCAGCTTCCGGAACTCGATGTTGTTTGGAAGGATCGCCGGTGGAAGAACGATGAGTTCTTCTGCCTAGCTGATCCTTCAAAATCTGCATTCAGTTCTACCACTGGCTGAGGAATTGGAGATGGTGTGTAATACCCATTGCCTCCACTAGTACCAGGAAGATTGTTTAAAGTCTTTCCAATGAGAGCCAGCCATTTTTTGGCAGGGCCATTGTCTTCTGCCCCTAAGATGTTGCCAGCATTCAAGGGAACTATCTCTTGAAATCTGCAATGCAAAGGTGGAAATGTGTCATCAGTAACAACTAGTACTAAGTTTGATTGGAAAAGATGTTAACAAGTATATGTTTTGTTTTCAGTTAGAAAATTGCAAAAATACGTTTGAACCTAAAATAACTGTAGAGTTCCTTTTGGGCAAACGTACTTTTAGATGCAACTGAAAATCAAACATGCCGTAAGTATCAAAACCTACCCAAGAACATAAATATCTGCAGGGGGTGAGGCATGAAGCCAATCTTCTATGCTCAAATTACTTGGTGGGGGTCTTCCAGCCACATTCCATGTAGCAACAAAAATGCTGCTCAGATAGAAAATGAGAAGCACTCATGAGAAATTGGACACAACAAAATCCTGCAAAAAAGGTAAAATCAGAAAAGCAGCCATATACCTATAGTTGTGGACATCTATAATTCGAGGATGGTCAAGGTTCATTCTTCCTCGCCTGACCTGCTCTGGGTTCCTGCTAAATTTCTCTGTACATTACAATGAGGATTATAAAAAAAATTGAATTAATGTCAGCATTTAAAAAAAATAAGGATTTTCAACAGGTAAAGTGTGTGTACCTGTTTTGCTCTTTTTGATTGTGCATGGCTCTCTCTCAGAGAAGCTGCTCCTGCTTCTGTATTCTACGTCGTCCCCTCCTGAAGAAGGAAACAAGTTTCAATGCATCAAATTAAAATTCAAAAGAGGTTAAAAAAATGTGAATGCCCTGTAGTATCAGTGTTTAAAATATGCTTGCAGTTTGTTTGGCTGCCAATAAGTATAGTAAGAAACGGAATCGGTGAACACAAAAATTCAGACAAAGATAATTTTCCCCGAATGGGAAAGTGAATTGAGTCTGTGGAAGAAAAAAAACTTATTTTTTATATTAAATAATAAAAAAAATCAGCCAGAAATTAACGAATGACACTAGGCTTCGATTCTGTTTCTAAATGGTGCTGTTTTGTCTACTTTCCCTCGATTTCTCAGACACCCAACTAGAACCAAAGAAATTATGCAAGTTGAAGCCAGTGCATGTTGGTGCCTAATTTTTGTTGAAAACTATCATTCATAGAAAGTGAACTTCTAAAGATACCGACCTCCACAAGGAACACCATTTGCTTGGTGAGAGTCCTCAGTTTTGCTTTTGATGTTGAAGAACTTTCTGACCATTCTCTTCGACCATGAGAGCTTCATCAAGCACCCAACACACAAAAACAGTTAACAAACAACTTGACCAAAAAGTTGAGAGATGCAAATCACAAACACAATCAAAATGTCCAATTTCATTTCCCAGAAGTGAAATTTAAAAAAAAAAACACTTTTTCATCTTTCAGAAGGGGAGGGAGAGTATATATAAAGACTAAAAACCTTGCTTTTCTTGGAATTTTCATCTCTCATTGTTAATCGTCTACTTCATACAGCTCCTCAAGTATGCTATGCTGTGTTTCTCACTCAGAGTTACTAAAAACTCTCAGCAATTGAAGGAACAAAACTCTTGTCTTACTGGGAAACAACTTCCCCACTTCTCTCTTTCTTTGAGAACAGAGGAACAAGAACTAGCTCTCATCTGCTGCTCTGCTTCTCAACTTCAGAGCACCCCACCACAACAAAAACTCAAATTTGCAAAGGAAAGTCAAGGAGAGAGAGAAAATGGGTGAAAGGGTGTTGTGTTGTTGTGTTTCTGTTTCTATTTCCCTCTTGTGATGCCACTACTGGCACACTCCCAGTAAATATGCAACCAACTAGACAGAGAGGCAACGCCTTTAAGTCTTTAATGCGTGGAAGTGAGATGAGATTCTGAAGTATAATAACAAGAAATGAGAGAGAGATTCAACTTGTGTTTCTCTCTCTTGGAAACATAGGGCCTCGTTCTCTGCAACAAAACAGCAAAGTATCGAATTTTGAACAGAATAAAGCGCAGTTTGAGAGAGAGAGAGAGAGTAGTGTAGAGAAGAGCTTTTCCCTTATTGTTATTCAATTAAATAATATATTTTTTAAAAAAAAAATTAAAAGGAAAATGGTAACCTCCTCAGATCAAGACAAGGCAAACAGGAAGGGGGAGGGGCAACGGGCAGGTTGTTTAGCTTTAACGTCTCTGAAGTCTGAACATAAAACGTTTCCGGTCAGATGAACAAAGCCTGCCCCGAGTCAGCAAAGTGAGTAAAGATGTTATATGCAGCAGTGTTAGTGTATCTCCTATAGCTGTATTCTTCCTCCCGTTTTTTTCTTCCAATCAAAGGCAAAAGCAGTTGAACGAGGAAAAAAGATAAAGGGGGTGGTTGTAGACATGTAATGTAATGTTCTTTTACCATATATCCCTATGTAATATATATTTATTATTTATTTGTTTTTGTTTCTTCTTTTGTTGGACAAGGAATGTTTGGAACAGAAGTATACGTGTTGTAACTAACATAGTGTGATATGAGTGGTAGATATTTGGGTCTTTTAAGTATGATGTCAGTAGTTCGATTCATGTGATGGAAGAATATTTATTGGGAGAAATCAATCCGTTAAATGAATATCAATATTTCAAGAAATTAACCTTCAAAATTGTTGTATATGATGTTATGACTTCACTTGAGATGATCCCACCTCATATGACAATAAGAGGGGTGTATTGGATTGAGATTTTAAAAGACTATTTTGTTATAAAAAAATCTTACAGATTTTATAGATTTTAAAAGACTACGTAGGTATAATAACTTATCAGATTATTTAAAAAAGTCTTGTGGATTTTAAATGACTTTTATCATAAGAATTTATAAGATTTAAAATGACTTTATGGATTTATAAAGGATCTCATGGATTTTTAACAAACTTTCAAGGTTATAAGAGTCAATAAAAACGAAAATAAAGAAATTAATTGTATCTTATCTCCTCCTAAATAATAATTCTCCACATAGGTCATACTAGCTAGTAATACTGAAGTCAATATTGAAGGTGATGATTCATCTGTTGGCTTAATTGGAAATTCATCAGAACAACATTTTTTGCGAAGAAAGTTATCTAGTATTGCACATGCTAACACAAATTCTTCTTGTGTTAAGCACACTACATAATATATATATATATATATATAAATGAAATAGTTTTTCGGTCTATAGTAATAATAAAATTATAAAAATAAGTGAGAAACCAGTAAAAAATATTTTTTATTTATCAAAAATAAAATTAAAGAAAGAATTTTATATCCTAAAATAATAGAAATAAAAAATATGAATGAAACATGTTAAGAAATGTTATTATATTTATAAAAAATAAAATAAAAAATATTACAGCCTGACAAATTATAGAAACAAAAAATATGTATGAAACCCGATAAGAAAACTATTATATTTATAAAATAAAAAAGAGGGTAAGAATGGAAAAATAATTGAAATTTGAAAAAGGATAAATTTATTATATTAACTAAATTAGTAAATACAAAGAGTTTGTAAAAAAAATGAAAAGATCACATTTAACCAAAAACTGTAGCGGATGATTAAGAAATAAAAAGATGGAAACATCAAGTTTGGTTATTATAGCGTTTGGGGAGGTAAGTATATAAAGAATGTACACACACATATTTACAATGGTGAGTATGGCACTGCTGCAATAGCAGGAAAAAAAAGTCTGTGAGAGAATAGGAAAAGTCTTGAGGGTTTGGTTTGGGTGAGATTGTTGGATGAGACTGATCTTTATATTTTACACTAAAAAGTCCCACGAAATCCACCATGCAAAATAATCCTTTAAAATCTTTATATCTTTGAATACCATGAGACTTTTTTAAGTTGTAAAAAATCTCAATTTAATACCACCGGATTTCATTGCTCTCTTTAAAAAGTCTTGATAATCCTAATTGAATACCATTGAATTTCATTGTGTTTTTTTAAAAAGTCATGATAGTCCTAATTAAATACCACAAGATTTTTTTGTATTATTAAAAAGTCTTGATTGAATACCACGAGATTTTTTCATCACAAAAAAGTATATCAAAATCAAAATCCTTTACTATCCCAATCCAATACACCCCCTAAGATTTTTGAAAAAAGGAATTTTTTTTTTGCAGTGTCCGATTTTGGGTATGTGAATGAATCCCTTCAAAAACTGATTTTTGTCTTTCTTATATTTGCCATCTTCATGACTTCACATTTTATGGAGCAATGTGATGTTTGGTGACCTGGGGTGATACATGCCACGAACTTTGGGGGTGTTTTGCCAATTAATTTGAAGGCCTTTTCGGCACTTACCTATTTACCTAGTCTCACACAGTCTGCCGCTGACCCAAATTTGTGGTGTTGGGGCTTCAATGATCAATCACTGTGTTCACTGCTTTTAACTCATAGAAGCTACCGCCAACTATGTGGAGTTGCTCCATGCGTTTAGTATATTTGTATGGGATTAGTCCTTGTTATGGGGTTAAATAATCTTCAGTTAATTAATTTTATGCATGCATTAGGAGGGAGGTTCTATATACTTCTATTCCATCAATACAATAAAAATTTCATTTTGTGGGTTTTTTTCTCATTAAAGTCTCATGCGCCGTCCATGCTGCTGCCTTTGAATTCCTCGAGCGTTCAACAAGCCAAGCATGATCTCAAATAATGAATTGAAGTGTGCCAAAACAAAATGGACTTTTGGGTTCGGCTAGCAAGTTTGAATCCCCCCCCCCCCCCCCCCATTGACCGCATGAACCAGCTGCCTAACCCTACAAGGGATTTTGTTTTTGTCAATTAAATTAAAATTGTGTTTTGTGTAATATCCTCATCATGATCGTTGGGCCTCAAGCAGTATTTTTATCATCAAAAACTATTTTTAATACGATTGAGTGACTAAATACATTTAAGCTGACGGCGCAATTCTGCAATTGGAATTTGGAAGCATATTATTATTGAGAAAAGAAAAGAAAGGCATTCCATCGCACAATTCCACCCTCCAAAAGAAATACTTAACAGCTTCATAAGCCTCCACTAAGTAGTGTCTCCTTGCGTTAACTCTCTTGATTGACAGGCAGATCAAAGACCAAATAGAGAATATTGGGGCTTTTTTTTTTCCCGGTGTACAATTTTTTTTTTTGAGTATTGGGAAAGGAAAATTAGAGGCCAATGGTTTGCCTAGTCATTATTTATTATGGAACATTATAGTATGGACCGTTACTTTAATCCCTATAGCCAACTCAACCTACTGATATAAGGTTTGATTGTTGTTGATGTATCGGGAAAGAAAAGTTAGACATCTTGAGAGTTTTGTCTCATTATATAGATCTATCCGCATCTCAAATTAATCAAGATATAACGTGACTTCCAAATTGTTAAGACTCTAGACACCTTGTGTCAAAATAAATAAGCGAGAATAAAAAAAAACATTAGCTGAGGCCTGAAACAATATGATAAAATTACTACAGGTCAAAGGTTTAACGAGTTTAACCACCACTGAGTTTGAATTTCAGAATTTCAGGAGCTGATGCAAGAACAGTGATAGAGTGGTGGGAAAAAGACAAAGAAAATGGGTCTAATCAAATCTGCAGCGGGAAGAGATAGTCGTGGAGGATGAAATAAATGCACAAAAGCGACATGGTTGAAGCAAGTATAGGATTAAAGCACGAAATGGGGCAGGGCCAATTGGAACCCCTTTTGCCCTGTGAATTTTTCAAAGACGCCAGTAATGAGTAGACTTCCATAGTGATCGATCCAATCAAGGATATCTTATTAGCATAACATAGTGTTCTCCTTATAAAAAAATGTTGTGTAACTATAAAATATTAAATTTTATAAACTCATACATTAAGCATAAAAATTTTTATAAAAGAACCGAGTCAGAATATATTCCATATCTATTAATAATGAACAGCGTCTATAACATGACTCTATTCTTTTCTTCCCTTCACGGAATAGTGTAGGTGATGATGTGATCTACTTTTCCTTTTTGTAGGAATTAAATTAAAGAACATGGTTATGTTTATGCGTCGTTTAAGTGTGGGTCTTTGGAAATGATTTGAGGCAACACAAGGAAGAAAAAGATGGGCATTTGAATAGTCCAAATAAACTCGTAAAGGGGGAGAATTGTAGCAAAGACTAAAGAGATTTGGGCCACATATGGTAATTGCATATATCTTAAGGGGAAAAAAGAGGAAAAGGACCCACAATTTCGGATATACAAAGTCTTCGTCTAATTGTCTTCCATCTTTGCGTATTGACAACCTACAAGATATAGCATCTTCATCAGTGGCATCTAAGCGGAACCAACGTTTTTGGATTCAATGAGGATATGATATGATGAAAAAGGATATACAGATGCGCATTTTCTTTGACGTATATCAATATTTTAGGTTAGAGTTTTTTTATAAAGAGAGATTTGAACTCAGGTGTCAAAAGCTACAAATGCTAAATTCTAGCTAGCATCCATTGAGTTAAAAAAATTAGATAAGATCGGTTAAAATTGATGTAGGTATAACCACTAAAAGAGCATTACTAACTAAACTAAACACACCTTAAAAGAAGCTAGGACACTTTTTTTCCCCAATCAGAAATTAAAGCAATAAAACCGTACTGGCATCAAGTGGTATCAAGGGGGGGAACAATGTTGGTTTATTCAACGCATAGATGATCAATATTATGAATCTCTGCAATAATTTTCAAGTAAAGATTGAATCAAGCACACGGTATCTTGCACCAGCCCTTCTCCATATGTAGAAGAATTTGAAACAAAACGATACTCATTATTCAATAGGAAGAAAGAAAAGGACATTTATAATGGGGTTTTTACTGTTATTATGAGATACTAGTACTGTCTTGATGATGAAGACGATTGAGTTTTAATGCTCGGAAAGCACTGACCACAATTAAACAACCAAATTGGAGAACATATTGAACGGTTGGAACTTTGTTGGGAGTTGGGACCTCATGCATTCAATTCCTTGTACTCTCATGAGGCTAACATTCCTAAATTAATTAATTGCAATCTCAGTGGTAACTTTCCTCTCTGTCTTTCAACCGACATTAAAAAAAAATAATCTTATAATTTGAATTTAGGGTTTAACTCATCTCCACAAAACTGACTTGTAAGGTGATGATTGTTCATGCCATATAAGGAATTAATAATTACATTAGTCATATCTGTAGACTCTAATCTATGTGGAACTCTCAAAGGATTAAACCAAAAGCTAAAGCTCTTGAGGAGAGAGGGGATACATTGAATTGGCTTTGCAGAATCCAGAATAGTAGTATTCTGCACACAAACTATATACATTATTATTTAATAAATTGTAGTGTCCTGATCTACACATACACTCCATGTTAGAATAGTAACAATGTCATATATCTAGTAACATGGAGATGTTAGTCATCACACAAATCTCACTTTAGACCTTTCCCCTAATTAATTGGTATATCATATATGTATAGCACATACAAAAAAAAAAAGGTCACAAAAAACCAAAAAGAACTGCAAGAAGATCTGCCTCTTGCTTTTGCTTTTTGTCTTCCTAAATCACCTACCTTGTAAAATCCGGGGTAAAATTATCGAGGCAGTCAAAGGGAGATCAGCAATTGATTTTTCTTCTTATTCTTCTTTTTTTGTGGTCTGTCTTCTAGTTTGATTCTTTCTTGCTTTTTTTTTATATATTCTGCTTTGAGAGAGAGAGAGAGAGAGAGAGAGAGACTCCACTGTGTCTCCTTTTCTTCTTTCCTAATCCTAACCCGAAGTTTTGATAGGTACCATGGAATGGATTTTGGGTTGGGGGATACTTTAATTTTGAAAATGTGACAAAGCTAGCCTCATCCGTCACTATCTTTTGCATTAAAGAGGAAGACGTACACACAAGCAAATTGTACAAGGAGTATACCTCTGACAAAGACCTCTCACCTGTATTAACCCATTTCCTTTTTTGTATATTAATTATTTTTCTCCAAGGTTAAAGGAACGATCTAACTCTCATTTTTTTTAATTTAGTTTTTTTTAAATGTGTACGGTTAATGTAAAAAAAAAATCTATATGGCTCCTCACTGTAGAAATGAGTCAAATGACCAACTGATTTTTAATAAGAAACATACAAGTGCTGGTACTAGTGCGATGAAATTCTATGTAGTTCCTAGGCTGCCACAGAATTGAGATTACAATTACAAGGTGAAAAGGTTGTCATAATTAGGTAAACATGGTTGGGACCAAGTGGTGTGTTTTTATTGGTCACATTTTGTTACAAGTAGTTCATCAACTGCATTCCCCATATATATGTGCCAAACTGCCAATGCTAGTAAATCACTCATCATAATTGTATAAAGATTCTGCTAGATTGACCAATTTGTGTTGTGCTGTGTCTTTAAGTTTCGTGTTCCCTCAGGAGTCATATATATGTAGTACTCCTCTGCCTCCATATCTTTGTTCACTTCATTATCTCTGCTCCTGGGTAAAGTGTCTCTCTTCCAAAACGAGGTAAAAAACTGTTGCTTTTTGGGTGAAATCTTAAATGCGTTATTGGGCCACAGGGCAGTGGTAGGTGCAGTTCAACAATACAATAATTAGATGACAAAAAATATATACAATAATTCACACTTGTGATGTTGGCTTCGTGCTATGGAGTTACCTGAAGTTTAGGTATTTTACGGGTGTAAGTACAATATGTAGGTGACTAGATAATCATTGATTCTGCAAACTCAACTCGTGGTGAGAAAGAAGTGTGTTTTCAAAAGAATTGTATCTTATTATGACTTTTTTTTATTGATTTAGGACCATTGCTAGCTATCAAAGGAGTGTTCCAACGCTTTCAACGAAAGACTAATCTCCACTCGCCCAGGAATCAAGTAAAGGTTGGCCAAACACATTTTTTAACTCTGCGGGAATCGAATCTGGGATCACCAGGTCGACCCCCCAAGTCCCAAGGCAGGTTACTCCACTGGGCCAAGCGGTGTTGGTTATCTTATTATGACTTTTAAGTAGGCTTGGCAATGGGGCCCGAACCCGTGGGTACCCATTCGAACCCGCTCCGACTTTGACGGGGAAAACCCGTTTTGACTGGGGTTTGGGACGGGTTCGGGTTTTCCCTGCATTTAAAAGTCGGGGTCGGGGTTGGGGTTGGGGTTGGGGAAACTAATACCCACCCCGAACCCGCCCCCAAACCCGCCTTGTACATTTACCACACCTATAATATAATATTTAATGTATGAGTATTATAAAAAATTACATTTTTAATTCTTTATTTCTTCATTATTATTTGTCTAACAAAATATATTAAAAAATAGAGTATTAAATTTCTTTAATTATATCGAAATTAAAATTCTAGAATAAAAATTAGGATTTCAAAATACTAGATGCGGGGACGGGGGCGGGGCGGGGAAACCCAACCCCCGTTGGGGGCGGGGATGGGTGTTGATTTTTAAACCCCGACAAAGATCGGGGGGCGGGGCGGGGAAACCCGAACGCTATCGGGGGCGGGGACGGGGACGGGGAATATAAAACCCGCCCCCGCCCCGCCCCGTTGCCATGCCTACTTTTAAGATGTGTCTCAATTATGAGCATGAAATATTCAATTACAGACCAAAAAAATTTTCAGTTCAAAACTTTAATTCAGCCAAACAAAAAAAAATGATTTTAAAATTATAAATTCAAGTTTTTTTTTAGAAAATGCTTTTTATAATTTTAAATATTTTATCTTTAATCTGTATTTTAGACTTTATTATATACATATATTATAATTTCAATTGTTTTACTCTTGACCTGTATTTTATATAACTTTAAAAATAATTATAGTATACATGAAATACTTGATGGTTTCGTATTATTTTATTGCTTTTTTTTTTGGTCATGAATAAATTCATAAAAAGGGAAAACCTCAGCCATACGGCATCTACAGCAAGGAAAACAGCATATGCAGAGTCACAAGAAATATAACAATTCTAACCAAGACACGCTGCTGGACCTATACCAAGCTGTAACATACTACAGACAAGGAAAACAACAAAGCTAAAAAACAAAACATATAAAAACCTACACCTAGCACATCAAAAAGGATACCAAAAAGGATACAGACATGAAGGATATCCTTTAGTGGGTTGGGTTTGGCCTATTTGGGGCACCCAGAACCTTCTGTCTTAACTAATAAAGCGCACATGTCACAGATCCAGAGTCCTACACACATCAACCACCCAGAACCTGGCCTAAACAGAACCAACAGGGGCGATGCAGGACAGTCCCTCATGATGCACAATGGCGAGAACACAACACAAAACAACACAGAACAAAAACTAACAATAGACATCAAAAACCACCGAACTAAACAACAACACGAGCAACAGAAACACAACAGAAAAACAAACAGCAGGAACCAAAAAAACTAGACCAAACACAGCACCAGCAAACGCAGCAACACAGCAACATCAACACAACTCCAGCAGATCTGGAAAAAGAGACGGTGATCCAACCCCTTGACAAGCTGCGGCAACGGTTGCAGCATCCATCAAAAGCCTCCATGCAATAAGGAGACGATAGCACACCCCAACGCGAGAGGAACACGGCCAACCCGCCGCTGAGTGCGGCGGCTCCAACCAAAGCCATGGACAGGATATTCATTCCTATTTCCTATTAACAACTTGGATAGGATTTTTTTTTGGTCAAAACTTGTGCAGGATTTTTATTTAGTCAAAACTTGGACAGGATCTTTTTTTTTTTGTCAACAACTTGGACAGGATGTGCCCACCGAAAAACTTGGACAGGATCCTTTTTTTTGGTCAACAACTTGGACAGGATCTTGGAATATTTGGGCCAAAACGGGACAAAACCCAATACGAGGTTGGCGTCATCAACAGCGGCCCAGTAGATGTTGCTGGCAGTTAATGCTTTTTTTTTCCAACATCTTTTCCTTTTTTTTTTCCAACATCTTTTGCTTTCTTTTCATCCAAGTTAAATCCATGCCCCAGGAAGTGAGTTAAAATGCAACCATCCAACGACTTCTTCTCTCAAATGTGGATTAGTGAATTATAGAAATCCATGGTTGAGCAAAAAATTTGCTTGGTTTTTGTTTTTAAGCCATGATGCCCTTTAACTTTCAATATCTGAGACACGGGCGCACATAATTAATTAATAAAGCACACTAAATTGTGATGTTAAGACACAGGAATTATTAGTGTTATCAAACTCAGGTATTAATCATTTTTCGCTATCTTGAAAATCTAAAATTTAACCCTTGTCATTGGACCACCGTTAATGAATTTTGCTTTTAAGCCAAAAACTCTTTTTGTTCAATCCGAAGCAGTAGTTTTATACATTTGAAACTAAACCAGTAGCCAAATCTTATCAGTACATCTAAAAAAAAGAGTGGATTTAAAGTAACAAAGAGGAGACAAGTCTTCCTCAATACAGGCCTGAGTTTCAAGAAGAAGATAATTGCTAGTATCGTGATGGTTATATTACAATATACCTATGGAAAAAAATTGGGTACTGAGATAGTCCTCTTATTAGCACAAAACTGGTATTGCAAAATCAGGAAGACAACTTTAGTCCAACACTTGTTGACATTCAGTGACAAACACAGTAATAATTTTACATACCATGTGCCCTCACTATTTATAAAATGTGTCAATTGGGTCCAAAGCGTTAGCAGAGAAGTATGAGAAGAATATGTAACTAAACAATATAAGAAGTATGAGAATATGTAACTAAACAATATAAGCATCATTATTCTTATTTCACTGACCAACTATATTGCAAAAAGGAATGTGCAAGGGAAAAAAAAAAATCTTCCTCAATAAGGAAGTTCCACCCTTGGATACTGCAGCATTGGTTTCTTCATTCAAGAAATGGGTAGTCAGTATAACCAAGAACCGGATCAGAAGTGTAGAATGTCTCCCGGTTATACTTGTTGAGAGGAGCATCAAGTGCAAATCTCTTTGGCAAATCTGGATTAGCTAAGAATAAACGACCATAAGCAACAAGATCTGCTCTGTCTTCAGCTATGGCATTGATCCCATCTTGTCGGTCATAACCTCCTGCAACCATAAAAGTGCCATTGAAGGCCTTTCTCATTGGCACCAGGCTGTGGGGGCATTCAGATATTTCACTAACAGTTTTCATTCTTGGTTCCACCATGTGACAGTACAGAATACCATATTTATTGAGGGCATTTGCCATATAAAGCCCCAATGCTTTGGGATCTGAGTCTCCACATTCTGCATATTCTGCAAAAGGTGATAATCTAATCCCAACTCTCTCTGCCCCTATCTCATTCGCAACAGCTTCAACGACTTCCAAAGCAAATCGACATCGGTTCTCAAGGGATCCACCATATTCATCTGTTCGGTCGTTCACTTTGTCTTTCATAAATTGTTCAAGTAGGTAGCCATGAGCTCCATGGATCTCAACCCCATCAAAACCTGCAATTTGCACCACCACGGGCATGTTACATTATTTGCAAAACGTCCTAGTGCCCCTTAAAGCAACAAACAGTATAGTTTCTGAAACATGTTGATCATTACAACTGAATCATTTATGAAATTTGGAGACATTGGTGCACTAAAAGACCAGTGATGTTACCAGCTTCGATAGCATTCCTTGCAGCAAGCCTGAAGTCATTGACAATCTGAGGAATTTCATCTGTCCTTAGCCGCCTTGGTGGCGTGAATTGTGCTACATCAATGCCATTACTTCGAATTTGTGGTGTGAGTGGTTTGTCCGTAGAAGATATTGGTGCTTGCCCATTTGGCTGATAAACTGTTCAGAAAAATGGAAAATAATACTCAAAAACAGCAACCACTCACTACAATCATCTCCATTTTACTGGCAGTGATTGTAGACCCAAGTTATTTGATTGATGTCTAAACAATATGTTGGCTACAGGTTGACAATAAAGGCAATATGGCACATTATTGACCAAGTGTTTAGCTTGAGCTAGTTAGTATTAATAACTTCATCAATCAAGCTTCCTCAGTCCTAACTTAAGATGTCTTACCGTCCTAGCATATGCCATATTTTCTTTTACCGATTTGTTGCAGTAATTGGTTCCACATTTGCATTTTGGCACAAAAATGGTGTTGGGGGAAAATAATAGGCGGGGGAGGAGGATGTGGAATTTAAACTGAGGCAAGTGAATCAAAGCAGCAGAATTCCCCCATTTATGTATTTTGTCTACCGAAACATGTTAACATTATATTTGGCCTATATGCAAAGAAAAATGGGTTAATACTCCCTCCGTCCCTAATTATAAGAGGTTTTTACCTAATTCTCTTCCACCAAAGAAGTTAGTTAATATAGTTTATAACATTAAATATGTCAATAATTTACATTGTATTTCCAAAATTGTCCTTAATAATAGTATCTCTCTCTTCTCACTTTCTATCTCTCATTTAATTAATGCATTTCTACTGCTCTCTTCTAATAAATAAGGATAGTTTGGGTAAAAATTAATTAATGCATGACACATTTTCAAAAGTCTCTTATAAAAAGAGACAAACAAACTTGCAAAAAACCTCTTATAATTAGGGACGGAGGGAGTAGCTATTTTGATTTGATAAATACCTGCATCTGAGACCCTTCCAACGTGCCAAATCTGACAGAAGAATACACCGCCTTTGGCATGAACAGCATCCACAATGGGTTTCCATGCTTCGACTTGCTCCTTTGTCCATATGCCCGGCGTGTTTGGATACCTTCACAGTTCACACACACATATAAAAATTACAGTATTCACTATTATTAATAATAACCTATAGTAAAGGGGTGTTGGCCCAATTGATATTGTTCAACATTTGTATCCCTGACATCGGAGTTCGAATCCTCCTTCCCTAAAAAAAAAACCTATAGTTACAGTGTCAAAAACTGAGGTAATATTAACCCCAAGTCAAAATTTGTCATCATCATGATGGTGAAAATGATCATTCTCATCTCACTTTGTCTTTTTGAGGAAAAGAGCAGAGCAGCATAAGCATGGAGAAATATAGATAAAAGTGTGAAGTGTAAAAATGGAAGTTAGCTTTCCTTTACCCTCTAGCGGTGTCAGAGACACAAGTAGCTTCAGCTATGAGGAGACTTCCGTTAGAAGTCCTCTGAGAGTAATACAGTACAGCATGGGGTTGAGGAACATTGTTGTAGGATCTCTGTCTGGTGAGTGGTGCCAAAACAACTCTGAAAATCACACACATGTAGATTAAGAAATTTGAGACCAGAAAACAAGAACTTGAAAATGGTGAGGTGAGAAAGCACTGAAATTGGAAATGAGTGAAAACAAACAAAGAAACAAACCTATGGGAGAGATTGAAGTTGCCCATCTTGTAAGGAGTAAGGAGAGGAACGGAACCAAGAGCAGCCATTTGTAATGATTGTTGTGCTATGTGGTACCTGTTAATAAGTAATATCTAACTAACAGAGTAACAAGGGGAGGCAAAGATACGATCCACTGCAGTAGGAGTGTCTCTGCAACTTTCTCCATCACCAATGCCAGCCGTTAGATTAATGCAATCGCTAACAGATTTTTTATTTTGGATAAACTAAAGATATTATAATAATAAAAGTGAATTAATAAGAGCACAAGATATGGCCAAGGTAAGATCCTACATACAACCCCTCTCCTATATAAAGAGATACTCATGCCCAAATACAAGATATTCTGATTGTAATTAACAGCCTAAAACAGAGGTAATTACCGTGAAAATTCACTCCCCAAACAGTGGTAACCACACCCTGTGAACAAATGCACACACATGTTGTGAAACATGCAGGGATCCCAGCAATTAAACTTTCTTGTGAATAAAACCACTTCCTTGTTGTGAAACGCTCTGTGTCTGACAAAAATTAGACCATTCGTGTTCACAGGTGTAGAATCTTCCCCACTCTTGGTGTGAAACTCCCAGGGTCAGACGCCCAAAAAACCCATCCCAAACCAGAAGAGAACACAGCTGTGAAAACTGTCACGCCCCTAGTGTAAATCGTGCTTTGTGTCTGACAAAGACTAGACCATTTGTTTTCAAAGGTGTATAATTTTCCACATAGCTGACATATTAAAAGAAAGAAATTACAAAAAAAAAAAAACATTATGCAGGTCTCAGTAGTGGCTTTCTGTAGTGATAGGCGATGCCGTGGCAGTGTGCGTGGACGGAATTAATTAAATTTGCACACTCTAAAGTGAAATTTAGCAAGTACAAACTGTAATTAAACATGCACTTTTCTAATCCAACTGAAATTTAATCAAACATGCACTCACTTACTAATCCACGATGGTGTCATGCATGGAATTCCCAACAATTATTCTTTCTTTCTTTTCTTTTTTCACGAGCGTAATGAGATTGCAAGTCTTTTACATGCACCAGGGACTGGTAGTGGTCGGAGATGGGTCAATCGAAATTGTATAAAGATTCTGCTAGATTGACCAATTTGTGTTGTGCTGTGTCTTTAAGTTTCTTGTTCCCTCAGGAGCTCATATACATGTAGTACTCCTCTGCCTCCATATATATCTTTGTTCACTTAATTATCACTGCTCCTGGGTAAAGTGCCTCTCTTCCAAAACGAGGTTAAAAACTGTTGCTTCTTGGGTAAAATCTTATAGAGTTACCTGAAGTTTAGGTATTTTAGGGCCTTACGGGTGTAGTACAATATGTGGGTGAGTAGATCATCATAGACTCGGCGAACTCAACTAGTGGTGAGAAAGAATCGTGTTTTCAAAAAGAATCAGTATGTCAGTTGCGTGTCCCCTGTTATTGTCGTTTCTTGGACATACCGTGTTTCGGGTTGTATACGCCGTGGGCCGTTGTTCTTCTTGGGCCTTTGCCCCTAGCAATGGAATGATGTTGACCAAAAAAACAAAAGAATTTCATCTTATTATGACTTTGAAGATTAGTATCGCAATTACAGACAATAAATATTCAGTTCAAAACTATAATTCAACGAGACAAAACAAATTGAAAAACTGTTATTGCTAGTATCGTGATGGTTATATTATTATGATACATATGGGGAAAAAAATTGGATACTGAGATAGTCCTCTTATTAGCTCAAAGCTCACATGGTATGGCAAAATCAGGTAGACAGCTTCAGTCCAACACTTGTTGACATTCAGTGACAATATCACACATAGTAATAATTACACATACCATGTGCCTCACTATTTATAAAATGTGTCAATTGGGGCCAAAGCGTTAGCAGAGAAGTATGAGAAGAATATGTAACTAAACAATATAAGCATCATTATTCTTATTTCACTGACCAACCATATTGCAAAAAGGAATGTGCAAGGAAAAAAAAAATCTTCCTCAATAAGGAAGTTCCACCCTTGGATGCTGCAGCATTGGTTTCTTCATTCAAGAAATGGGTAGTCAGTATAACCAAGGACTGGTTTAGGAGTGTAGAATGTCTCCCGGTTATACTGGTTGAGTGGAGCATTAAGCGCAAATCTCATTGGCAAATCCGGATTAGCCAAGAACGAACGACCATAAGCAACAAGATCGGCCCTGTCTTCAGCTATGGCATTGATCCCATCTTGTCGATCATAACCTCCTGCAGCCATAAAAGTGCCATTGAAGGCCTTTCTCATTGGCGCCAGGCTGTGCGGGCATTCAAATTTTTCTCCAATAGTTTCCATTCTCGGTTCCACCATGTGACAATACAGAATACCATACTTATTGAGGGAATTTGCCATATAAAGCCCCAGTGCTATGGGATTTGAGTCTCCACACTCTGCATATTCTGAAAAGGGTGACAATTTAATCCCAACTCTCTCTGCCCCTATCTCATCCGCAATAGCTTCAACAACTTCAAAAGCAAATCAACATCGGTTCTCAAGGGATCCACCATATTCATCCGTTCGGTCGTTCACTTTGTCTTTAATAAATTGTTCAAGTAGGTAGCCATGAGCTCCATGGATCTCAACCCCATCAAAACCTGCAATTTGCACCACCACGGGCATGTTACATGATTTGTAAAACGTCCTAGTGCCCCTCAAAGCAACAAACAGTCTAGTTTCTGAAAACATATTGATTATGATGGAAACATTTTGAAATTTGGAGACATTGGTGGTACACTAAAAGCAAGGTTGTCAAACTTGCGAGTCTAGGTAGACTCGTTTTGGGTACGTAGACTTGACTCTCGACTCAACTCGTAGACTCGCCGATTCTACCGTAGACTCGTAAGAATATTAAAATAACATATAAATGACACACATGCATAATATAACACAATAATAAAATAAAAATTCAACATTCTAATTTCCAACTCCATAATAAAGCAAAATAGGCAAGTAGCAAAGTATGTAGGTAAGTCATACTACATATAAAACATCAAAAACATAAGTTCTAAAAGCGAAAACACTTAAAAAATAAAGTGCTAAGCTAATCCATGTCCAATCCTCCCACATCCTCATCCTCATCCTCATCTTCATTAGTATGATCTCCATCATCATCATCATCCACAAATTCATCACCATCTTTATTTTTTTTCAGAATCGTAAACTCGCTCCTAGACTCGCGAGTCTACCGATTCCACCCGTTTCCACCCGATTCTACCAATTTCCGAGTTTGCAGCGAGTTCACTCGTTTTTGCTACCTAGACTCGCGAGTCTACCGATTCTACGAGTTAACTCGCGAGTTTGACAACCATGACTAAAAGACCAGTAAAGTTACCAGCTTCGATAGCATTCCTTGCAGCAAGCCTGAAGTCGTTGACAATCTGAGGAATTTCATCTGTCCTTAGCTGCCTTGGTGGCGTGAATTGTGCTAAATCAATGCCATCACCTTGAATTTGTGGTGCGAGTGGCTTGTCCGTAGAAGATATCGGTGCTTGCCCATTTGGCTGATAAACTGTTCAGACAACAAATTGAAAATAGGCATATATTGAGCGTGTACATCATGTACATGAATATATAAATGTACATCACTTAGATTGATCAAAAAAATATTCGAGATTGATCAAAAAAATGTACATCACTTAAAAATTCACAATGTGGTTTCCCCGTTAATAATACCCAATAATTGCAACCTCCCACTCTAATCATCTCCATTTTACTTTCAGAGATGGTAGACCCAAGTTATTTAATTATACATCTAGCTAGCAGGCTAGCTTAAAACCTTTGCACTAAGAACTTATTCAGTAAGTTACATCCTTGAGAAATGAATGCAAGAGAGCAAGAAAATAAATTAGAAGGCTAAAACAAAACCTTACAAAATACAACTGAAGGGCGTGGATTTGGCAGTTGTGTTATCATGCAGATAGTTTAGTGGAAATCAGGTTGTTTATCCGTCTATCATTACTCATTAGTTTTTTCTTAAATGAAATGCGCTTCAATTTAATGAAATCCTTGGAGGATCTCCATCGGCTACTATGCTCAATTTTTTTTGGCAGTGTTGGGTACTACATCATGAATGAAAGGCAAACACGTCGAATAACTTGCTCGGCATCAAGCTCCATCATGAATGCTTCCATGTAAAACCTCTTTATATTTTATATGTATGAAATTTTATATTTTTCTGCGTTACATTTCAAAATTTACTCAAAGATTATTTGATTCAACCATGGGGGAGGGGGGGGGGGGGGGGGGGTTTCAGGGCCATTATATCATGTTTGAGCATCTAATACATCTTATGTACATCTTAAGACAAAGTTATGAGTATTCAAACACAAAAAAAAAGGATCTATATAGCACTAATTTCGTTAGCAGTGTCAGTGCTTCTTTGTGTTACTTATTGAAGAATGATGCATTGGCTCCTTGTCTATTACTCAAAATTCACATATTTGATTATCAAGTGTAAATCCGTAGGTCAGAGGCTATCCAAACTGACATAATCAAGTTCACATTGTGCAACATGTTCAACCATGAGTATTTTGTCACTAGACTTGTTTATCATGTATGTTAGTATTTTTAGGGAATAAGCTAGGTTGTTTCTTGCTTTATGTATGGCCAATGTTGAATATTTTCTACTACATTGATGTATGTCCTGTTTTAGTTGAAATCGTTAAAGCATTAGCTTATCCTTTGTCTACTTGTTTGAAGCTTCCAAGGTACATCCTCTGCACCTTGAGTACTTCAGCTTCACTGGTGGAGTTATTGCATTAGCTTTGATGCATAGGGTGCAAGTGGGTATTGTCTTTTATCATGTCTTTTTCTTGCAACTGGCTGAAAAGTGTACTACTTTAGAAGATATACAAGGGATGCAGATCCTTACCTATATACTAGCTGTAATTTAAACTGAGGCAAGTGAATCAAGCAGTAGAATTGCTGGATTCATGTATTCTGTGCACCCAAACATGTTAAAATTATATTTGACCTATGGCTATGTTGAAAGAAAGATCGGTTGATGGCAAATTTGATTCGATTCAATTACCTGCATCTGAGAACCTTCCAGCGTGCCAAATCTGACAAAATAATACGCCGCCTTTGGCATGAACAGCATCCACAATGGGTTTCCACGCTTCCACTTGCTCCTTTGTCCATATGCCCGGCGTGTTTGGATATCTTCACAGTTCACACAAATATATAAGAAAACCAGTATTCACCTTCTCTTCTCTTAGGACATAAGAAAAATAAGTTATGACCTACACGTTCACATTTTAGTTTTTGACACGTGTCATTTTTATAACTTTTTTTTAATTTTAATTAAAAATATTTTGTTTATAATATTTTCCACGGCAAAAGCACTAAAATGGTATAATTTTGTCCAAATTTTACCAAAATGGTGTAGATCAAAAAATAATTACCAGATTGGGATAAGTCGCAGGTGGTACTAGTGACTTATCCTTTTTTATTTTTATTTTTTAAAATTATTTTAGAAGTCGCGACTGCTATTGGCGACTTCTATCTATTTTTTTTTCATAAAAAAATAGAAGTCGCAATTGGTAGTGACGACTTCTATTTTTTTTTAAAAAAATAAAAAAGTTGCGATGGTATACAAAGAATATTAGGCGGTGTTATTTTGGTCCCTAATAGATAAGAAATTAAAAAAATGTACTCAAACAGTTAGCCGTTAGTCACTTTGGTCCCTGAAAGTGATTATTTATTGTCATTTTGGTTTGACCACAGAGACCAAAGTGATTATTTATTGTCATTTTTTATTCACTAATTATTAGTATTAGTTAATTTAAAGTCTAATTTGTGAATTTCATAAAAAAATGTCTAATTAGTAAAATAAATAAATAAATAAATAAAAGAGAGTTTTGAGTATGAATTTAATAGAAAGTCTATTTTGAATATAAATTTAAATTGGTGGGTATTAAAAAAACTAATGTTAAGAGAGTAAACAACCATTTTGGTCCCTGAGAGTGTCAAGCGGTATCACTTTGGTCTCTGTGGTCAAACCAAAATGACAATAAATAATCACTTTCAGGGACCAAAGTGACTAACGGCTAACCGTTGAGTACCTTTTTTAATTTCGTATCTGTTAGAGACCAAAATAACACCTCCTGACATTCTTTGTATACCATCGCGACTTTTTTATTTTAAAAAAAAAATAGAAGTCGTCACTACCAGTTACGACTTCTATTTTTTTTAAATAAAAAAATAGAAGTTGCCAATGGCAGTCGCGACTTCTTAAATAATTTTTTTAAAAAAATAAAAAAAAGTAAATCGCCAATACCATCTGCGACTTATCCCAATCTAGTAATTACTTTTTGATCTACACTATTTTGGTAAAATTTAGACAAAATTACACCATTTTGGTGCTTTTGACTATTTTCCACTGTTTTTTATTTTAAAAAAAAAGTCAAGTACAAATTACGGGTCGGGTTCATGATAACTAATCCAGAGTTGCATGGTAAAAAATTGATTAAATATTAACCCCAAGTCAAAGATTTGTCATCATGGTCAAAATTATCATTCTCATGTCACTTTGACTTTTTGAAGAAAAGAGCAAGCGTAGGGATGCAAGAAGAAAGATAGAGAAAAGTGTGAAGTATAGCAATGGAGGTTAGGCTTTACCCTTGAGCGGTGTCAGAGATGCCAGTAGCTTCAGCTATGAGGAGACCTCCGTTAGAAGTCCTCTGAGAGTAATAGAGGATAGCATGGGGTTGAGGAACATTGTTGTAGGATCTCTGTCTGGTGAGCGGTGCCAAAACAAGGCTTTTTTTTTTTAAATCTACCGTCTTTCTAAAAATTAATTTAGAAAATACCATGATTTTTAAATTAATTAACAATTTATTATTATTTTTTTAGTTGAAAAGTCATATCCTCTCAAAGGACTTCTCACTATCGTTTTTTTTTCAAAATTTTATATAGAAAGTCTCATCTCTTAAATTTGATTTCTCACCTTTGTTTTAATTATTTTTTCAAAATTGCCTATGGAAAGTTTCTTCCCCCAAAAGGGACTTCTCACTATAATTTTTTGTATTTTATTTTCTTTTTTCAATTTGATTTTACCAGTTTTAGGTTTTTGTTAAAGTGGTTTATGGTATTAGATGGTTTATGATTTTAAGGTTTAGGTAGTTTTAGGATTTTGGGGTTATTTAAATTAATTAAATTATTTTTTTTATTAATTCAATTTATTAATTAATAATTACCATAATTAAGTTAGTCTAAAACCTTAATAGTAAATAATAATACAATAAAATGATTACCATTAAAATTTTAAAAGGGGTACAACGATCCACATTTTCTACTCTGTGGAATGTCTAGGATGGTAATTAGGACATCTATTCCTGGTATGACCCTCATTTCGACACAGTCCACACCTTTTAGTGTGACAACTCCTTTCTACCTGATCCATCTCAGTGCGAATGCGGGTAGATTGTGGACGACCTCGTGGTAGCCTTTGCATTTGCGGATCGTGGCACACTTGAGGTCCAGTATATTGTGGCCAATATTCTTCGTTGGGCAACACACTGAACTCTTTGCGGTAAACGTTGAAGACGTTTTCCAACTTATACACGAGAGGCACATATATCATATAATCGTGGGAAACTGATGAACAAGCAGCGATGACATGTGAACACGGGATATGTATTGCCTGAAACTTACCACAGTCACATTTCCTTTCATCTAGATCTACCTTTCATCTAGACTAACTTAATTGTGGTAATTATTAATTAATAAATTGAATTAATAAAGAAAACAATTTAATTAATTTAAATAACCCCAAAACCACCTAAACCCTAAAATCACAAACTACCTAATACCATAAACCACTTTAACAAAACCCTAAAACCGCTAAAATCAAACGGAAAAAAGAAAATAAAATAAAAAAATCATGGTGAGAAGTCCCTTTTGGGGGAGGTGACTTCCCATAGACAATTTTGAAAAAATAATTAAAACAAGGGTGAGAAGTTGGATTTGGGAGAGGGAACTTCTCATAGAAAATTTTGAAAAAAAAAATTAAAATGGTAGTGAAAAGTCCCTTTTGGAGGAGAAAACTTCTCAACTAAAAAAAATAATAATAAATTACTAATTAATTTAAAAACCGTAATATTTTCTAAATTAATTTGTGAAAAGATGGTAGATTCCAAAAAAAGCCGCCAAAACAACTCTGAAATCACACACACACACAGTTGTAGATTATGCAATTTGAAATCGGAAAACAAGAACCTGAAAACGGTGAGGTGAAATTGGATTTGTAAATGAGTGAAAAGAAAGAAAGAAAGAAAGAAACCTATGGGAGAGATTGAAGTTGCCCATCTTGTAAGGAGTAAGAAGAGGAACGGAACCGGGAGCGGCCATTTGCAGTGATTCCTATGTGGTATCGGTTATTAACGTAACTGACAAGTAACAAGGCGATGGAGGCAATTAGATACGACCCAATTAAAAAGAGGGGTGTCAGTATATGTAAACAAGAGTGGTGGTGGTGTTTGGATCCTGTGTGCAACCCAATACGATCAGAGGATCCGAACGCGAATGAGTGGTAGTGGCCGTTGAGCCTGTTTGCGTTGGCATATATAGTCCGCAATTTGACCCCGTTGCCACGACGGCGACATCGCATATTATCGTGAGGACTTTCCACGCTTCAAATAAATGCCGCTTAGGCTTACGAACGTCATCCAATTACCCGCCATCATATATATATATATATATCGTTTTCACCAAGGCAAGGCAGGGCAATCCAGTTTTTTCCCCCATTAAAGTGGACTGTGTTTGTACCTCTCCGTTAAACCGTCTACGTTCGTTCTTTCCCCTTAATTTGGAGTGATTAATGGCTCTATGTGGTAAAAGTAAATGATAAATTAGTTTATAGTGATAAGTTATTTTATGTTTTTTCTTATTGGAGCATAGTAATTTGGAGAGTTGTTTACAAAAGTAGTAAATGTTGAAAAAATAATTACAAGGAATAAGTTTTGCGTCAAGAATATAAGACCTCATGTTTTCGGCTCAGCATTGGTATTTTGCCCATAGTTTCTTGCAATGGAAAATAAGACCTCAGCTGATGTTCCAAACTAGTTTAACCCAAGAACCAGAAAATAATTTTGTTTACGTTTCAATCATCTTAGTTATTTAAACCAGTAATAATCTTACCAGTACATCTAAAAAAGAGTGGACTAAAGTAACAAAGAGAAGACAAGTCTTTCTCACCTCTAGCATGAGTTTCAAGAACAAGAAAATTGGCTCAGTTCTCTAGTTTTTATTGGTTAGCATTGGGAGTTGTTGGTCGATGGTTACAGTCCTACGAATAAATTTTGGATACTGAAATAATCTTCTTATTAGCACAATACTCATATGGTATTACAAAACCAGGGACTTAGCTTTTGTCCAACACTTCTTGTTGGCATTCAGTGACAATATCACATACAATAATAGTTTTACAAACTATGTGCCCCTCATCATTTAGAAGATGTGTGGGTCCAAAGCGTCAGCAGAGAAGCATGAGAAGAATATGTCAATACAAAACAAAAGCATCATAATTCTTATTTCACTGGCCAACTAAATTGCAAAAAGGAATGTGCAAGGGTAAAAAAGCTTATTCAAAAAGGTGGTTCCACCCTTGGATGCAGCAGCATCGGTTTCTTCATTCAAGAAATGGGTAGTCAGTATAACCAAGAACTGGATCAGAAACGTAGAATGTCTCCCGGTTATACTTGTTGAGAGGAGCATCAAGCGCAAATCTCTTTGGCAAATCTGGATTAGCTAAGAACCAACGACCGTAAACAACAAGATCTGCCCTGTTTTCAGCTATGGCATTGATCCCATCTTGTCGGTCATAACCTCCTGCAACCATAAAAGTGCCATTGAAGGCCTTTCTCATTGGCACCAAGCTGTGGGGGCATTCAGATATTTCACCAACAGTTTTCATTCTTGGTTCCACCATGTGACAGTACAGAATACCATATTTATTGAGGGCATTTGCCATATAAAGCCCCAATGCTTTGGGATCTGAGTCTCCACATTCTGCATATTCTGCAAAAGGTGATAATCTAATCCCAACTCTCTCTGCCCCTATCTCATTCGCAACAGCTTCAACAACTTCCAAAGCAAATCGACATCGGTTCTCAAGGGATCCACCATATTCATCTGTTCGGTCGTTCACTTTGTCTTTCATAAATTGTTCAAGTAGGTAGCCATGAGCTCCATGGATCTCAACCCCATCAAAACCTGCAATTTGCACCACCACGGGCATGTTACATGATTTGCAAAACGTCCTAGTACCCCTTAAAGCAACAAACAGTCTAGTTTCTGAAAACATATTGATTATGATTGAAACATTTTGAAATTTGGAGACATTGGTACACTAAAAGACCAGTAAAGTTACCAGCTTCGATAGCATTCCTTGCAGCAAGCCTGAAGTCATTGACAATCTGAGGAATTTCATCTGTCCTTAGCCGCCTTGGTGGCGTAAATTGTGCTACATTAAAGCCATTACTTCGAATTTGTGGTGTGAGTGTCTTGTCCGTAGAAGATATTGGTGCTTGCCCATTTGGCTGATAAACTGTTCAGACAAAAAATGGAAAATAATACTCAATAACAGCAACCTCTCACTCCAATCATCTCCATTTTACTGGCAGTGATTGTAGACCCAAGTTATTTGATTGATGTCTAAACAATATGTTGGCTAGTGGCTACAGGTTGACAATAAAGGCAATATGGCACACTATTGACCAATGGTTTAGCTTGAGCTAGTTAGTATTAACTATTAATAATTGGATCAATCAAGCTTCCTCAGTCCTAGCATATGCCAAATTTTAGTAATTGCTTCCACATTTGCATTTTGTCAAAAAAATGGTGTTGAGGGAAAATAATAGGCGGGGGAGCAGGATGCTGAATTTAAAGTGAGGCAAGTGAATAAAGCAGCAGAATTCCCCACTTTATGTATTTTGTGTACCGAAACATGTTAAAATTATATTTGACCCATGCTCAAAGAAGGATCGGTTGATAGCAAATTTGATTCAATTACCTGCATCTGAGACCCTTCCAACATGCCAAATCTGACAAAAGAACACACCGCCTTTGGCATGAACAGCATCCACAATGGGCTTCCACGCTTCCACTTGCTCCTTTGTCCATATGCCCGGCGTGTCTGGATACCTTCACAGTTCACACACACATACATAAGAAAACCAGTATTCACCATTATTAATAATCCATAGTTGTAGGGTCAACATTGAGCTAATAATAACCACCACCCCCCCCCCCCCCAAAGTCAAAATTTGTCATCACGATGGTCAAAATTGTCACTCTCATCTCGCTTTGACTTTTTGAAGAAAAAGGCAAGCATAAGCATGATGAAAGATAGAGAAAAGTGTGGAGTGCAGAAATGGAAGTTAGGCTCCTTACCCTTGAGCGGTGTCGGAGACGCCAGTAGCTTCGGCTATGAGAAGACCTCCGTTAGAAGTCCTCTGAGAGTAATAGAGGATAGCATGGGGTTGAGGAACATTGTTGTAGGATCTCTGTCTGGTGAGCGGTGCCAAAACAACTCTGAAAATCACACACACACACACAGACACTTGTAGATTATGCAATTTGAAATCGGAAAACAAGAACCTGAAAACGGTGAGGTGAAACTGGATTTGTAAATGAGTGAAAAGAAAGAAAGAAAGAAAGAAACCTATGGGAGAGATTGAAGTTGCCCATCTTGTAAGGAGTAAGGAGAGGAACAGAATCGGGAGCGGCCATTTGCAGTGATTAGTATGCGGTACACCGGTTGTTGATATCTAACAAGTAAAGGAAAGGCAAAGCAAAGCAAAGGAAGGATAGGATCCAATAAGAAAAGGGGGGGTTGCATGTGTGTGTATTTATACAGCAAGCAAGCAAGCGGTGGCGGGCGTTGAGTTTGTTGGTGACGTGTGCCATTGCGTTGGCATAGAGTCGCCTTTGACTCCTGTTGCCGCTACATCAATGCTGATGCTTAATTTCCTGTCGTTTTCATATTTTTTGTTCCCATGATGAAGGAAGGCAAGGCAACCGGGGTTTCCTTTCTCCCCAGTGGCAATAATTAAAGTGATTATATATTGTAGTTTTGTACCTCTGCGTCAAACCGTCTACGTTCGTTGGTTCTTCTCCACTTATTAACTTGGAATTAATAATTCATCACGTCCCCGGTCCCTACTGTTTTTTAAAAGAAGAAACACCTCTGGAATAACTTTTTTTTTGTTGCCACATTATTATACTATAGCTCGGTTGACAAAAAGTAGCGGGATAGCATATAGCTTATAATAGATAGCAAATAAACTAGTCGATAGAAGAGAAATTGATAGTGAATAAATTAGGAAATTGAATTTAAAATATTTGATAAAATTAACATGTTGAATAGGATGATCCAGTTACTAGTTACCAATTAGAAAGGGGGGTCGCTGATGAAGGCAGGGCAACCGGGGCCAGGGGGGTGTTTTTTCATTTCTTTTCAGTTTTCTCCCCATTATGATTAAAGTGGTTGTATTGTATACTATACTATACTATAAGTACCTCCGTCAAACCGTCTCCGTTCATTGGTTCTTCTCCTCTACTAATTATTTTGGAATTATTAATTGATCCCGTCACGTCCCTACTTTCCCCACTGTCTTTTAAAAAGAAAACACCTCTTTTGACCCCATAAAAAAAAAAAGGAAACACCTCTAGAATAAATATTTTTTTTGTGCGACAGTATTATACTACAAGTTTAATTACTATACATGCACTGTTTAAATTAATTTTACATCCTCATTCAATCACATTTTATTATAGTACTATTTTATAATAATATTTTTTAAAATATATCCACAAATATCTATATAATAAGATATGATTGGATATTTATGTAAAAAAATTACACTATAAATAGTGATTAAATCCTTATACTATACTATTATAAAATAAATTGCAACTTCGATATTGTATAGATTGTGTATTATTCTTTATAAAATAAATTAAAAATAAGATAGTATTTTTTTTGAACCAAGATAATATTTTTTTAAGCATAGATTTTGTATAAAATATTATAAACTGGGTAATAAAAGTCAATAGCAAAAATAACAAATTTATAAGAATTATATTTTATGTATAAAATATATAACAAATTTATTCACCGCACCTTTTTATCGGAGCACATCAAAAATATCACAAATCAATTTCTGTCACCCAAAAAGACGTTTGAGCAGTTAGTAATCTACAACAAACACTCACATAATATGTCTTTCACACTTAAAGTATTATTTTACACTATTCTTATACTCTGCCTTTTTTATAAAAAAAAAGGAAAGAAATAAATTTCATTTTAAATTTAAATTTCTCTCTATATTTTTTGGTGACCTCACCATTTAGAAAATGTGTCAACTGGGTCCAAAGCGTTAGCAGAGAATGAGAAACATATGAGAATATGTAATCAAAAAGAGAAGTATGAGAATAATGTCAATAAATGAATAAAAAATAGAAGCATCATAATTCTTATTTCACTAGCCAACTAAATTGCAAAAAAAGGAATGTGCAAGGGTAAAAAAAAAAAAAACTTCCTCAAAAGGGAGGTTCCACTTCCACCCTTGGATGCTGCAGCATTGGTTTCTTCATTCAAGAAATGGGTAGTCGGTATAACCAAGAACTGGATCAGAAGTGTAGAATGTCTCCCGGTTATGCTTGTTGAGAGGAGCATCAAGTGCAAATCTCTTTGGCAAATCTGGATTAGCTAAGAACAAACGACCATAAGCAACAAGATCTGCCCTGTCTTCACCTATGGCATTGATCCCATCTTGTCTATCATAACCTCCAGCAACTATAAAAGTGCCATTGAAGGCCTTTCTCATTGGCACCAAGCTTTGACTATGAGGACATTTAAGCATTTTAGCAATAGTTTTCATTCTTGGTTCCACCATGTGACAGTACATAATACCATATTTATTGAGGGCATTAACCATATAGAGCCCCAATTCTTTGGGGTTTGAGTCTCCACATTCTTGATATTCTGCAAAAGGTGACAATCTAATCCCAACTCTCTCTGCCCCTATCTCATCCACAACAGCTTCAACGACTTCCAAAGCAAACCGACATCGATTCTCAAGGGATCCACCATATTCATCTGTTCGATCATTCACTCTGTCTTTCATAAATTGCTCAAGTAGGTAGCCATGAGCCCCATGGATTTCAACCCCATCAAAACCTGCAATTTGCACAACCATAGGTGTGTCACTTGATTTGTAAAACATCCTAGTATCCCTTAAATCAACAAACAGTCTAGTTTTTCAAAACATGTTGATTATTACAACCGAACCATTTATGAAATTTGGAGACTTTGATACACTAAAAGATAAGTGAAGTTATATACCAGCTTCCATAGCATTCCTTGCAGCAAGTCTGAAGTCATTGACAATCTGAGGAATTTCATCTGTTCTTAGTCGCCTTGGTGGAGTGAATTGTGCAACATCAATGCCATTACTTCGAATTTGTGATGGGAGTGGCTTGTCTGTAGAAGATATTGGTGCTTGCCCATTTGGCTGATAAACTGTTCAGAAAAAAAATGGCAACATGACATGACACATTAGCTTGAGCGAGCTAATATTTATAACTTTGACCAATCAAGTTTCCTCACTTATGATGCATTACTTTCCTAGCACATGTCATGCTTTCTATTACCAATTTGTTGCAGTAACTGCTTCCACATTTTTGATAGAAATGGTGTTGGGGAAAATAATAGGCAGAGTAACAGGCCATGCTGAATTTAAAAAGAGATCAGAATACCAAAGAAAAAGAAATAGATCAAATCAATATCTTATTGATAACCAAGTCAAATTCTATACCTTCAAACAGGGCAGATGCACTTGTATTACTTTGGGAGCATTTGCTCCCACTATCTTTTTAAACTTATTTGTAATATTATATATATATATATATATAATATTCTTATAAAAAATTATATAATTAGTACAATATTAGATATTTATATTATATATCTGGTGTACCCACAGCATGCTAACCTTTAAATATCATAAATAATTGTTTTCTATATTTGATAAAATTACCTTTAATATCACTCATTTTTTATCTCACTCACAATTTTAAAATAATTAAAAAGATGTTGAATATTTCATAAAAATATATGGCTCTTCAAACCCTTATTTGATACTAGTGGCAACTGCAACAATTAAAAGAGTCTTCTCTGCTATGAATATTGTCAAGAATCAAATCGTATGAACGATGAATGATTTAATGATTGTTTGTTACTTTTATAGAGAGATATTTTTTATAATACCGAAAATAATAATATCATCCAATGTTTCTAGAATATGAAAATTTATAGAGAACAACTATGTTGTATTTTATATTTCAAAAAATAACGTTATATTTTTAATATTATTAATTTATATTTATGAGATTATCATACAACTTTAAATTTTTGGATCCGCCACTGCCTTCAAAACTTTTTAATACACACAAAATATCCGATTTAGCAAATACCTGAATTTGAACACCTTCCAGCGTGCCAAATCTGACAAAAGAATACACCGCCTTTGGCATGAACAGCATCGACAATGAGTTTCCATGCTTCGACTTGCTCCTTTGTCCATATGCCCGGTGTGTTTGGATACCTTCATGGTCCACACATATATAAAAAAACAGTACGATTCACCATTATTTTGTCTACACTATAATTGCATGGTCAAAATAGAGCCAATATTGACTCCAATGCTTGATTTTGGAAGATTCAAAAATGGGAGGAACGAAAACCAATAAGATTGAAAAGACACGAAATGCATTATTTTTTCTTGCCTGAAATAGCATATCAAAGTATGAGAAAATGACAATGACTGTATATGGGGCACACAACAAAAATATATTCGTCCTTTGGTGAGAAGGGAGAGGATATTTTACAGGTAAAAGACGGTAGTAGTATTATAAGATGTGAAAAATAGTTCTATTTTGTGAAAAATAAACTCAAAAACAATATGAAAGATGAACTTTTAATTGATTATTTGATTACTTACATTGAAGAAAAACTGGATATAGATTTTATGTTGATAAAATTTATGATATGAAATAAGGAGGTGCACGATTTAGATAAACAATAAAATGTATATATCTATTATAATTTAATGTTTAATTAATATTTACTATTGAAAAAATTTGGCCCCTGGTATTTTCTGGATCCGTCCCTCATTCCACATATGTATTTTTTTTTACTTTATATCCAATCAAACAAAAGAAAAAATAATTTTCTCTCTTTTCATTTTCTCTCTTATCAAACAATTAAAAAACTATCTCATTTTTAACTTTATTTCGTGGCACTTTCTTTCCCAAATCAAACATAGCCCAACTCAGTTTGTCATGATGGTCAAAATTATCCTTCTCATCTCACTTGACAACTCAGAAAAAAAAAAGAGCAAGCAGAAGCGTGAGGAATGATATAAAGGGCTTGTTTGGAAAAATAACTTATTTAGGCCCTCTTTGGATAACAAGCTTATCTACTATTTATGGTATAAGCTGTATAAATTACTTTTATAATCGATGAAAAATTATAGTGAAACTTATTTTATATAAGCTATAAGCTGTTTTGATAAGCTATCATGGGTAGCTTATAAAAAATAAGCCCAAAACAGCTTATGAATCAGTCATAAACTGTGTTCATAAGCTCTGCATAAGCCAATCCAAACAGGCCCTTAAGCACTTATAGCATAAGCACTTATATATAACCTACTTTTATAATTGAAGAAAGAATATGGTGAAACTGATTTCATATAAACTGTAAGCTGTTTTGATAAGATATTCTAGGTAGCTTATGAAAATAAGTCCAAAATAGCTTATAAACCAGTCATAAACTGTTTTCATAAGCTCTACCAAACACACTGACAAGAGCTATATCAATGCATAAGTCAATCCAAATAGGTCCAAAGTGTCGGTGTACTAGAAACGAAATTAGCCATATATACCCTTGAGCGGTGTTAGAGACACCAGCGGATTCAGATATGAGAAGACCTCCGTTAGAAGCCCTCTGAGAGTAACACAAGATCGCATGGGGTTGAGGAACATTATTGTAGGATCTCTGTCTTGTGAGTGGTGCCAAAACAACTCTGAAATTACACAAATGTAGATTAGAAAACAAGATCTTGAAATGGTGAGGTGAGCAAGCATTTGAAAATATATAAAAGAATATATGTGCCTATGGGACAGGTTAAAGTTGCCCATCTCGTAAGGAGTGAGAAGAGGAATGGGATAATCAACAGCAGCCATTTGCATTTCTCGAACTAACTAGCAAGTGGCAAGGCAAGGCAATGATACAATTCAATTTGAAAAAGAGGGGGGGGGGGGGGGGGGGGTATATATCCCAATATTTGTGTTATACAAATCGTGCGTGGTGGCGTATTCGACTTTGATAATTGACAATCCATTAACCATACTATGGGCCGGTAAAATAAAATAATGTGTCATGCAAGATAAAATACCTTAGAATAATTGTAACCAAAGCTTCCAAGAAACACTGCAAGTGCAAGCATGTCCAAGAGGTCATTGCATTGCTTATTATATTTGAGTCACAACACATATATTGGATACAAACAACTTCATTTGATATTTAAAGTATAACTATACTTATAAAATATTTGATATTTGTTATATCATATTTTATTACAATATTGATTGTTTTAATTTGTTATATAACTAATTTGTACCATTAAAAATATTAAAATCTGTAACTAGAATTAAATTATTTGGTCTCACCGGAACCTTGGGTATTCTCATGCTTTAGTCACACTTAAAAGTTGGATTAGATAATGGTCCTTCCACCTACAAGGTTAGCATATATTATCAACTGAGATATACTTATTGTTTTTTTTTTTATCAGTATACATCTATTGGGTTAAATACATATTTTTATACTTGTTTATTAAAAAAATAGTAAAAAAAGTCTCTTACATGACCTGAGTATCTTTCTAGTTATTGGTAATAATAGCATAATATTTAAGCGTTCGTTTGTTTTTGTGGAAAGGAGAAGAAATGAGAATGCAGCGAAGAAAAAAAAGTAAAACATACACCCTTTGGTTATAGTTTTTGGTCAGAACCCTATGGTTGTTTGAAACAACACTGAAAAGGAAATGGATGAAGAAAAAAAAAATATCGGGCCCATGTTAAAAACGTTTGTGTGCATCCCTACAGGGGATACAATTTTTTCCCCCTGATACTTAGACACTCAATCACCCCTTACAATTTTAATAAGGTATTTGATTCAGTGGTAAATATTTGTGTCTAAACCCATGAGAAATTGGTTCAAATTTTAGGAACACGATCTAACGAGGGTAGTTTAGTTGAGAATATATAATGAGTTTGTAAATAAAAGGGTCAATGTTGGATTCTACAAAATTCAAAACAAGTGTAACTAAATCTCAAATCAGATCAAAGTTCTAGCTATGGTGGTTAAAAAAAAAAATCATGCAAGCCTAATCAATCAATTATTCAATTATCAATTATCGATCAATTAGTCAATTAGTAATCCCTAAAGTGAAAGGGCTGAGGCGCTGAGCCAAATCCAAATAATAATATTGGCGCTAGCTATATTGTTGTGTTGAGTGGTTGAAGTCTGAAGGGGCGGAGGAGAGTGAGGTTCGCTGATCGTGTGGCCAAACATAACAAGATTTTCGATCCATCCACCGCCACTGCCACCGCGATCGCATGTTACTTTATTCTTTCCTTTCTCTTCTCCTATTCTCTTTCTATTTGACTCTATTTTTCTATCTAACTTCCTCACATTCACACTCTCTTTCCATTTCCAACGACAAATGACTTTCTTCTTTCTTCGCCGCAACCGCGATGTCTTCGCTCGCGCTCTAATCGGTTCGCTCCCTTTTCCCTTCAAATCCTTATTACTAGATAATAATAATAATAATTTGTCATCACCTACTTAGGTATATTTATAGCACATGGTTTGATGAATCATGATCAAGTATTTTCCTATGGTTTCTCTTTCCCTTTAACTTGGAGTAATTGGTTTGCTCCTTACATCTTAAACTTTTCAATTTAGATGCCAAATTCAGGATGCCCCTGTTCTTTTCATGTCCTCGAGTTTGATAATAACTCTTGCTGTTATGTTCTCGTCTGAATTCCAATGTATGCTTACTTTTGTTGTTTGTATGGTGCTGATGACATCTCATCACCCCAACTGCTTATCCAGGTATTAAGGAGCCTTTTCGTGTATACTTTCGGTTCAAATTTGAATGTTTAGGTGGAGGTGGTGGTTTCAACAAGGTACACCCGTATAGCAGCAGTCGTGGTTCCATCAGAAATGATTTTACCGACTTGACGTAAGTGTACATGTTCCACGTGTATTGAATGTGTGTGCCATATTATATTTGTTTGGAAATAAATTTGTTTGTTTGTATTTTTTTTATCTCAAAGGCTGCTTAATGAATTTTGATATAGTTTCATTTCCATTGAATTGTGTCACCATTCTTCTGAAATTTCTTGACTGGTTGTGCTTAAGCTGCCATACAATGGTCATGATTATGTCATTTGAATGGGCGTAAATGCTGATGCTTAATTCCTGGTTGTTTTAGTTGCCCTCATACATGGTATCCGCAGGCCAGGAGGAAACGTCGCAGGGTTATCCTGCATGTTGGTCCCACTAATAGTGGTAAAACACATAATGCTCTGAAGCAACTTGAGTCGAGTGCTTCTGGTAAATTGCTTCTCCGTCTTTTAAACTGGCAATGGTAATTAATGATGTGGGAGGATGGATGCTTAGTAAGGTGATTAATTTTTACTTTGCAGGAATATATTGTGGTCCTTTAAGATTGTTGGCATGGGAGATAGCAAAACGGTTGAACAAGGCAAAAGTTCCTTGTGATCTCATTACGGGTCAGGAGAGAGAGGAAGTTGACGGTGCAAATCACAAGGCCGTTACAGTTGAAATGGCTGATGTATCAGTTGATTATAAATGTGCTGTTATTGATGAAATTCAGGCTAGTCAAATTTTCATTTTGAGATTCCTTTTTCGTATTATATCTAAAATAACCCCTAGGAATATTTTGGTTTTATATAAGCCAAGCATATAGGTTTCACATCCTAGAGCTCTTGTTCTTATCATAATCATGTCACATCAGTTATTCAATTTTAGTGGTATTACTAATTTATAATCAAAGAATGTTTTCATGATTGAAGCATTTGTATTTAAGGAGGCATTGATGGCTTTGTGGGCTTTGCTAGCCATTGTTATTTTATGAAAATATAAGTGCAAAAGTTATTCACTGTATGTTTGTTATTGTGACTTCTTTTCTATCTTAACCTTTATATTTCTTTCTGCATTTAGATGTTGGGGTGTAATACAAGGGGCTATTCATTTACACGTGCTTTACTGGGCATTGCTGCCGATGAACTTCACCTTTGTGGTGATCCAGCTGCTGTTCCCCTTATTCAGGAGATATTGAGTATTACTGGTGACGACGTCGAGGTACTGAAACTTATGTTCTTCATCTGAGTCTCTGAACAATCACCAAAAACATTCTTTTTTTCTATTGGGATGGAGGGTGGGAAGGGGGCAGATAGATCAGACAAGTTATTTCTTATAGTAACTTCATTATCATGAATTTGTCATTGTGGTAACAGCTGTTGTCAAGACTCTCTGCTTGCTCATGATGTTTTATTAAAATGTGGTTTGAATCTCTTTGACTAAATTTTCTTCTTCATGTGTGCTCCAGGTTAAGTTTTATGAGAGATTGTCACCTTTAGTCCCACTGAAGGTTCCTCTTGGATCCTTCACTAACATAAGAAAAGGTGATTGCATTGTAACCTTTTCACGTCAGGAGATATACAGATTGAAGGTGAATTTTTCATTTTTTAGTTTTAGTTTTTTAGTTTTGGCATGAGATACTGAGAGATACGTAGGCAATTCATGAAAGCAATGATTTTCCTTTTGCTATTTTGGTGCTTCTGAATTCAAAACAGTATTGGTTTTGTGTCTTTGATTATGAATGTCTTTATGCACTTTGCATTTTTTTTTTCATGACGTTGACCCACCACTAACTTTAGCGAGCACTGGATTGTAGTTGTCTTATATCTACAATGATATAATTCTGAACTAGAATCAGATCTTAATTGACTCCAATCTTTTACCATTCTAACTGAACATTAGAGCTTAAAGTGTTTCTAATCATGTTCCTGGTGCTGTTTTAATTAAAATAGATATGGAGTGGAGATAATAGATACATTGCCAGAGTTCTCATGAACTAGTTAAGGTTTAATGAATCAAACAATCTTTAACACATTGTTTTTTACTCGATTTTGGTTAGCGAAAGATGGGAATGACTCTTGTAATGATATTTTATCTCATAGAAAAGGCAGGCTGCGAATCTATAGCAAATTCAGCAAATTTAATTGCATATTTGGAAATTGTGTTTATTCACTGTGGACTAACTTGTAAAAGTTGACATTTATATTGCTCAGAAGAGAATTGAGAGAGAAGGAAAGCATCTTTGTTCAGTAGTCTATGGTTCACTGCCGCCACAAACTCGAACAAGACAGGTGTGTGCTCCTACCTCTCGAAGAAGTTTTAGATTTCCCTTTTGAGTTACACTTGTTTCATGGGAATGTGATCTTATAACATTTACAGTCTATACAAAATTTTTGCCCTTTGTTCTTTTGTGATTTTTGTATTGCTCATTCGGACAAAATCTTTCATGCTGGACATGACCAGTTTATATGGTTTCAGTGTTATTTCATGGCTCTGTTTGGAAATTCCTTCTCTTCTTTCATTTGCAGTTTATAGGTTTACCTTAGTCTACTGCTATGTTTATCAACATATGTTGATAAATATTTCACTTTTTTTGTATTGTTCAACTATGCCAAGGATTTGCTGAGTTGAAAATTTCATTAGGACTGCAGGCAAGCATGTTCAATGATGCAAGTAGCGAGTTTGATGTTCTAATGGCCAGTGATGCCATTGGAATGGGTCTTAATCTGAACATCTCTAGGATCATTTTTTCAACCATGAAGAAGTTTGATGGTTTTGAGATGCGGGATCTGACTGTACCTGAGATCAAACAGATTGCAGGTAGCATAAATTCTTATAAGCAGATTGCCTTTGCTCCAGAATTTGATTAAAAGATTGTAGCTGATATATAATAACACTGATCATTAATGTTGTTTTGAATCTTTTTTGTCAATAAATAGATATGTCTATGTCAAATGAGACTATAAGGAAACTTTTTTTGGGAGATTCTGCAAATGTTGTGTTTCAAGCATCGTAACACTGAGTATTAGCTTTGCATGATTTTTTACCCTTGTCTTTTACCATGAGGCATGCTAGCTGTACGCTGTACCTGTCTATTGAATTTGAATTAACTTGTTTAGCTTAGATAAGCAGATGTCAAAGCATCCTTTTTATTTATATCATATCCTCAGATGCTGATTGTGCTGGATAATTCAGAATCGTTATTTATGTGTATTTAATATTTAATATTGTGTATGGAATAAATTAATATTTAATTCAAATATGTCAAGATTCTATGTGGGACAGTCAAAGTTGTGTCATAGAAAAACCTGTGCTACATTATAAAAAAGGAATTTAAACTTCTGGTTTAAGTTTATTTTTATTCCCAATCTCCATGGACTTTGACAAGCCTCCTTTTCATCTCTCTTTATTCTTACTCTACTCAACCTTTTGCTTGTCCTTCAGACAGCTAGACTCTTTCTATTAATGTTGATGTTTTCTGTATCGTTTTCTAGATTTTAATCAATTCATTTTTAATGTTTATTTAGGTAACTGATTTGGCATCCGCTTTAGGTTTAAAAAACCTAATACTAAAATCAAATCTCTATTATTCACTGTTCTGACTGAGATTTTATTTTTATATTTTGTTAAAAGGTGGAGACTTGGAGTTATATGTCCTGTATATTTGGACCATAATGTGAATGCATATATTCATGCAGGGAGAGCTGGTAGATATGGATCAAATTGTCCTGTAGGAGAAGTAACATGCATGGATGCAGAAGATCTACCATTGCTACATTCATCATTGAACTCTCCGTCACCCATTTTGGAGGTAATCTGAGTACCTAATGCCTAAGCACCCTGTACTAAGTATGTAACCTAGGAGGCTAGGAGAAGCTGAAAAATAAAAAGCTTCTAGTAAGTATGCACCTTTATCTGAATTTGGTTTACTTCATTTCAAATCTTTTTCTTGATCGTTTGTGTATATTATATATTCTGATGCAGCGTGCTGGATTACTTCCTTCCTTTGATCTGTTGTATATGTATTCGCGATTACACTCCAAAAATGGTTTCTTTCAAATACTGGTAAGTTATATATGCCTGTTGCTGCCAGCCGTATCATACATTCTGTCATCCATTGGTATAGTAGTCTATATTAATTGTATCTGGAGACTATGCGAGGTACATATTTCTAATTGTTGTCAATGCAAATACAAAGAGAAATATGTGATTGATAATTACTAAATGGGTAGGCATCCACTTAGTAATTACAAAGTGTCATCTTCATCTGTCAAATTATCAAAGTTGAACTTGTAAGATCCCTATATGTGTCTTAACATAAAATGCATCATCGTGTCATTTCCCAAAATTACATAATTACTAATTTCTGTTTTATATTGCAGGAGCATTTTATTGACAACGCCAAACTATCTGAAAAATATTTCATTGTTAATTGTGACCAATTATTGGTATGTCTTTCAATAGCTGCCTTGTTATTTAATCATGAACATTTCATATCAATGTTATATTTTTCTGCATTAGTAATCTTAGTTATCAGATACCTCCATTATTTGATTATTGTTTACTGACTTCCCTGGTAATTGTTTTGTGGGTGTTGTAAAAACATGTTGGCACCAGAAAGTGGCTGCTGTTATTGATGAGTTTCCCCTTGGATTGCGTGAGAAATACCTTTTCTGTATCAGGTACATTTTGTCTTTTTAGAAAAGAACAGTTTTATAATGCAATACCCAAGTCTAGAGGACAATTCTATGAATTGAAACCCTAACAAATTAGGGTGTCAGTATTCTGTATCATTTAACCTTTTCAGTTTCTTTTTAACTGATACTGATAATATGCAGTCCAGCTGACATGGATGATGAGATTTCATCTCAAGGCTTGACACAGGTAATTACCATTTAGTTAGTATCAAACATGTTCATGTTAGTTTTAATGGTCATAAAAATGACGCAATGTATGATGCACCAGTTTGCAGAGAATTATGCAAAGAAAGGCCTTGTCCGGCTTCGAGAAATATTTATACCAGGGACACTTAAAGTACCCAAGACACCGTCTGCTCTTAAGGACCTGGAATCCATCCACAAGGTTTCTTTTGCTACTTTAATATTTTGGAGTTCACTTGAATGGTCTAGTAAGAGGGTGAGCCTTGGCACAGTGCTAAGCTTGTCAGGGGCCGGCAAATGGTCATGGTCATGTACAATTCCATGACTTCAATTGTCATTTTAACGACCATGAGCACCGGACGGAGTTGGGAATATTTTCCTTCTTTAGTTTGATGGAAAATGTTGATAAACCCATTTTTTAATTGCTTTTGAACTAATCAGCTTCTGAATATATTTTCGAGTTTTAATTGGTGCCAAAACTGCAGGTCTTGGATCTCTACGTTTGGTTGAGTTTTAGGTTGGAAGAATCTTTCCCAGACCGCGAGCTGGCTTCATCCCAAAAGGCCATTTGCAGCATGTGCGTGTTGCTATGTGATTTACTGCTTTATCCCATTTTATTTTATCCCTGTACTATATATTTATTAATTTGAATTTATAGGTTGATTGAGGAATTCTTGGAAAGACTCGGGTGGCAGAAGCCAATGGCTAGAAGGTTGCCTTCGCGTAAAGTATCAAATTCTCTATTATCCCAACACATGAGACGATATTTATAAGTTATTCCCTCTCCATGAAACCCATGCCCGTTCTTGTATGTTCAGCATTGTACAAGTTTCACAGACAAATTCATTTTTTTATCAGGATATTTGTTATACTCGTTCAATAATGCTTCATCTAAATTATGAAAGTAAATGATAATTGATTGGGTTTTTTTACTTGTTTCTGTTCATTTTCAAGCTAGATCAGCATGAGCCATCGCAATTAGAGGTTTAGATTCTCTGACTTCTTACCATTCGATTAATAAAACCCTATGATCTTAAGATACCAAATCTGCTCTACACTAACTACCCCTGGAAACCATCATTATTGAGATATTTTTTTAGTTGTGAAGGCTTAATATTACAACAACGCCTTTAAATAAATCTCGGTGGAAGATTAAAAACATAACTCATTTGTAACATAAATTTCTAAATGCGAATGTGGTGTCAAAATGTGGGTACTGGGAGAGGCAGGGGGTTGAGTTCATATATAGATTATTTTATTCCAGAAATAAAAAGTCTTTTTTAATGTAATAAAAAGAAGGTTTTTTTAACAACTTTCTAAAAGATTTCTTTTGGGGAAAAAAATATTTCTCAAAACTATCCTTTCAAGTCCAATCTTGACCCGAGATTTATATTAAGTGCAATACTGCAATCACAAGCAGATTTTGCTGACTTTGAAGTAAATCTCATGCTAAAGCCACTAAATACTTTGTTCCTGTGAGACGTGTGCCATCAATTCCTCGACGTGTTCTTTCTCTTTCAACATGCTCTTGGACTCGAGCTCTCCCGCCAATAACCTGAGTGTGCCGTGCTTCGGAGTTAATCCCTGCAACACCATCTCCTCCAAGTATGAGCAAGCATCCTCAAGTTTTCCACCTTTACACAGACCATGTACCAAAAGCGTGTAAGTCCCCACATCAGGGCTTAAATCGTTGCTGAACATGTGATCCAACAAAAACTTGAGCACTTTCATCCTCTTCTTCTTGCAGCACATCTTGAGCAATGGATGATACGTCTCAAGCTCCGGCTTGCACGATGTTTCTTCCATTTCCTTGAGCAACCTAAGAGCAGTCTCTTCCCGTGAGTGTGCACAAGCAGTAGAGATCATAGTATTGTATGTCACCACATCTCGCACAACCCCTTGCTTGGGCATATCCTCAAAGACATCACGAGCATCCTTTAGCCTACCAGCTTTGCCAAGAATGAATATCAATGAGCTATAAAATGGAGTGTCAGGTACAATTCCATCACTCTTCATCTTTTCATAAACCTCCAAAGCTTCACTTAGCTGCCCTGCCTTCCCCAGAGCATGCATCACAATAGTACAAGTCACGGCATTAGGGGGGCAACCATTTCCCTTCATCTCCTCCAAAACCTGATCCACTTTGCGGAAATCTTTGTCACGGCAATATGCTTCAATGAAAGTGGTGTATGAGAAAACATCAGGGTCAATCCCATGTTCCTTCATGTCCTCCATTGCCTTCCGGGCCTGGTCAAAGTTTCTAACTTTGCACCACCCACGAATCAAAACATTGAAAGTATGGGAACTCAAGGGGACCAAACTCTTAAACTCCAAGAGAACACTCTGGGCATGTTCAACACTATCTCCCTTCACCAAAGCGTCCATGAGTGCATTCAGTGCTGCGGTATCCTTGTTGACACCAAACTCCCCCATTCTGCGAAATGCTTCCACAGCATCTTCATGCTTGTGAGCCCTTGCAAGCCTCCGCATTACCTTAACCATTGTATCCAACGTCACATACCCTTCTTCAAGCTGTGCCATTTCCTCCACCAACTCCCACATGAGACCAAATTCCTTGGATTTCCCCAAGATGTCAACCATCAAGTTGTAGAGTTCAGGGGAATGCCGATAACCCGTTTGCGCTTTTGCCCATTTGAAAAAGGTAAAAGCTGGGACCCAATCATTGCTGAACCTCTTCAGGATCTGCCGAACCAAATTGCTCGATGCCTGAAAACGACATAAATCAAGTGATTGAGCAACTACCTCGGGGGAAGAGCAGCGTTCCTTCATAACAGTGCTGATTGCTTCGACATCGTTTTCGTCGAAGGTTTGTGTCACAACATTGGGCTTGGCATCAAAGTGCATGGTGTGGGAATCAACCCAATGAGCAAGGGAAGGGATGACGAAGTCGTCGTCAGAGTCAGCATTCGGAGGGGTTGGGTTGTCGGAGAACATAACCCACGCTGGGAGTTCAGGTGACTCTGACTCGGTGGTCGCCATGGTGCAAAAAAGGTTGCAGCGATGCCACCCATTGGCTCTTCTTGGAGAAAGGCCACGAGTGAAGAGGTGCAACTGCTGGATTCGGAACTTGGAGAGCATTCTGGGGGCACCCTTGTTTGATTATGGTATGGAACACAGAGGTTTCGCTTTCAATGTTTCAGGCCAAAGATTGGTTAACCATTTATGCTCAAGACCTAAAACCAAGTTTAATAGGAGTTATTGATGACTAACTAGACAGTTGACCCGTGCATTGCACGGGTTGGCAGGTTGTCCTATTTTTTATATAGTAATAATTTGATATATGATATTAATTTAATTACTATATTTTTATAGTGTAAAAATATTTTATATAAATATCTAATCATATCTCATATCATTGCTATTTGTGTTGATATTTTACGAAGTAGTGTTATTTAGGAGTGTTTAAAACCAAATCGAACCGATCCAACACAAACAACCGCAAACCGATTCCAAAAAATTAGAAACCGATAAAAACTGATTTTTTGGATGACTTTTTTTTTCAAAACCAAACCGTAACTTATAATGTTATTCTTTTTGAACTTATTTGAATGTATTTTTAATAGTTAATTGTTGTCCAACATAAACTACTAATTAATTATTTTGTGTCCGAATTTACTTTTGCAAGTACTATGTGTGTTAAATATTAATTCATAGTAACTTCTGTGTGTGTGATAAATATATTTCAATATATTTATCTTATTTGTTTAAAATTATCTTTTTCGAGTATAGTTTTCTATAACTCCTTTTTTTTTGGAAAACGACTTTTGTGTATTTAGATATTGAGTTTAGAAATAATAGCCCAGTGAAAATTATTAAAGCGAAGGTTATTGATTGATATTTGGTAATATATTAAAAGTGGAACTAAGAAATGTTGATATTTTTTTTAAATATAGCCGCAAAAAAAAAAACCGATTCAATCTAAACCGCATTGTTTTAGATCGGATCGGGGATCGATTTTTTTAAAGAATGCAAATTGAACAGAACTGTATGCTCTTTTAAACTCTGGATCAGATGGCTTTTTGTCTCAAAATCAAATCGAATCGAGTCGCAAACACCCGTATTGTTATGGTATGACACCATAGTGAAATATGATTGGACGTCTCTGTAAAATATTTTTACACTGCCAGTGTATAGTAATTAGCATGCACTGACAATGTAAAAAAATTACACATATATTCAATCATATATCACCATATACATTTTTGTATAGATATTTTAAGAAGTAATATTATCACAGTGATAATATAGTGAGATATGGTTATATGTATGTGTGAAAATAAGTTACACGGACAATACATAGTTATTAAACTTTTAAATAATTGATTTTATAATGATATATATATATATATATATATATATATATATATATTTATAAAATATAATATTTAAAATAACTTATTAAAATGAGATAGCATGAGATAAAAAAAAGAGCTTTCTAGAAAAATGCAGAAAATATTTATTTATTAATTGATTAATTATTTGGTTAATGTGTCAGAAACAGAAACTTGTGTCTATGCATAATGCATGTGAGTCTGACCGTTTTGTGCTCACTATTCGAGTGCAATTTTGTGTGTGGAAAGAGAAGAATGAATTGGACAATGGAACTTCGAAAGCTTTTGCCAAAAGCAACGTGAATATCTATTATCTATCTATTATATATTATAAAGTGGGATTATGCTACGTAGAATTATGTAACGTGGTAGTCACAAAATTATTCTATTTCTCGCTTAAAACTATTTTTTTATTTTTTTATTTTTATAATTATTTTATGATAGTCATTATTGGATATGTCAATTAATTTCCTTTCATTAATATACAAATCACAATTCATTAGTAATAATCATGGTAATAAATTAGCACTAAAAACAAACCATTAATTAGCAAAAATATCAATTAATTCAAATTCAAATTTAAATTTCAAATTAAATTAATATATATATATAGGGGATGTATCAAGTGAGAGAAGTTTTAATATGAGAGGGTGAGAGGATTAAATCTGGACCGTATAACCATACATAGATGGTTGGGATTAAAAGTTAGTTAGTGGTCACATGACCACTTAAAAAAGTCATGTGACTTTATGTTTTAATCTTGACCATTTATGGTTTGATCTTATGGCTATGATTCACTCCTCTCATCCTCTCATAATAAAAGTCCTCTCACTTGATATACTCCCTATATATATATATATAAAATTATTTTTATATATTCTCTTTCTAACCACTTTTTTAATCAATTTTTTAATATCAACTGTGTCTTTTTTCTCATTTTTCCACCTTTTTTTTCTTTTTTTTATTGATTCTCTAACTCTTCTTTATCTAATATAACTTGCTCAATTTTTCTTTCATTCAGCTTCTCCTCAACTATTCATCTATCCCTTTTTCGTTTTACTTTTGTTTTCTCTCATTTCTTATTTTTTGTTACAATTATAATATCTTCTTCTATTATTGATTATCTTTACTACAAAATCTACAACGGCATCCGATCCCAAATTTAGGCAACTTGCTTGAAAAGTTTAATTTGATCTATTATTTGATTGAATTTTTTGTTTGGATTTTGTTTACCACTATAGTTGCAATATTTCTTATAAATTTTTTTTGCCATTATGTTAATATATAACCAATGTCATTATCCTTACCCTCATTAGTCTTTCAGGTGACATTTTCAGAAAAGAAAGCTGACATTGTTGTTCTTTCTACCACTGTCATTCTTTAAGATGATATTTGCTAACAAGAAACCGTGCACCCGAGTCTATTCTCATTAATCACATGGGTCTTACATTGAAATAGTTGCTGAGTAGGAAAAATGAGTTAATCACAAGGTTTTCTTTTTTTGACATAAATCACAAGGGTTTTATGTTTTTTACATATATTAGATAATTTTTTTACGATCTGTATTGGGTATTTAGTCAACTAATATTATGTTACAAATACTTTGCAACAAATAATTTTATCTATTATATATCATCTATTCTATTATATATTATAAAGCATGGTTTTGTCGCGTTAGATTATGTCACATGTTAATACCACATGAATTCTTTTTTCCGCCTAAAGTGAATTTATTCTATTAATTTGTTTTATATTTTAAATAATAATTAATAATTCATTACTATCAATTTTAAGATACATCAATTAATTATTAATCAATTAATAATTAATAATCGTAAACAAAGTCATATAACGGATATGACTTACGATAATATAACGGTTAGCTATGAAGAATATTAATATGTAGATTACAATAAGTAAACATGAAAACCTTCTTAAAAAAAGTACACATGAAAGCATATTACATTTAGACATAAATACTTACATCATATTGAAATATGCATATATCTTATATGAAAAGATATTGGGAATACACTTATTTAAATGCAATTAATTTAATAAAAAAATTTACAAATTCACATAATTATTTTGTCAACTAATATTATGATACAATAACTTTGCAACTAATAATGTAACAAAAAAAATTGCAACTAATCATTTTATTCCAATATAAAGTTATCTCATTCATAAAAAACAATTTGATTCACATAGTCACACTCTAATATAATAAAATATTAAAATTAAAACTTAAAAAATCTTCTTTCAATTTATTGTTTTGTTAATTTAATTTAATTTAATAATATTTTGTTTGACATATAAACAAATTTATGGGTTAAATACGCTTTTAGTTCCTATAAAATAATGAATTTAGATTTTGGTGCTTATAAAAACTTTTCTTTGATTTTCATCCATCTAAAATCTAAAATACTATTCTTGGTCCCTACCGTCATATGACATCCGTTAACTAATCATGGAATACTATTTTTCACTTACTTACACGGAATAGAATATTATAATAAATCGAAAGGTTGAACTATTTTTTTATTTTTGTTCCTCTTAAATTCTTCGTAGACTAATTTTGGCATCATATTGTTTGGTTAATTTTATAATATTCAAAAAATTAAAGCCACTGGGTGTAGTAATTTGAAAGTATATATTGGAGAAAAAAGATTAAATAGAGCTTATTAATTGCATGAGTAATGCTCACTTTAAAAACTGATTTCTGTGGAATTGTATTAGGTTAGAAATTTAAAAACATGTAATATTTTCTTTTGTAATGTCCATAAAATAATATAATTTTACATCTCGTGCAAGGCACGAGTTATTAAGCTAGTTAAAAATAAAAAAGAAAAAGAAAAATCATTTGACGGGAGTACTGTGTATAAATTAACCAGTTATTATATATCTATTGATGAAAAGGAGGAGGTAATGATGAATTATTGATTGATCAAGTGAACCTGTTTTTTGTTTTGTCTAGACCAAAGTATTCCTGCGTGCATATGGGGATTAATCTCTTCAAGTTAGATAGGACCCATGGCAAAACTCTACCACACGAGTTTTAAGGCTGTTATATTCCCATGGTCTGGGTTCGAACCCAAGATCTCTGGTTAAACTGAAAGAAACCTATGTTATCTCACTCAAACCCCCAGTTGTAACTCAATCAGTTTAATTGGGGGTGGGGGAAAATCAACCTGTTTAAGATTAAATAAAAATGATTAATTATCGCTAGTCTAAAAATAACAAAATATGAATTATTTTATCTGACTAATCTATAAATTCATCAATATTACCGCACATAGTTCAAATTCATTGTTTAATGTATAAGTTCCTCCCACAGGCACCCCACCCCTTATATTTTTGCTTTTTCTTCTTTTTTCTCGTGTAATCCCCTTATATTATATTTAATTAATAATAATAATAATAATAATAATAATAATAATAATCTATAACTATTATAAATGATATACATGCTTTTGGTGTACACATTTTTAGGAATTATTATACTCCTGTAATTTCTATTTTATACTATAATCTTGTTCACTTTATCTATTATGCCCCTATAACTTCTATTTTAAACTATAATTTATAACTTTTACTTTATTTGTATTTTATCAAATTTATATATCACTATATAATTTTGTATTTTATCCAAAAAATAAAAAAAACGGACAGACAGGGACTGCCGCTAGTAATAATAATAAGGTTTAAATATTTTTTTCGTCCCTGCAAAATGACTGAGTTTCATTTTTCGTCCTTGTAAAAAATTTTGTTTGTTTGTGATCCCTGTAAAATAAAAAGTTTTATTTTTAGTCCCTGCAAAATTGTTTTAATCATTGTAAAATTTAGATCATGTTGAATTAGTCCCTGTAATATGTAAACAATTTTGTTTTTAGTCCCTATTAAATATATTTTACAAGGATTACTTTGGCAATTATCTAAATATTACAGGGACTAATTCAACATGATCTAAATTTTACAGGGACTAAAACAATTTTGCAGGGACTAAAAATAAAACTTTTTGATTTACAGGGATCACAAACAAACAAAAATTTTTACAGGGACGAAAAATGAAACTCGGTCATTTTACAGGGACGAAAAATATATTTAAACCTAATAATAATAATAATTGGTGAAACGGTGCGTTGGAAGTTAGAAGAAAGGTGGAAGCGGCGGGGATTCCTCGGACACTACAGTGCGTGAGGGTTTGCAGTGCAGTGCAGTGGTGTGGACTTTGATGCATTTGGAGGTGGTGAACGACACAGTCTCTCATTTGCGGTAGTACTTGCTTGCGAAGTTCAATTAGCGATGAAGAGGTCATTTCCATGGGATAATCGAGCCGATGTCTCACTCTCACCATTCGACTCTTCTTCCCCAAACTCCAACGATGCCCTTCTTGCAAACCCCATTCCCAACCCTCCATCAATTCACATCCCACTCCCTAATCCCTCCATGGATATCAACTCCCAAGGTATTCTTCCCTTTTTGCAGTGGCTTGTCTTTGAATTCTCTCCGCACGCACTATAAAGATATTAATGCATATGAATTACACTTGAATTACAGAATTAGTTTTACTTAAAGTTCTATGCTAATCATTAATTACCTGGTAATTACGCCCCTTAGGGATGGACCATATAGTAGCATTTGGGTAGATTAAAATTGGAGAATGAGAAACGCTTAACAATCGTCTGATGCCACAAAAATTGGGATGGTTGAAACTTGAAAGTGAAGTTTAACTCATTTACACTCCTCCCTTTCACTCTTGGTCTCCTAGAGGCGTTAAAATTATATTGCACCCTCTGTACCAACCACTTCAACTGTGGGTGGAAAATCAACACATTTATATCCCTCTCTATTTCCACTTCTTTCTGTATTTATAATGATTCATGACACGCGTGTATTGATATGGATTTATAGTTCTGTTTTATGGCATGTTGTTACATTTTTCCATGGTTAGACCAGTGTAGTCAAAGGTGTGTATAAGGTTTACCTCCTTATTGAAAACTATAAACCCCAAAAAGCACAGCCATCTAACCTGCTAAGTCCTCACTGTGATGTTAAAGGGCTAAATGCTAAATGGTCAGAAAGTTGAACTATAACTGTGATTCACAGTTTTGTTTTATGGATGGTATTACTTTCTTATTTGATGTTTAGTATTAGTGAGAGGCTAATTTTCTTTGTAGTGTTTTTATGCTGTTTCAGTGTCAATAATGCATGTTGCATTTTAATGATTTTTTTTTTTTTAGTATTTTCATCACCTTGTTTACAAATTTTGCGTTGAGGATTGCTTTCAAGTGTATCATCTGAGAGAACAAGCAGAAATTTTCACATTTCTAGTCACATTGAAAATGGAAGGCCTTCGTGACATTCTGAATTATGGGCTCATAATTCATTGCAGTCACCATTTTGAAAAACTTGAGTCACTTCTTCTTACTTCTTAATGCCGGCCTTCACCCTAAACTCTTTTGTCTTTACGGTTTCTAGATAGCTTATACGTGGCTTTCTTAATTTATTTTTTAATCTTAGGCCGCTTGCTATTCTTATGAATTCACTTATTTTAAAGGTCATGCTTATACGCAGATGTACTTATCAGACGGGCAGCAATGTATCAGGATTACATGAAGCATATCCCAATCCCAAGTCACCGAGGCTCTGTCATCCCATTTACCTCATGGATGGGATTGGGCAGATCCATTAAGCAGCTATACGGGCAGCCTCTTCATTACCTCACAAATATTCTCCTTAAGCAGTGGGATGAATTGAGAATTGGCAGCGAGGATGAATATAAGCCCTTAGACGACATAATTCATCCGTGCAAAGCTGAAGCCACAGTCTGGCTCATTGAAGAAATCCATCGGCTGACCTCTTCGCATTTTCATATTGCTAATCTCTGGAAGATGGACCCGATGTACAATAGTTTTGTTGATTCCATTTTCCCAACATTAGAGCAAACATCATGAAGCCATTTAGTTTAGAGGCTTTGTACTGTATCCTGCAAATTGTTTCAGTTAATATTATATTATATTTTCCTTTTGGTAAAACAAAACTGAACTGCTTCCTTGACCCTCTCCTCCATTTTTTCTCTTTTAACTGCTTTTGACTATTTTCCATTTTAATACATGGCTGCATCTCGGTATGTCTCCCAGGACACGGCTTATGATATTCCAATCCTAGTCACAATCCTGGATTGAAGATTTTATGAGCCACCTTTAATTACAGCATGTTGTGAATCTTTTTCACCGCAATTGAACAAAAGAAAATCCATACTTCTTCCACAATTTGAAACAAACAGGTTTTAAGTCCTTTGCTTTTCGGGATTTCTGTTTCCTGTGTGATTAGTGTATTGTTTGGGTTTTTGGCCCTTAAAGGCTCATCCTTTAACCCAAAAAAATAATAATTAGAGGCCCATTAGTACGTGCTTAACTTCAATTGCCAAGAGTGAAGTTTATTTATTTCTAAACCAGAGGTAAAAAATTGACCCAAAAAAAAAAACCAGAGGTAAAAAGTTTCTCTTTGTAATTCTGCTACCAATAATCTCTACAAGAACAGAATCCTTCCTTGAAAAAGTGATACCTGTTATTATCTCTAACAGTAATTTCCCTATTGTATACTTTTGACACTAATTTTGCAAATGAGTGACAATCAGAACACATTCGAAGATTTTTTACTACCCGTATGGGTATACCTTGACCGGTAGTGATTAATCCATAAGCCATGGCTAGTTTTTCACTATGTCTGCTGAGCAAATACTCTTTCTCCTGCTCATCAATGTCAAGTAAGACATTGGTTGTATCAGGAACATACCCCGCCTGGCTTAGCCTGCAGTTTATTTCCTGAAGCATTAACCCAATTTGGGTGTTCTCTGTGTGTGATTCATCACCAGAGGTGAACTCGTGAATCAATCCGTGAACCTCTATTGAGCTTGATCCAGGCACTTTCTGGACACCTTTCTCCTTCATTTGCAACCTAACTCTTGCTACATCGGTCCATTTTCCAGCTGATGCATATATATTGGATAGCAGCACATGGATCCCAACTCTGTCAGGGGCCAGTTGAGTTATCTTTTCAGCTGCATATTGTGCCAATTCAACATTTTTGTGTTTCCGACAGGCTGCTAGAAAAGATCCCCATATGACATCATTGGGTTCCATTGGCATGCTTTGCATGAGATCAAGAGCTTCTTCCAACAACCCAGCTCGACCAAGCAAATCAACCATGCATCCATAGTGGACAATCTGGGGACTTATTGCGTGGGTTTTTTCCATTGACCAAAAAAGTTCTCTCCCTTGGTCCACAAATCCACCATGACTACATGCCGTCAATAGTGCCACAAAAACAAAATCATCTGGTATCACCTCTTGTTTGAGCATCTCATTGAAAAGCTCAACAGCCCTTTTTGCATTTCCCTCCATTGCCATAACTCTGATGGCAGCAGTCCAGGCAGACACGTCCCGTTTTTCCATTTTTTCAAAAACATGCATAGCACTTGGAGGATCACCACACCTACAAAACATGTCAACCAAAGCCGTGCCAAGCTGCATGTCAATGTGAATGTTATTTTTCTGAATGTAAGTATAGACCCACTTAGCGAGATCAAGAGCTCCTAAATATCCACACGCAGAAGCAATGCCCACCATTGTCACTCCATCACCTTCAACCCCTTGGCTTTGCATCTCCCTGAATAGCTCTATTGCTTCCTCAAACATGCTCTCTTGAACCATGGCACCAATCATAGTGTTCCAAGATACAAGATTACTCTCTGGCATCTCATCAAAGATTCTCCAAGCTAATTCCATGTCACCGTCTCTGACCGAACCCGCAATTAATGAATTCCATGTCACCACCGTCTTGTTTGACATATGGTCAAAGACTTTGCAGGAAGCTTCTCTTCTGCCACATTTCATGTACATGTCAATGATGGCGTTGGAAATGTTGTCCCAACTTTCAAGTCCATTCCGTAAGACATAAGCATGAGATGATTTCCCAGCAGAAAGATCACCCAACTGTGCACAGGCTGCAATCGTAGATAACATCGTTACCTTATCCGGTCGCGGTCCTTTCTGCAGCATTTCATCCAAAACTACCAGCACTTCACTGGCCAACCCATGGTGCACGTAATTTGACATGATAGTATTGTATAGAACCAAATTCTTATCAGTACATTCATAAAAAATCCCCCTTGCAGTGCATATATCTCCGCATTTCATGTACATATCAACCAGTGCATTCACCATGAGTGTATTAAGTTCCACCCCCAACTCAGTGATAAAACTGCACACTCTTTTACCCAATTCAAGATCCTTCAACTTGGCACATGCGGATATAACACAAACCATGGTCACCGGATTGGGTTCAACACCAGCCTCCACCATCTCAAAGAATAGAGACACAGCCTCCTTAGCCATGTCCCTCCCAGCATAGCCATTGATCAAACTAGTCCAAGACACAACATTTCTTTCAAGCATTTTGTCAAACACCTTTCGTCCCAAGTCAACCTTTCCGCATTCCGCATAAAAATGTATCAAAGAGTTGCTGACAAAGATGTCTTTCTCAAAACCCATCTTGACAACCGCCCCATGAACTTGAACACCCTCAGAAATCGCCGTAATCTTCGAGCAGGCACTGAGCAAAAATGGGAAGGTGAACTTGTCAGGGACAATCCCCAACACTACCATGTGAACGTAAAGCAAGATTGCATCTTCGCCTAGCCCAGCTGAAGCATAACCTCGAATCAGAGAGTTACACGTGTACAAGGAACACGTGCTTCTTCCCTCATTATAATATTCCTTGAAAGCACTTCGAGCGTAGTCCAAGCTCTCATGGGTACCCATCTGAACACAAGCAGCAATGAGCTTGTTAACGTCACCACCGGGCTTGTGACAGAGGCCTTTCTTCATCATGTCACAGTGTAACTGCTTCAGCTCCTTCAGGGTTTTGCAGTTCTTCACAAGTGACTTATTATTAGGTGATGGGTTTGTTGTGGTCATGGCTTTGGGTTCCTTCTGACTTGTGGGAACTAAGAGAACAGGAGATGGATGAAGAAGGGTCGTGGCCATTGGTTTGGTGGGTGAGTGACCCAATACAAGTGCAAGTGCAAGTGCAACTCAACTCTGATTAGCTATTCTACACCCTAACTCACAATCAAAAATATCTGTCTGTCTGACTCTCAACCATTCATATGTTTAACCCGCTTCGACTCTTTGTACCTGCCATGAACAAAGTTTGGCCTTGGCATAGATGCTCATATGCATGTTTTTAATGTTTGTAATTGTCCTTCTTTTATTTCCACAGCTATGTTAGTTGAGAAAGACTTGCATGCTTGGTTGCTTGCTCTATTTTGTTCCCTAGAGATTTTAAGTGTATTTTTGTTGGGGCTTAGTCCCTTTTCATTCATTAGAAAAACAAAAAAAGAGTATTAGTCCTTCTACACACAAGCCGCGTTTCAATATTTTCTATTAAACATGTTTTTAATTTCTAAAAATATATGTTTTTTTTATTTTTTAAGTTTATTCATTTATGTTTTCTATATTTAATAAAATAATTTCCTTTTAGTATACTATTGTTCGTGGAGATGACAACTCGTAATAAATCAGATGAATGCCTTGCAAAAATTAACCTTGATGTATAGGATAATTATCCGCTGAATATGTATAGGTTTCAGTAAAGGCATGTATATTATATGGCTTTCTGGGTAGCCAAGCACCAGTAGAAGGGGAAATTTTGATTAGAGATTATAACCCTTTTTCATGCATAAATGAAACCAGTTTTTTTAGTACTAAATACAGTACCTAAGAAGCAATGAATTTGCCCCTTCAGCCTCCCTTTTAAAAAAAAAGTAGTAATGATAAAAACAAAGTAAATTCCCTTCCTTTCTTTTCACAATCATTCTCTCCACCATCAGGAAAGGATGTTAACTGGCAAAACCATAAAATACCAATTGCCAGTTGCTGTGCTGTGCTTCACCTCATCTCTTTGAACATATAACATATCACAATGATCAAGGATTAAGGATTCAATGATTAGGGACCCCGGGTTGGAGCAAAACAAAAGCAACCCGTAGTCTGGTCATCAGGTATCATTCCACCACCTTTGCTGGTATCAATTGCTTCTAGCATTCTCACCACCTCATCCATTTCTGGACGCTTGTTTGGATTTGCATCCCAGCATTTCCGCATGATATTCGCCAACGCGCTCGGACAACACCTTGGAATTTCGGGTCGTAAATTCTGAGCAAGGATACAACAAGCAAACATGAAATCCATGTTGAGTGTATAGCATACTAATCAAAGGCAACATTAAAAATAGACAAACATGTTCATGTTATGGTAGAATGTTCCACAAATCGAATCGGAACAGACCTGGCGGACAACAGCAGAGGACACATCAGCAAAGCTTAGATCTGGATAGGGCATATCACAGCAATAAATTTCCCACAAGCAAATGCCAAAGCTATAGACATCACATCTCCTGTTGTAAGGCTTACCATCCAGAACCTACACATACATTGTGTAATGCCAAGATTAATATTTAAAGCTAACAACTGCAGTGTTTTGAAACAGAACCATTGAGTAACTTGTCAGTTGCAACTTGCATATGTATACTTGAAATCATTTAAAAAACCATTAAAATGCTTATCAGGCAGTCCCATGGAAACAGCTAGCCACATGATATGATTATTTTTCAAAGCGGCATCGATATAATACCTCAGGCGCCATATAACCAAGGGTTCCAGTTTCACCAGTCATATCACTCGGATTCATAGCTTCAACGCGAGCAACTCCGAAATCAGCTATCTTTAGATTCCGACTAGTATCTAGTAACATATTCTCTGTCTTAACATCTCGATGGACTATCTTCTGCGAATGCAGATAGCTGAGACTGCATGCATATTGGGGAAAACAAAGATTCTATGTATCAGTAAAAGATTTGCAGTTTTTAACTGTAGGGAGAAAAAGAAAAGGGGACTTACCCTCTAGAGAGGTCCAAAGCCAGCTGAATCACAACCCTATAAGCAAGTTTCTTCCGCCTATTTTTTATTAAGTATTGTTTCAGATTTCCACCAGGAACAAACTCAACAATAACACAACATGCCCTAGAAGGAAGGGAATCTTGACCATCATTTGAAGGGTTTTTTGAGGGAATCTTAAGATTTGAAGTACCCATTGAAGCTCCAACAAACTGTTGCAGAAATAGACATAATTACTAGTCTGAAAAGTTATTCATCAATCCAGATTGCTCTGCGTAAGCATAAAAATAATTCATATCCCCTTTTAAAACTGAAAAAAGGGACAGGTAACTAAGCATGCAGAAGATAACAGAGAAAAGCTAAAAAATGTCATTACTAACAGCAGTGTGCTATCTGTGACAGCCACTTACTTTCATCAACTTTGTTAAGTATCAAGTAGCAGTCATTGATTTAAATAAATGAGATTTAAGACTATGAGTTTTTACTTTAGTGACATTTGGATGGTCGAGTTTGTGCCAGACAGCAACCTCCTGCTTAAAAGATGCCCGTAAAGCAGCAGCTTCAGCAGCAGTGGCAACACCATCCTCACCCCAGTCCAACACTTTCACTATGAAATTCAAGATAACAAATTCATAAGTCATAGAAAATATCTCTTCATTCTGCACTACTTCTACTAACCCACAAGTATAATAGAGTCAGTATACTGCTATACTCCCCACACCAATAACTTTTCTTTTTCTCATAAATTTTTTTAAGCACTCATAAAAAATACAGTTTTACATAAAGTGAATATCAGGAGTAAGTAATTTTTGTTTGATAAAAACTAAACAATTCCATTTATTTTGAAATTTATATAAGCTTTAGTTCTATTAGCAAGTAGGATATTTGTAGCCACCCAGCAAGGGGCCTAATTTAACTCAATTACTAAAACAAGCAGATGTGTCATTAGATTAAGACCAACAAGTGACAAAATTTCTTTTTCAATAAAAAAAATTGTCAGAACAGTTCAAACTCAAATCATAAGAGATAGGGGTCACAAATCATTAGTTATTTTTATTTTTTAACACTACGCTGAGGTCAAGTTCTCTATCTCACAAGTCACAACACCATCAAACTCAGGCATACATTTAAATAATAGTATTAAAGCAAAGCCTATTTGTAAACACTCAATTTTGTCTGAGTTTGTTTTCTAATTTCCTTTCTCATAAATAAACTTGGGCCAACTCAGGCCCAATAACCACCCGTTTTTAAATTCCTCTTTGCGAATCTTCGGTCGCTACACTATATAATCGATTTAAAAAAAAAAACTTTTTAGACCAAAAAAAAAAAACTTTAAGCTCAAAATTCACAGCTTATATTGAATATCTTCAATTCCATTGCACTCTTTTTCAGCAACAAAGACAACAGCCAGATTAAAAGTACACAACAAATAATATATTGCATACATACATACGTAGATGCACGGGCGCACATATAGATAGATAGATAGATAGATAGGTGCAATTGCAAATACCTGCAACGTCTTGGTTATCATATGTGCCCCTGTAGACAGTACCATAAGCCCCATGAGCTACAACATATCGCAAATCCAATTTGGCCAGATCAATCTCCCACTCCTCTGTAGGCCTCTTAGTCTCAATGCTTCTAGACCAAACCCTGCTCAGGTGCTTTTCCAGCTGGGCATCCAAACTCTTGAGATCAATTTTATCAGCCCTGAAAATCATGTCTTTGCTGCTATGGTTTCCAGCACCCTTCATCTTTGCATTCAGAGCCCCTTCTGCTTCCAATTCCATCTTTGGTGTCCTAGCACCCTCGCCTTCCAAATCCATCTGAAACACCCACAACTTCAAATCCCAAAACGAATTTTTGGACAACCCCAATGATGATACAATAGATTCTTTTTTTTAAAAAATAACATAAAATCAGCACCAAAATCGTTATTTTTAAAAAAAAAAGAGAGAGAGGTTGAAATATATGTGTGTATATATAAGAACTGATGACAAGAGCACTCCAAAAGTACGTCCCTTCGATATATCCAGCCTAGAAAATCGACTTTCCGCGATTCAAACACAGAATTTTCTCCTCGCCAACCATTTGTTTTATTGACTATGATGAATAAAAATTCGTACCAGAATAAATTAAAAGTAAAGCTATCAGAAAAGGACCCAATCCAAACTATTCCACGGCCAGTACGAATGAGCCAGAAAAATCAAATTTTTTTGGTGATTTTTTTTGTTTTCTAAAAAAGAGGAATTAGTATCTGCCAAAGCACAAACCTTGAAAGCAGCAACCACGAAGCAACCAACCAGCAGGAGCATCAAGCGAGCGAGGAAAACCCACACATGCAGAACAGATTAAGAATTACGCTAAATAAGAGAAAGGAACAGAAGCCATAGACGAAAAAATTGACTTTTTTTAAGGCCCAAAAAGAGATAGAAGGAAAAAAAATTAGTCGGTGCGTGAAGGGTGGAGGATACCTTTTAGCTTTTTTTTTTTTTGGAAGAATCAAAGGCTTTTGGCTTTAGATACAAGGGACAAAATGAGCATTGCAGAGGTTGTCATCACCAACTTTGAGATGCCAACAGAAACCGGATTCGAACAATACATTGCTCAAATCAAACTGGGTTCAGATGCTAACGCTATTTTTTTTTTTCCATTTTTGTTTCTCTCTCTTTCCTGGAATTGGTAAAGGAGCGATTTTGAAGGGCGAAACCACGGAAAAACAAAACAAAACGAAATTAAACCAGCGAGTAAACAACCCCAAAAATGAGAAACCAGCTATGAGGATCACAGAAAGAGGCGGAGATATCCCTGAAAATGGGGAGGAGGAGAGAGAGAGAGAGTTTCAAAATAGGCTGTAACAATGGAAGCTTCCCTTGCAAAACGCAAACAAACTACACCCTTCCCTTGTTTCAGTTTTTTGACAATATAGTATATAGTATAGTATATACTAACATTTGCGTATGTGCATAGTCGCATACATTTATATAGATTATAGACTAAGATTTTTGATATTAAAATATACCTTTTTGTCTGTTGTTGACAAGTATTTCCTGATTTCTTAATCTTAATTTTCGGTTGGAAAGGACAGGACAGGTCCTTTCTCCCCTCTGATTCCTGATATTCTTCTCTGTGGATTTTTTTTCTCATGAATCGCGTGGCATATCAGTACACAAGGACAAATCTACGGCACATTGTTTTGTTTACAATGGACAATTGTCGCTTACAAATAATTTCTGTCGTTTTACTCACTGTTTTCAGTATAAAGTTAAAATTAGTTAATTGCAATGAAAGGAATACACTGTTTTTTATTTTTGCGAGCAACGGAATACATTGATGTACGCATGGAAAGGAAATAAATCATATCCGTGTAAATAATAGTATAGCATAGATCCTCTTCAATCACAGTAAAACAAAACTTTATCAGAATGGAAAACTTTTAAGTATTATATTTGATTTCTTTGATATAAAAAGACAGCTGAAATTTGAGGAAAACAATAATAGTTTGACAAATAATATCGAGGAGGAGATTTCTTACTAAAACAAAAATTCCTTCATTAATTAGATACTTTTTTATGTGATATAAACATGCATATCCTTTAGACCAATATTTACGAAATTACACCGCTCACTTTGAAAACGTAAATTGCTTCTTTCTTCTTTTGCTGACAAAAAAAAATAAATTAGATTACTATCTGTGCCAACCTCCAATGGTTTTAATTGCTTTTTTTTTGACGAACGGTTGTAATTGCTTTGTTATTATGGAATTATAACATTAAAATAATTATATATAATTGTTCTTCCCAAAATGAGATGGTCATATTATCGGTTGTCACTTGTCACCTAAGATCATTGACTCATTGTCCTCTGTTTTCTCCATGCTAGTGAGTAGTGATGCTATTCCTCCTTTGATGTTTAGAGTGTGTATTCGGATTCACCTCCCTCCTTCTATTGAGCTTTTACTGCTTCATGATGTAATAGGAGCTTCCACTCCTTGTCTGCTTAGTTTTTCCATTTTTGGTTCTGCCCTTCCTATTATTAGAAAAAAATTGTCATGGCAGTAAGTCCATTAATTAGTTATTGAATGGTCATTGGGAATTGGTAAATACACCAATTTTTTTGGACATACACCCCACATTTAAAAAAAATACCATTATACCCTCATTGATTTGTTTAATTTTTTTTTCAATTTCACGTTGTTACCGTTACCGGAAACTGAGTTTCCGGAATGCATTTTTGCATTCCGGAAACTCCAGGAAAAATTTACATTCCAGAAACTCCAGGAAAATCCAGTTTCCGGAATGTATTTTTGCATTCCGGAAACTCCAGGAAAATCCAGTTTCCGGAATGCAAGCAAATTTGCAAACTTCAGTTTCCATACAATTTGTATTCCGGAAACTCCAGTTTCCGGAACTCCAGTTTCCGGAATGCAAATCTGTATTCCGGAAACTGGGGGTGTATGGCCAGTTTCCGAAAAAGAAACGAAATCAGAAAAAAAAACCCAAACAATGAGGGTATAATAGTAATTTCTTAAATAAATGTGAGGTATATGACAAAAAACTGAAGTGTATTTACCAATTCCTATGGTCATTTAGTGAATGGACCAAAATTGATCACTGAAAATATAAGGACTAAAATGGAGTGAAAGAAAATACATAACGAACAAAGTTGTTCAAGCACTATAAAAATAAGAGACTAAAAATATAATTAAATTTAAAATAATTTATTTCAATACAAAGTCGAAAGTGATGTTTTTTTTTAATTAAAGTGTGATTCTCGCATGAAACATGGTCCTTATACACGATCAAAAATTCAAAGTGTATTAAACTTAGTATTAAAATAGTAATAAAAGTAATATTAAAGATCGTACCAAAATTACTTTTAATATTATCATGCGCTTTGACACGGTGTGTCGATTGGCATGCTTTGATGCCTCAATATATTTATATTACTAAATTATATTATATATAAGTTAGCATGATTCATAAAGTAGAACATTGAAATTAAACTACTTTGATCATTGAGAGTGTCAGACAGTGTTACTTTGGTCTCTGACAAAAACGAATTAGTCATTTTGGTCCTTAACTGTGAGTCGTTAGTCATTTTGTTCTCTGAAAATGATTACTTATTGTCGTTTTAGTCCCTAAAAATAATTACTTAAATGTCATTTTAGTCCCTGAAAATGATTATTTTCTTAATGGCAAGGACCAAAGTGACTAATTCGCATCTGTTAGGGACCAAAGCGACACCGTCTGGATCAAAGTGATTGTTTACTCTTAAAATTTTAAAATAAAGTACAGTGGCGCAAATGACTAAGTGTCCGTTTATTTTAGATTTTGGTGGAATTGTGTTTGATAGAATTGTGTTTGAAGAATTGATTTTAAAAAAATTGTGTTGAAAAGAATTGATTTGTGTTTGGTAATAATATTTTAAAAGTGTATTCAGAAAAATTGATTGTGTTTAAATGATAAGGGTAAAATCACTTTTGATGTGTAAATATAAAAAATTGTGTGAGTCTTATACCCAGAATTGATTTTGACAAACAAAAAAATTAATAGATTCTTACTTCCATCAAAATTAATTTTATTCCCCCAAAATCAATTCTTCTAATAGATTCTTACTTTTCATCAAAATTAATTCTATTCATCCAAAATCAATTTTTAATTTTTTTCGTTAAATTACCAAACACTCTACTAAGTTTTTGCCAATTTCAAAATTTCAAAATCTAAAACAAAGGAGCAATAAATATTTAGAGATAAGATTTTTTTTGACTGAAATATTTAGAGATAAGATAACAATTATTAAAATGATGTGTGTGATGGCAGTCCCGGAGTCTGCAACGCATATTATTATATGAAAAATCCATATTTGATTTAGTCAACGGCTAACCAAAATCCATTAGCTTCATCGATTATCTCAAAGAAATATGGTTATCCTACCTATCCATGATACGTACGAGTGTCCTTGGTGCGTGTCAAATCATTCGTCTCTGTTTCTCTTTTTCTTTTTCCCTTCCTGGGATATCGTTGTCGTTTTATTTCACGATGACTAGCATTTCCTTTATCATTTTCCTTCGAATAAAGATTGGTAGACACCTTTTAAAGTATATATCACTAAAAAGAGATAAAATGGGATGAAAAAAAAATAATAAAATAATAAAATATGTGATGTAATAATTAAAAAAAAATAAAAAAAATAAAAAATATTAAATAGGTGGACTGAATTTTTAGATATACATATAACATAGCTCTTTTCCTCAAACTCTGCTATAGCAAAACAAAAAAAAACAATGGGACACTACGCGATTTATCTTTTTCCTTTATCTTTTTTTGTTCATGAAGCCTTATGATAAAACTTGTCTTCCAAAGTTGTTATGGGAAACTACGCGGACTGCATATCAACTTTGATTTTTGATCAGTGCATGAGGGCATTATGGAAGGGGAAAACAGTGTTGAAAGACCAAAAAAAAAAACAAATTTGAAGGACAATAACTACTCCACAAACAAGTGGTTTTTAGAATCTACGTACTAGAGAACCTGATCACTGATAAATAATATTCTCCAGATGAAATTTCAAAATAACAAAAGGACAATACTAAAGAATATTATTATATGCGACAAAACAAAAGAATATTATTGGTTTATACGTTTTTTTTTCCATTTATAATGTATTTCTCTAAATCGTGTTATTATATTTGTGTGGAGAAAAATAAAATATTTTATTTTGTATTATTCTTTCTGTTATCTCTTATATATTTGACAAATTAAAAAACACATGTATGTTCCTTTAGTTTGTTTTTCTTCTTTTCCAGTTGTCGATTTTGCTTAAACTTGTCGATGCCGTGACCCATATCCAGCTATTAATGGGGGGTGCCGGTAAATACACCCCACCATTTTGGTCATACACTCCACTTTAAATGATATTTTACTTTTATACTCTCATTGATTTTTTTTTTTCCAGTTTCGCGTTTTTGCCAGAAACTTAATTTCCGGAATACATTTTTATTTGTGTTCTAAAAACTCAAATTTTTGGAATACAAATTTATATTCTGAAAACTCGAATTTTCAAAATATATGCGAAAAACTAAGTTTTTATACATTCCGAAAACTCGAGTTTTCGGGATTTAAAAAAATATATTCAAGAAATTTGAGTTTCAGGAATTTAAAAAAATATATTCCAGAAATTCGAGTTTCCGGAATACAAATTTATATTTCAGAAACTCAAGTTTCCGGTAAAAATATAAAAATGCATTCTGCAAACTAAATTTTCAATAAAAGTGTGAAACTGAAAAAAAAAACAAATCAATAAGGGTAGTTTAGAAATTTAATGGATTAAATAGAATGTATATCTAAAAATGGAGGTGTATTTACCAACACCCTTAATGGGACACTGGATTAAGTCTTCTCATGCAGTTCTTTTATGGACCCATATCCAGCTATATCCATATTTCTTTTTAAAAAAATACGGGTCCATTGACAAGTCTGTTCGGCCGAAGCCTATGAAGAGTTAGAATGGGCTAACAAATTATAAACTCATGATTAATTTGATCTAGTTTTTTTTTCTTCTTTTGGTGAATTAAGTCTTCTCATGCAATAGATAAACATGTCTTTCCATTCTTTTGTTAAGATTTACACTGATTTTATTAAATCACATTAATTAATTAGGTGTCTAGAAATCATTACAAAAGGATTGCTAAATTAGCAGGTTTTACAAGCAATTAGACGGGTCATAATATTATTTTATTCTTCACAAAATAAAATGATTGTATACATATTTTTATTTTTATTTTATAAGTAAACTTAAAAACAACTTTTAAATATAAATATTAAATAAAGTCATTTCAGAAGGCATCTGATCCTTAATAATTACCTGTAATAAATCTTAGCTTGTTATTGTTTTTTCCATTTAAAATATCTTATAATTTTTCCAACGGAAATGGTTTCAAGGATTTGCAAATGATCACCAACCCGAGTTGGAAGTATTCAAAGTCAAAACCACTCGTTGACCGAAAAAAGTCAAACAACTCTCTAAAACTGGCTTTGAGGGATTAATTCGGTATGATCACTTATAGGAGGATATATATTTACCTAATGGTTAACGGTTATACCGAATCTATAGCCGTTTGCATTATCCACAACCACAGCCTGATCTGAACCCACTTCTGATAGCTCGTGTTGAAGATTGTAAGCTGCATAAATGGAAATGGCTTTGGGAAGGTTAATTATCTTTGTGTGGTCATAAACATTGCGCTTATACAATCACACCACGTGCATTCTGTTTCTCAAGTCTCAACTTCTATATAAATGGATTCCATGAAGAAGATTATGATCTACAAACAATAACATCATTTCATTCGAGTCTCTGTTTCATTACATTTTATCTACATCAAGAAATGGCTTTCAGGGCAGCGGTAAAACAACACCCCCCCCCCCCCATTTTCTTTTTAAATCTTGGTTATGATTTTAATTTTAGAAGACAAAAATCCACAAAAAAATGAATAATTTCTAGAAACTATTTCCTTTTTAAAACCATTGTTTCTAAATTTTGTTTTGACCAAATGTAATTGGTTTTGGTAACATTGCAGAATAATTTGCGAGTAACGCTGATTGAACTTGGAGGAGGAAGGCGATCATTTGCTACCCACACCATCCCAAAACTGAAGCCCGTGTCCCCAACCATAGATGCTGCTCATCGCGATGCTCATTCCACTTCTAGGTGTGTATCTAACAAATGTGACAACAACAAAAAAAACAGAGAGATGGACTCAAAACGACAATTGATTAATCTCTACCTTAAATTTTATTTTCCTTAAAGAAAAAAATACATTGTGTTTACGATAACAACTTAATTACTATGCATAGTCAAAATAAAAAAATTTACACAAAGGTGCAATCATATTTCAATGTAGATTTTTGTACAGATATTTTAGAAAATAACGATACAAAGTTGCACTATAATGAGATATGATTGGATGTCTGTGTCTGTGTGTATAGCAATTAAACTCTTACAATAATTGTTTTTTATGTGATTCTATATTGGTTTTAATAGAAAAATAGCGATGATTAGGAAGGTGTGTGTTTGATACGTAATTGGTGACGTGGTATATATATATATATAGGATGAGCACTCTGAAGGCAGAGTTGGCGCCAGTGTACATAGTGTGTGGAATGGTGGTGGTGGCAGTGACAATTGGAACACACACAGCGTTTCAACAACTGGCGCGGTCACCGGCGGTTCACGTGAACAAGAAGAGAAGAGAGACGATGCCAGAGGTGTCAGATCCGGATCGCACCATCAACTCCGCCAACAAGTTCATCAACGGCTCCTTCCTCAGGAAAGTGTCTCACATCCAAGACAGCAACCCCACCCTCCACGACCCTGTCCACCCCAATCCTTTCACCCGGTATAAATAAATCCATACATACATATATATATGAAACTCCCATTCTTATATCATATCTATGACTTGAGTTGAGATCACTAATTAATGAAGGTGCTTGCTTAATTAATTTGTTAATGCAGTCCTCGAACCGCTGAGACACTGAAGACAGTGGGCATTGAACCCACCAGGCGTTGATCTGCTTTCATAATTTAATCAAAAGTGGTGGCCTGACCGATCTTGATCAGTCGTTTGTGTATATATCTATATCTATATCTATATCTATATCTATATATATGTTGGTTGCTTCCATCTTCAATTTTCGGTATTTGAAAATGTAAGATGAGAAGGTGTTGAGTAGTTTGTGGATATCGTTTTTTTTTTCTTCTTTCAATGTTGCGCTTGTAAATTTGGTTCGTGTTTGATGTTAATTAGTCTGCACTCTTCAATGCGGCTTTCAGCAGCCCAGTGCTGTGTATTGTACATACTACATAATAATAAATAAATTCTGAAATAAAGCCACCGCGGCATTTCTAACTTTAATTAATTAACATTACGCTCTTGCATTATTGCTTGCGTCTCAGATCGGTTGATTCAATTATTTGACATGAAAGTTTAATGTCGCTAACAATATTGATTATTACTGTATTTTATATTTTCTAATTTGCATAAAATTATTACTCTAGTACTCTAAGCTTGAAAATGAAAACAGTAAGATTTCGAGAAGAGGACAACCTGATTAGTGGACAAAATTTAGCATGCCCCCTATTCCAGAAACGGACGTGAAGCCAAACAAGAAGTAATCAAGGTATCAGACAAATGTACCCAAAAACATTAAGAAAAGAAAAAAGCAATGGAAACAAAAGGAAAGCGTTAATATATATTTTAAAAAAAAGGAAAAATAAAGCGTTCGGTTCCATTTTGGATTATATTCCTCCTGAGATCCTGATACCTGCAGGAATAGATTATCCCTTATTCCCTTTTGTTGTTTGTCACAAACAATTGACACGAACACTGCACCCTCCTTGATATTGGATCTTCCTCCCATATTTAATTTTTAATAATTAATTAATGACTTTTGGCCTATCTTTTGGTCAGATCTATAGCAATTCCGTATCTACAAATTAAAAAATAATGAAGCCAACTACCCCATTTATAATATTTGTCAATTACACTGTTTTCTTAAATAAAAAAATAAAAAAAAAATCCAGAGTTTTGCGACCCCCTCTTCCCCTCATGAGTGCCTCAATTGAAGGCTAGCCCTCCAATGCTTGGCCTATTTGTTCTTCACTAATCGAATATTACAAACAAGTGATCGAAGATTCGAAGTTAAATATTTTACAACTGTAACACCCAAATTAAAAGACCATGTTTTATTGTTATATATATTTATATAGAAATAAACAGTCAGGTAATTAAAGTTGAGAGGATCTCCTCCATTTATATGCCAATTTTTCTAAAGAGACCGAGTCTCCATTGTTTATTTGTAGGAACATAAAATATGATTAATGATGAGGATATAAAAAAGTTGGTAATTGAGCCTGCCATTGCCAGCCATATGGCACGTGACAGACAAAGTACGCATGTTACTCAAATAGTCAACACTTGCAACACTATGATTTCGCATTCGCATGAACTTCATATCTCCCAGGGAATGTGGGGGAGTAGGTTGGAAAAGAAACCAAATGAAAACTGAAAAGACATACACACCCTTGACCACTCCACTCTTTCATCATTGCTTCATCCCTTTTTTCACATTATTATATATTTCTTTGCTTTCTTGTTGTTTGTATTGATGTGTGTGGGATAAATCACGTGATGAACACCTATCTTTATGCCCAGGGACCACCAGCCTTATTATTAAAGGGGACCTCCTAGTATAACAGTTTGGCACCCAATCTTCGGAAAAGAATAAACGGTGCAAATTGGAAACAGAGGGATAAGAAGGCATGCAGAGGCATGCTCGTGAACAACTTAAATTTTGCACCTCTCCTTCAAATCTGTCACAAAAACATCAGTATATGTACGCAGCAATGATAGATCTAAATAGCCTGCTGATCCTTTCACCCCAATCACCGTGTTGTGTCCACTTAATTACTTGGTAAACAAAGTCCATGTTATTCAGCAATACACACATACCCACTGATACATAAAAACCTAAAGTCATGCAAACAGAAATAATTGTTTCACACCACCAACAATACCATCGATACCATACATTAATAAGACCTCCTCCGGAACCGCTTTTGGATTAAGATATGCTTAAGTTAATAGGTAATTATTTAACGATCCTAATATTGAATCCTTAAGTTAATTATTTAATCAAAATTTATAAGTATTCTAATATTGAGTGAAGAAATATTATTGAATCTAATGAATATAATTTAGTTGGCAACACAATGCTGAGTTTGTGGATGGAGGATCAATGCTTGATTTTTCACAAAATGGATAAAGAGTTTTAAATGTGACTAAGTTCCTAATTGTAGGCCAAAGACCCTAATTACGGTAGTTTAAAAAAAAGAAAAATTAATGGAAAACAAAAATTTCTTAAAATTGAAAAATTAATTAAAAAATAAATTAATATAATTTTCTTTGACGAGAAATAAATATAAATTTAATTTGATATGAAAACTGCAAAATATATCCTATAACTTGAAAGTAACACGTAATTTGATTAAAAGACAATATAATTTCATAAAGATAAAGATATGTGTTAATATTATCTAGTTTTTTTTTTTGGTCAAATTAATATTATCTAGTTTAAAAGTGAATTTTGTTCATACCAATATTTTTAATTGACATATTAGTCCGTTGTGGAAAAAAAAATCAATTTATCCGCGGGTGATATGAAATGTGTACACTCCTCACTTTTGATGCATGCTCGTCATGAGAGAGTGGGGACTTGACTTGACACCCATAGATAGGAGGCGAAAATTAGAATTTAGAATTAATAATAAGGCTTAATTGCAGTCTTAGTCCCTCATCTTTCGTCTTTGTGCAATTTTAGTCCTTCATCTTTTAATTGAGCCAATTGGGTCCCCTGTGTTTTATAAGTGTGCAATTTTGGTCCAACTGTTAATTCACAAACAGAGTTAGCTGACGTGGACAAACGTTGCTGACTAGGGATGCTGAAATGGCATCCTATGTGGCATGTGAACTTTGACTGACCAATCAAAAATTTACACCTAATAAAATAAAATAAAACATCATCTCTCTCTCTCTCTCCCCTGCTTCGCCTTCCCCTTCCCCCCTCTCTCTCGTCCTTCACCATCATCATACTGATTCTCGGGAGAACTTCCGTTTCTCCCTTTCTTCTTCTTGTTCTTCTCGTTGCCATTGGTGTCCGGTCCAGTGTTGATGTTTCCAATCTTCCCGTATGTGGATCTGCAAGAATGCGAAGCTTTCCCCTCTTCTCTTCTCGTCGTCACAGCAAGGTGGTGGTGGTGGTTCAGTTCCGGTGGAGACGTTTCAGAGCCACGTGTGCCAGCTGAACCAGTCTCCCTGGGATGTGACCAGTCTCCGGTGGAACCAGTTCCAGAGCCACGTTTCAGAACCACCTCCCTCCCTTTCTCTATTTTTCTCAGACCTAACCGATAGGGTTCTCCTCCTTCCTCACACACCCTCCGAATTCTCCTCCATTCCCTCCTAGCTCCCAATTAGGTTAATGCTTATCCCTCATTTCTCACCTATTTCGTTTCTCTCTACTCCTCCACCCAGTTCGAAGACGAAGACGAAGACGATAGCTTCACCGCCGTGAATAATGGCAGCACTGGCGTTAGGGTTTTTTTTATTAGTGTTTTTGTTGAAAGCTTAATGCTGGACTGAAATCTATTGGTGGTGGTTGTGGTGGGGTTAAGGTTGTGGTTGTGGTGGGGGATGGTTGTGGTTGGGGTGGGAGATAGGGGCTTGGGGAGATCGGGGGATGGTGGTTGTGGTTGTGGTGAGGGATGGGGGCTTGGGAAGATCGGCGGATGGTGGTTGTGGTTGTGGTGGGGTTGTGGTGGGGGATGGTTGTGGTTAGGGTGGGAGATAGGGGCTTGGGGAGATCGAGGGATGGTGGTGGTTATGGTTGTGGTGGCGTTGGGGGCTTGGTTGCTGGGGGCGGCTGGAGGAAGAAGTGGGGGGAGGGAGGAGAGAGAAAGGGTTGGCTGAGAGTGTTTACAGCTTGGATTTTTTATTTTAATTTTAATGATGTGTAAATTTTTAATTGGATGGACTCAAACTCACTTGCCACATAGGATGCCATTTCAGCATCCCTAGTCAACAATGTTTGTCCACGTCAGCTAACTCTGTTTGTGAATTAACAGTTGGACCAAAATTGCACACTTATAAAACATAGGGAACCCAATTGGCTCAATTAAAAGATGGAGGACTAAAATTGCACAAAGACGGAAGATGAGGGACTAAAACTGCAATTAAGCCTAATAATAATAATAATAATAAGGCTTTAATATTAATTTAGTTCCTGTAAAATTTTGGATTTTGAATTTAATTCCTATAAAAAAAATTAAATTTTTTTGGTCCTCGTTTTTTTTTTAATTTAGTTCCTTGGTAGGGTTGACCGCTGATGTGACACACTTAAGTGCCTATGTGGCTTATTTAAATGTCCACGTCAACACCACGTAAGTTGACACGTCAGCATCACACCTTCTCTCTCTCCCCTTTCCCTTCCCCACCCTTCTCTCTCCTCGGTCCTCACCCCCCCACCACCACCACCCCCACCACCACCACCCCCCCCCCCCACCACCAAAAATACCTCTCTACCCAGAATCTAACAGAGGAAGGGAATGGGTTCTCGTCACTGGAAAAATCACGGCCAAAGCCACTTCCACCACCACGAGCACGTCCAAACCCTCGCCCACCTCCACGGCCGCCACGAGGAGCTTCATTTCTGGCCTCCCTCACTATCAATAACATGGATAAAACAGATCGAAATCGAAAACAGATCCCCAATTTCGAAATCAAAAACAGATCCCCATTTCGTTGTTGTTGTTGCTCTACGATTTTCGTTTTTGATGTTCTTGTTGTTGTTGATGATGTTGTTGTATTTGCAGATTTTCGTTGTTGTTGTTGTATCTGTAGATTTTTGTTGTTGTTGTTGTTTCCATTTGGTGGTGAGGGTGGAGGAGGAGGTGGTAGAGGTGGGGGTGGTGGTGGAGGAGGCAGAAGAAGGAGGTGGGGGTGGTGGAAGAGGGATGGTGGAGGTGGTGGTGGTGGAGAAAGGGGAGAAGGAGGTGGGGGTGGGGGTGGTGGTGGAGGAGGCAGGAGAAGGAGGTGGGGGTGGTGGAGGTGGGGGTGGTAGAGAAGAAGATGGACTAAGACTAAATTCAAAACACGTATTTTTTACGGGGACTAAATTCAAAACACGTATTTTTTACATGGACTAAATTCAAAACCTAATATTTGTATAAGTATGTGTCAGGTGACGTGTAAGCCACGCTGGTGCCACGTAGGAATTTTATAGGGACCTCCCAGTACCACATCAGCGGCCAACGCCAGTGAGAGACTAAATTCAAAAAATAAAATAAAACGAGGACTAAATTCAAAAAAATAAATAAAATAAGGACGAAAAAAGTTTAACTTTTTTTATAGGGACCTAAATCAAAACCTTCTTATATTACAGGGACCAAATTAATATTAAAACCTAATAATAATAATAATTAATAATTGGTACTATGCTTTTTGTGTAAAGATAAAAAAAGACTGAAGACTGATGGGAACGGCCCAACAAACACACAATAACGTCTTCCGTTAGTTGTCACCCGAAACAAAGGTTAGTACGTTGTGAGTGAATAATTAAATTGGGTGGTGTGGAAGTGCGTGTTATGGGATTGCGCTCTACACTGGTGAATGGAGCCTCTTGTCCAGTTGTCCTTCTCCAATTTGTCTTAGAATTCAGGTCTGCATGATTTGCGTACCAGGTACGCGAGTGTTCACGAGTTTCCGTGTGCCTCAGTAACACCACACCTCTCCCTTTTCAAATTCGCCGCGCGCTCAAACGCGATGTGTGTGCCTTCGTGACGTGTCATCTTATCTTGTTTCTAGTCACCTCATCTTAACGGCTGCGCCCTACGCCAGATTCCGAATCCCTCTTTTCCCTTTTTTCTTTTTTTTTCATTTTTTTATAAATACTAGTAAAAGCAACTTATAACTTAATAGTTATATAAAGGGTGATGATATTTGAACATCTAATAATTTTTTACACCCATTTAATACTTTTTCTTCTCTTTCAACATTTCATTTTTTGTCACATCATATCACCTATTATATCTATCACTTATCTCTCATCTCTCTTTTTATCTCTCTAGGTGTGTACACCCATGGGATGTCTATGCAATATTTTCCTTATATAAATTATAATCATTTCCACAAACACAAACGGTAATTTATTGGGTATCAAACAGGCTATTTAATCGTTTTCAATGAAATGGAAATATTTTGGTTGAGATATTCTTCTTAATTCAACTCAAGGTCTTAAATCGTTTTTGAGATTTTACGAAAACTACTACATAAAACAAATGGGCTGTGAAACGTTTTCTAATAAAAATGGTTTCTATAACATCGGTTGAAGAAATTAATATTGGATTTCAAGCCATTCTCTTACGCATTAAAAACTCGAGGATATGGATTTTTTTAACAGCTTCACGTGAATTGAAGTTGAAGGAAAACAATAATTATGAGTTAATTGAATCGCAGTCTTCCAAATACGTTGGAGATATAAATATATTATTTATTCTGTTGGAATGGGATCATGATTGTAATACCTACCTCTTTCTGATCTTCACAGAATTAAAAAGAAAAATATTGCATTGGTTTAATTTTCAGTAGAAGTTTGGTAAAATTATTATGGCGCATTTGATCACTAGAAACAAAATATCATTATAATTATTGATCAAAAAAAATATCATTATAATTAGTTCACAATATTGAATTTTTCAGTAGAAGTTTGGTAAAAATAATTATGGGGCATTTGATAACTAGAAAGAAAATATCATTAGAATTATTAGTTTACAATATTGAAATATCCAACCAAAATCCTCCCACTTGCTTAATTACCAGTTGCTTTTTATGATTTTATCACATGCTAAAAAAAAGCTCACTCCTCGGCACATCAAAAGAAGAAAGTTCTCATAGAAGAAACTGTTGATAATTGGCATTCAGTAACACAGATTTTCCATCATTTAAATACAGCATAAAACGCCAAGTGATAAATATTTTTTTTTGGAGATCATATCTACTACAACTTACTCCACCATAAATATTATATTATAATCAACAGTGAGTAAAAAAGTAAACCGAAAAAACAGCGAGTAAAAGAGAAAGAGCAAAAAACAAAGTGATGAATTGTTTTATTTTATTGTACCGAAAGAAATTGACAAAAAAAAAATAAACCGAAAAAGAAGGAAAAAAAGAAAACGGTAGAAGAAGAAAATCCAGGAACAGTAAAGATAGAGAGGATCTGGATTCTGAACTGTAATGAGTTACTTTTGCGATAAAAAATGAAAAGGAGGAAGGAGGGAGAGAGAGAGAGAAGATCAGGAGTGAATAAAATAAACAAATAAATAAATAAGAGGAAAAAGAAAGAAAAAAGAGGGAGGAGCGAAAAAACAAAACACAAACATTAGACCGACAGCTGTGGAAGGATGGTGGTAGGGCAGGGGCATGTTGTCCCCACCACAAAATCTTTCTTCTCCCGCCTTCACGCTCCTTGAATCCTTCCTTCTCGTCAACCTCATTCTCATCTGTTCCTCGTTAGTGAGAGAGAGAGAGAGAGAGGGTGATGTAGTGGTGCTGCTTCTCTGGACATGGACACACCAGAGAGGAACCAGATCAACGCTCCCCTCGCTCAGTTCGAGGTTTGCTTCACCACCACCCACTCCCAAACTCCCCATTTTCCGTTTCTTCATCGCCTTCAATTTCCTGGGTTTTGTGGTTTTCTCATGGCCACATTTGTGTGTGGATTTTTTCCTGAGTTTCTCTGCGTCGTTGCATGTGTTTGATTAGACAGTTTAAGATTTCAGTTGATTTTTTTTTTCTAGCTTGAAGATTTCTCTCTCTCTCTCTCACACACACACACACACACATTTTTTTTTTTAACCTTTTTATGAAAATTGTTTCTCTGTAATCCTGTTCAAGTGTCAGTGACCATTCTCTCTGTGAGTTGGTTGGTTTCTTATTTTAGGAATTCTCGGAAGAAGCCTTGTAACTTCACTTCTGTAGATCTCTCGTCATGTTTTTCATTTTTAAGTCCTGTTAATACTTGGTTTTGCTTTCTGTCAAAAAATTTGTATTTGCAGTCAAATTGACAAAATTCTGAGTTTCTTTTCTTTTTTTCACTTTTGTTTAACTCACTCTTCTCTCTCTCTCTCTCTCTCTCTCTCTCTCCTTCTGCGGATGTTTCAGCGGATTCGACCGGCTCTAAAGCCTTAAGTGCAATATTTTCCCCCCCGAACTTGATGAGAAGTCGCATGCTGGTCTCAATTTTTAAGTTTCTACAATATTCTGTTTTTGAGTCAATGGTCATTCTCCTTTAGGTTTTATCCCTCAGTGGGTTAATTTTAGGTCAATTAACCTTTCTACAATCTTCTGTGAGTTCTGTCCATAATGTGCATATGTATACTGTTCAATGAGCAATTCCTTGTCTGATCTGGTCCATTAACAAATTATTTATTTTTAAATTTTTTTCTGATTTGCTATGGTTGTTGGTAACCTTTGAAATGATCATCTCCATGTTTTTTCTTAATGCAACACAAGTTGAACTTCATTTCTGTGCGTATATGATATTGCACTTTAATTAATCTATGTTAACTGTATACTTACCCTTTGCTATATGCAGGATTCACCTGTATTCAACTATATCAATAATTTATCTCCTATAAAGCCCGTTAAGTCTGTTCCCATATCTCAGACGTTTAATTCACTTAGCTTTTCATCCCCTCCATCTGTTTTCACATCACCCCATGTCAGCTGTCTCAAGGAATCTAGATTCCTACGGAGGTAATTTTGAAATCCCTTAATTTTTTTTTACCTTGTTTACTGTTCGTTGATAATTTTGAGTTACACTTATCTAAGTTACCCATTTCTGATGGTTACCCATTATTCATCTCTAGACATGACCCATTGGGTGAATCAAAGCCTAAGGTTTCATCTGAAGATGTAAATAAAGTTGACTCAAGTCAAGAGGCTCCTGCAGATTCTACTCGTGCACATCATAACTCAAGTGGATTACAGGAAAGTGCTGATCAAGGGATTTCAGTAGGAGATGCTTCAATTGAGCTATCCAGTGAACAGGCAAAACTCTCAGCTGAGATACCACAAGCCTTACCGTATAATTGTGGTAGTCCTAGCTATGATCCTCCACTTTGTGGTGATGGGGCTAACTCTCTTTTGGAATTGCCTTGTGAGGCTTCATCAGATGCTGCATATGTTCAGGAAGGCTGTAAAACAGATTCAGTTGAGCCTGAAGTGCATCTTCAGGGAGCATCTCAGATCGATCCAAAGTGTGAAGGCCCAGACTGTGTTTGGGACAGTCTAATTCCCAATGCTACTGAGCTGTTAATTTTCAATTCCCCAAATGAAGCAGAAGCTTTTAAGGGTATGATGCAGAAACCATTGGGATCTTCTATACAACTTTGTGATATTATGTCCCTGCTTCCACAATCTACCATCAATAATGGTCAGAAAATGCACATGGTTGATTCAGTTGCTTCCAGTTCTGAACACAAAATTGAAGATCATTGTTCTGAGCCAATAGCAGCGACAGACACTGACAATCTTGCAGATGTTGCTTTGATGACTAGCAATCCAAATGAGAAAATGGATGATAAGGTAGGAAAGTAAAGTCTGGTAGTGTTGAGGTTAATTATCAGTACTATAATTTTTCTTTCTTGTAGTTGTATGTTTCCATGAGTTTATCCCATAGGCATGATTTTCTAGGCTATGGGTATGAGTACTGGTATGAAGTATGGATACAAAACTTTTTTTCTTAAAAAATATTCAACTGTGAATGGTGTATTTTACAGGTGTTTATACTAGTACACCATTAAATCCTATAAACATCCTATTTCACATTTTAATGTGCATAACTGCATATTTTTATTGGTATTTACTATGATTTGTATTAAAGATACTGAATCACTGTTGTCAACCAGAACTTTCTAACAACAACAATAACCTAGCCTTTCCCACTAGGAGTACTTTGTAAATACATCATAGCAAAACTGAATCATTATATTTTCAATTGATATTTTGCTGCATTTTCAATGACTTTTGATATTGTTCCGTTGTTCATATTCCCTAAAATATGCTCAGTAAGGAAGGGTGTTATATGACATTTTATATTCTCTTGTGGTTTATAAATTTTTGAAACTTGTTTTTTTGTTTCTACTTGATTTATAAATGTCTTAAACAAATCAATCACTCTAGAAGCACTTTTGTGTTTTAAGCTTGTTTCTGTCACCCACCGTGGTATTCGGAGGCGCTGTCTTGACTTTGAGATGGCCAGTGTGCGAAGGAAGAACTCAGATGATAATTCAAACACCGGTTCTGGTACATCACAGTCTGAAGTAACAAATGCTGCAAATGAAAAGCAACTGCTTCCTACCAAACGCAATGCAAATTCACAAAGGTGCAGTTTGCCAGGAATCGGTTTACACTTGAATTCACTTGCAACCTTAAAAGATTACAAAGGCATAAAAAATGAAAAGTTGTCTTCTGGAAGACAGCTCAGCCTGCCCAGCTCTAGTTCCATGCAACTCTCTACAAGCCAAGAGCATCAGCATCTATCGGTGGTATCGGTATCATCTGAAAGAGAATTGGATCCATCAGACAATGGGGTTCAGCCTGCTGAAGATTGTTCCCAGGCATCAGCTTTCATGGCCGCTGAAGATTTCAATCAGAATAGCCCCAAAAAGAAAAGGCAAATGCAGTTATTATTGTCCATGCTTATGCTTGATAAATTCCATCTCACTGGTTTTTTCCATTCTTCATTTGCCTTAATACTAAGTTGGATTTGCAGGCGTAAGATGGAGCCAGCTGGAGAAACTGAGGGCTGCAAACGTTGTAATTGCAAGAAATCAAAGTGTTTGAAGCTGTAAGTTGAAATGAATTCTTTTTTATTGGGGGGGGGGGGTTGTTTTCCAATGACATTAGGTACTATATGCATATGCTGTGATGACTTCTATCTATTTTTATTTATTAGCTATTAGCTATATATAAGTTCTAGTGTGCTATGTTTATTAATTTGTGCTGCACTAATGAAATTCTAATCTAAAATCTTAAAATTCAGATATAATATTATCTGATAAACATCCTTCAACCAGCCTCTTTGATTAAAACCTCGAAAACCAAGTAAGCTATGTTTTTACATTCTGTAGAATTTAAATGACTCTTGCCAAGCAATTTGGCGTCCATTATCTGTTTTATTGGTCCTGTTTATGGGCTACAAAGTATTGTTAATTACCTTCGGGTTTTGTACGGTGTTTACTTGCATGCACTTGTGGTGTTTTTATTACATGAAAGCTTTGATAACAAAAAGAAGGAAATGAAAATCACCTTTACTGGCTTTGAAATTAAGCATATTATCATTTTTATCAGCTATTGTGAGTGCTTTGCTGCTGGTGTCTACTGCATAGAGCCCTGCTCCTGTCAGGATTGCTTCAACAAACCTATTCATGAAAATACAGTTCTTCAAACTCGCAAGCAGATTGAATCTCGTAACCCTCTTGCGTTTGCTCCTAAAGTCATCAGAAATTCTGATTCTGTACCTGAAATCGGGGTTAGAAAATAAACTTAGCTTTTCACTGTTGTAATTTTAAACACATTGTATATCGTATTAATTATTGTCTTCTTGCAGGATGACCCAAACAAAACTCCAGCTTCAGCACGACATAAAAGAGGATGCAACTGCAAGAAATCAAGCTGCCTAAAGAAATATTGTGAATGTTACCAGGTTTTGACCCTTGTTATATCATGCATGCCTCCAGTTTCAGTTATAAGATGAATTACATATGGTTGTTTTCTTTTGAAGGGTGGTGTTGGTTGCTCCATTAGCTGTAGATGTGAAGGGTGCAAGAACGCATATGGTAGAAAGGATGGTAAGCTTTCGCTTACATTGCACACGATGGCACCTAGACATTACCAATCAGGGCCGTTAGCTTTCAATTTGACCTATATATAATCTGTCAATTCCTTATATATATTTTTTCATTCAGGTTCTGCTCCTATAGGAATAGAAGCTGAGCCAGAAGAAGAAACAGAGACAAGTGACAAGGGTGCGGTGGAAAAAGCTTTACAGAAAACTGAAACTCAGAATATTGAAGATCATCCAGATTCTGCTGTTGTTTCAACACCATTACGGCTTTCCAGGTTTGATATGCTCTGACTTATTGTCAGATATGATGATAAAATATATTGATGTCCCCTGTTGATTGATCTCAGTTCATTTCTGTGGGACAGGCCATTGCTTCCCTTGCCCTTTTCTTCAAAGGGAAAGCCACCAAGATCTTTTGTCACAACCATCTCTGGTTCTGCATTGTTTGCCAGCCAGAAGCTCGGGAAACCAAATTCTCTTTGGCCTCAAGCTAAGCATTTTCAAACTGTTCCAGATGATGAAATGCCAGATATTCTCCGTGGTGATACCTCTCCTATTGCTTGCATCAAAACTTGTTCTCCAAATGGCAAGAGGATCTCCTCTCCTAACTGTGACATGGGATCATCTCCCAGTCGCAGAGGTGGCAGGAAGTTGATATTACAATCTATTCCTTCGTTTCCTTCTCTCACCCCCCACCCTTAATTAGCATGGATTCAATTTTCATTGTAAGTTTGCCCTTCACCCCCTCCCCCTTTAGTTATGTTTTTAGTTTGTTGCAGTAGAAGTTTATGTATATTGAGCTTTGTTTTACATTGGTAATAATATGTTGCGTTTCTTCCATAATGTACTATTTAAGTAATGGTTATAATCATTCCCGGGATTAATTATGATTTTGGACAATTCACAGCTGGGGCTTGTTGGAATTTTCTTCATTTAGGCTAATTAATTTTGTCCCGAAATGTGAATGGGATTCATCATTCCATGTTGCAACTTCATCAACCAGACGAGATTTATAGTATTAACCAATGCTGGGAGAGAAATCAATCAGTTCCAATCGAAAGGTCTAAAAGAGTATTGTGCATTCTACGTGTTTTAATTCACAGAACGTACGGGTTACGGGTAAGTGACATTTTGGGGGAATCGGGTCAGTGCTCATAGGTTGGTTGAAATAAGGTACTCAGAGAGGTGAGATTTCATTTGTTCTGTGTTCGTCGTATACGCAATCTTTTCCCCTCATTGAAATAGGCACGACAAAAACGTTGGCGTAAACTGATCTAGGATAAATTAAAAGTATCGAACCTAAGGATTCCATTATATATACCATTATCGCCGCATAGTTTTTACATTGTCAGTGTTAAAAATTGCTTCCTTTTTTTTTATAAGAAAGTGATTTCACATCATGGTTGTAAATAAAAAACGGTAGCTGTGATTTGATAAAGATTTGATCCAACTTAAGTAACTTACCTAGACCAATCAACAACTGTAGGATAGCCTTAACCTTAATAATAGACCTTGAATATGTACTTGGCTGGCTATTCGATGGAATCAAGTAACATAGTAGTATATGACAACAAATGGCTGTTGAATTTATAGAGTCTGTGGAATGGATAAATATCTAATGAAAATATTCGTTGATTCAACTAATATAACTTGGTTTAACTGTAATATCCTTACCAATAGTAGACTAAAACACATTTGCATATATATGTTCAGACTCATTAAACCTATTTATATATAATCAGATGTTGTATGTTGCAGTAGTAGTACAGCAACAGCATGGCAGTTTATTATTACAATGGCCAAAAATTTTAGCAACACCACCTACCCCTCTCTGTTCTCCTCGAACTTTTAGCACACAAACCCTGCAAATTAATTGATGAAATAGTTATCCATTCATACTAATATTACTTTTCAGAATTTTGTGTGGGGATGGAATGCCAGTGCCAGGGACTGCAAAGCTACTTGAAAAAACGAAAACACAATCTGATTCATTATTATCTTTTCTGAAATGGGGATGGGAATGGGACCCCTATAGAGTGCCTTTTCCACAACGCCTTTCTAGCTGCTACTTCTAGATTTCAAAGACTAATTAAGTGGTTGCCATTGTGGTTGGTGAGTGAGGGTTGTGCTACTCTTGGAAGCGCGAGTTAAGAGAGATAAGTACGTTTCTCTTCTCACAAATTAAGCGAAACATTATACATATGCGTAAGTGTGTACGAATTTATATATGTCCTATTAATTAATTCTTCTTTTGCACAGCAAGCAAATATTTATTGATACTAGTCTTAGAGAGAGGCAGAGGGGCCAATGTGTGGAGTACGGTCACATCATATGGGTCGGTCATTTGCAACCACCGCAAATACTTCCTTTTAAAAGCATTTCAGTTTTGTTAGGTAGTAACATCAATCAAATACTACCCAGTTTTTTTTTTCCTGCTAAAGAAAAAAAATGTACATATGATATTACAGTGAGTGGGCTCAAAATTGCCTTGCGAAAGAAGAGATGATTATACCATTGTTGTCAAAGAAGCGACGTACGTGACGGCCATTTTATTTTGGATCCAATCTTGAATACGTATGGATCCAATCTAATCCAAAGTACAGAACAGTACACACCCACACATAATTTATATCACTCATATTTTATAAGCATATATCTACGAAATTATCTCTACAAGTTTATTTTCTTCATAGTTTTATGTTTTATATAAAATACTTATAATTATATGTACTTTAAATTAGTTTGAAATTTACTTCATATTTCATGTTTTCTATTATTTCAGTTTTTGTATTTTATATTAAAATAATATTTAATAAAAATATATATAAAAAAATAATAACTGACATATGGAACAAAATAATGTTATATTAGTTTTATTAATATTTATTGTATATTTCATGATTTATTAAATGTTTTATTAGAAACAAAACAAAAATTGAAAAAAATATCTCATTATATTTAATGAGATATAGAATATTATTTAGGTTAAAAAATATCCCATTATATTCAATAGTAATTAGAGAAAATCAAATATTATCAACAAAATAATTTTTTGAATTAATAATAAGTAATAAAATTGTTATTAAATATATACAGAGACGCAGATGTTATCTCAATTTTTAAAAAGAAATACTACATACAGATTAATTGGGCATAAGATATATAATTTTCTTACATTAATTATATTATTTAAAAAGATTGTCAACTGGCTTAAAGCATCGATCACATGGCTTGTGACAAAAATTCAACAGCGTCGTCGATCGAGCTAATTGTTGGCAGGAAAAGTATTGACACAAGAAAAGCACACGAAAATGTTTGCAATAAATTATTCTAAACTGATTAAAGGAATATATATATTTTTTATCTCATATCTAGTCTTTACTTACATACATGGTTAAATCTAATCTGATTAGAGGATATATATATAACTTTTAGATATGAAAACTCGCGATACATATATAAAACAATCTTAACAAATTAAAAACCTATTTTTCCCTGTGTTTTATTTTTGTGCATGATTTTCGTCTCTACTAAATCTCATATTCAGTCATCGCAATTGGCACCAACACCGCCCAATTGTGACCCGCCACCATAAGTACCCCCTTTTGGTTTGCTATTGTGAATCATTAATTATATGTATGTGGATGTGGTGGGACACCTTCTTTCCCAACCAAACACCTTGACTATCATCAAGCGTGTTTCATATTACGACTACAGATACAGTCAATAATCTAATGCCAGTAATACGCAAGCACAAATTATTGTATTTCATCGCATAATCTCCCCAAAGTTAGAGAATTGTACTATTTTGAAGACAAGTATTATATATAGGATTTATATTCTGTTTAATGCAATGTACATATTATGTACTTTACAAAAGACAAACTATTCCATCCCCACCACTGCTTTCGGTTTGGCATCCCAAATATTCCAATTATATTATTGCCAATTCTATTTGCAAGGTGGGAAGGAACAGAACATATAAAACACAGAAACTTCATAATTCAATTACAAATTTGATAGCCCTCCCACATATTGTCAAAAAGGAAAAAAAAGATGAAGCTGGAAGCAACTAATGATTGGTGCTGCATTGAACACAAGAAAAAGACAAAGGTTGTTGCTATAAATTTAATTAACAATATCTTGAAGATGCATTAAACAGTAGCTATAAATTATTATTGTTATTATACTTCTAATCCCTCTATCTTTTAATTTTTTTTATTTCTTGTAAAGCACACTCAATGATTGAAAATAATTATTTCTCAAATTACCATATGAGCACTAGCTATTTCCCTTTCCTTCCCTAAGTAGTAAATAAGTAATATAAGCTCTCTACATTTTCAAACTTCCAATGGGTGAATTATGAAAGGAAAGACCGCAAAAACCTGAAGAATAGGACCGTTAAATAAAATTATTAGTATCCCGAAAATAATTGAGGTGATTAAAACATAATCATGATTTTGGACCCCGTTAATGTTGTTGAAATGGGGGACTCTGGTTACTATGCATTCACACGCATCCTTTCCTTAAGGGATACTGTAACGTAATTAAATCATATCATATTATAATTATAATAATCTCTCTAAAACAAGAGAACTAATCACACTTTTCCGTGATGAGTCTGTGTCTGTTGTCCTTTTTACAGTTGATGAGTCATACAGTGTCATAGCCGACACGCCAGAAATATATTGCCAATATCCCACTTCAAAGACAAAGAGAGAACAGTGCCATTCTGTGTCTCAGAGATTGAGAAAATGGGGTAGGATGCAAGTTTTGCATCTTCTGGGGGTTCTGTTATCAGTATCACAGCTTCTGATGAGGATCCCATTGTCAGATTCCATGATTCTGGGGTGTGGTTGATCCAAACTGGTCCAAAGCATCATACTTTTTGTGGTTTTCTTGTCACCCATTTGCTTGGTTTTTGATGATGATGATATTGTTGTGCTCCTTTAGGTGGTAGTTGATCATCAGTGCTAAACATCAAATTCATCCACTTGGTAAGTACTTGATCTCATAGTTATTACAAGGGTCGGCTTTTGCTGAACTCATCAGTCGTGTTGCTCATGATCACTGCCTTTTGTTCCCCTTTTGATGCCTCTTTGCTTTTCCTTGCCTATAGCCTTTTTGTATGTATACTTCTCTCTTTGTATATTTCCTCTGCCAATCTGCTCTAACATTTTTTATTGGCCATTTTGTGAGTGATTTTTCTTCTTCTGTTAATATTTAGGGACATTGTTTGATCACCGAAACTGCTCTTGGCTGAGGGCAATTTCCTCCATTAAGTTAATTCTGAACATACCAAAGTTAATAGAGAAGAAAAATGTATTTTTCTGGTTGTGCTTGGATTTTGGAACCTTGTTTTGCAATCGGAGGTCTTTATCTGATATAATTCGTCATCATGGAGCATGAGTGCTTCAAATAATATTTCATATTTTATGCTATGATTTTTCCCTTGTAGTTTAAAGTTTTTCTTTTGGGTACAAAAATACTTAACCTTTTTTTTCTCCAACTCTTTCTTGTTCCTTTCTTTGTGGCAGTTGCTGCCAATATCAGATTGTCTGTACAGCTTAAACAAGAGGCTCCCAACTCTGATAAAGTGGAGCTGTGTCCAATTTGGCAGGTAATACAGCATCAATGTTGAAAGAGTTTATAACTTTGTTATACATTAAGCCATGGGAGTAAAGTTGGGCTTCTCATGAATCTGAAGCTATTTTTATCAAATGTACTATGTTAGGTATACAAGAAATGGAAAAACAGACCTGAAGAGTCTCAAATATGAACAACACTGGTGGGGGAAATCTCTAGTTTTATAGCCTTGCCTGGATCCAATATCAGGATTTTGCCAATCTAAACCACCTGTGCTGTTGCTCTTTGCTGGAGTTATGGCTACCTTGTCACATTCTGAGTCCAGGCGCTTATATTCTTGGTGGTGGGATAGCCACATTAGCCCAAAGAATTCTAAATGGCTTAAGGAAAACCTTACGGGTTTGTCTATTTTTCCTCTATATATATATATATATATGTCTGCTATGTGCTAGAGGAATCTGAATATATTGTTGAAGTTGTTACATTTTCTTTATAAAAAAAATGGTTGTTTTATTATCTGGTTTGCAACTTCGCGGTAAATTTGCAGCCATAACAATGATACTAGAATAACATAACCTGTGCTGCATTTCAGTTCAAACTAACTTTCCATATCAAGACCTACCAAAAGATTAACTTTCTGCATTAAGTGAGTAAATATCATTGAGGTAGCTTTCGCTGGAATGAGAATTTGAGACCACAATGGAGGTCCATACATCCTATACTTAATAACATTAACTTGTGACTCATTTAATCCAAGTTTCACCAGAATTCTATAATTTATTGTGACAAAATTCAGATACGACATTAAATGTGCTTCTAAATCTCCCATTGAAATGATTATAAATAGTGAATCGAAGCATGCAGAGAAGAATATGTGCTTATAATGGAAGACTAATTAACACTAATTGGCTGCAATCTTTGTGTTTGAGTGTTTGCTTGCTCATCATACAAAAGGATGAAATATGGAAATGGCATTTAAAGGTTGCATACAACATTTCCTTTTGAAGGGGTGCCATGGTGCCAATTCTAAACACAATCACTCTGTAGATTGTGTTTAGAATCATAGTTCGTGTGTAGTATTCAATTGGTATTATAAATTACATAAAATCTGTTTTCAGCAACTGACATATAGGAAATTACATGGGAATGGAATCAAAAGTTTGTTATAACTTAGAAGTTTTAGTTCATTGACTATAGCCTTGAGCAAAATCGGTTGCCAAAGATCCTATAAATGATACATCCAGTTGTTATAATTTTGAAAGATGCTATCATATATGCGTGCGAGTAAGGAAATTACATGGCTTATTTGTGTCCATGTGTCTGTGGTTTAGTCCATTAAATTCTAAGTGATGTTATGTTTTTATACAGACATAGATACCAAAGTCAAAACAATGATCAAGCTCATTGAAGAGGAAGCAGATTCATTTGCAAGGAGGGCAGAAATGTACTACAAGAAGCGGCCAGAACTCATGAAGTTAGTGGAGGAGTTCTACCGAGCATACCGTGCATTAGCAGAGAGATATGATCATGCAATGGGGGAGCTACACCATGCACACAAGACCATGCCAGAAGCATTTCCCAACACAGTAGATTACATTCTGATTGATGATGATTCACCATGTGGTTCTTCAGGCCCTGATGCTGAATCACATACATCATTGGAGTCAGATGACCTACAGAAAGAGGCATGTGGAAAGAGTTCAAAAGAATCTGATGGTGGCAGAAGCAGAAAGGGTCCAAAGCAGAATGTGAAGACCAAGAACTATTCTGTGTCTGAGCATTCAGGGACAACAGAAAGTGAAGTTCAAGCCTTAAGGGAAGCCCTGGCCAAAATACAGTCTGACAAGGATGCTCTCTTTCTTCAGTACCAGAAGAGTTTGGAGAGGTTATCTGAAATGGAAAGTGATCTTAGTAAGGCACAAAAAGATGCTGGAGGCCTTGATGAACGCGCAAGTAAAGCTGAGATTGAAGTTAAAATATTGAAGGAGGCTCTGGCACAGATAGAAGCTGAGAAGGATGCTGGTAAGGTTCAGTATAACCAGTGTCTAGAAAGTATAGCTAGACTTGAGACCAAGTTATCTCTGGCCCAGCTGGAGGCCAAGGGATTTGATGAGAGAGCTACGCGGGCTGAAATCGAAGCCAAAAATCTAAAGCAAGAACTTACCAGATTGGAAGCTCAGAAGGATGCTGCTCTTCTTCAACATAAGCAGTGTCTTGAAAAGATTTCGGTTTTGGAGGCCAAGATAGCCCTTGCTGAGGAGAATTCCAGGATGCTAAATGAGCAAATTGAAAGAGCAGAAATGGAAGTTAAAGCACTGAGGAAAACTCTTTCTGTACTGAATGAAGAGAAAGAGTCTCTAGCTGTCCATTACCATCAGTGCCTGGAGAAAATATCTAAAGTGGACAATGAAATTCTGTGTGCACAAGAACATACCGAACAACTGAAAAGCGAAATTGAAAAACTCAGGAGTGCTGAAAAACATTGTGATGTACTGGAGAAATCAAATAAAAATCTTCTGTTAGAGGCTGAAGATTTGGTGCAGAAGATAGCAATGAAAGATCAAGCACTTTTAGAGAAGCATACTGAGATGGAGAGGCTGCAGAATCTGATGCATGAAGAGCATTCTCACTTTCTTCAGATTGAATCCGCTCTACAGACTCTGCAGAAGTTGTACTCTCAATCACAACAGGAGCAAAGAACTCTTGCTTCGGAGCTTAAATATGGTCTTCAGCATTTGAAGGACTTGGATCTTTCCAAACAAGGTTTTAAGGAAGAGGTGCAAGAGATTGTGGAAGAAAACAGAACTCTGCATGAACTTAGCTTCTTTTCCACCAGGTCATTGAAAGAACAGCAAATGGAAATCTCCAAGTTGAAGGAGATCAAAGAAAAACTTGAACGAGAGTTTGCTATGAACGCCGAAGAAAGCAATGCCCTCCAGCGCGAAGCTCATCAAATAAAGGATGATATCCAGCACTTGAATGAGAGATATCAGGCTATGCTGGAACAACTACAGAGTTTAGGTTTGAATCCTAAATGTTTTGCAGCATCTGTGAAAGATTTACAGAATGAGAACTCAAAGCTAAAGGAGGCCTGCAAAGTGGAATGCAGTGAGAAAGAAGCTCTTCTTGAAAAGTCAAAGGATATGGATGAACTTTTGATAGAGAATGCCTCTATGGAATTTTCCCTGTTAAGGTTGAATGATGAGTTAGATGGATTAAGAGCAACAGTGAAGGAAATTCAAGAGTTGTGCCGAGTTCTCCGGGAAGAAAAATCCATTCTCGTTGATGAGAAATCAACTCTACTTTCACAGCTGCAAATTATCACTGACAGTATGCAGAAGCTATTGGAGAAGAATACCATGCTGGAGAAATCCCTCTCTGATGCAAAGGTTGAGTTTGAAGGTTTGAAGGCTAAATCAAGTGACTTGGAAGAGTTCTGCAAGTTGCTAAATGATGAGAAGTACAATCTTCTAAATGAAAGAAGCATGCTAATATCTCAGTTGGAGATCATTGAGGCAAAACTAAGTAACCTGGAAAAGAGGTTTACAAAATTAGAAGAAAAACATGCTGAAGTGGAGAAAGACAAAGAAAGCACAGGCAATCAAGTAGAAGAGCTTCGTGCTTCAATTTTGGTGCAGAAAGAAAAGCATGCTAATCACAAGCACTCAAGTGAAGCCCGACTGGCAAACTTAGAGAATCTTCTTCATGTACTACAGGAAGAACGGCGGTTGGGGAAGATAGAATTCGAACAAGAACTTGACAAAGCTGTAAATGCTCAAATTGAGATGTTCATTTTGCAAAGCTGCATTGAAGATTTGGAGCTGAAGAATTTGGCCTTGTTAACTGAATGTGAAAAGCATGTTGAGGAATCAAAAGTTTCTGATGAAGTCATCTTTGAGTTGGAGAGTGAAAATCTTATGCAACTGATAGAAGAAGAGTTTTTGTTACATGAAATTAGAAAGTTTAAAATGGTTATACATAAAGTGTGTGGAGCTCTTCAGATTCATCCAGATGGAGGGCATGGCAAAGGAATCAAACAAGAGGAAATGCCAATATCGCATATTTTGGACACAATTGAGGACTTGAAAAGCTCTCTTGTGAAAAGCCAAGAGGAGAAGCAGCAGCTGCTTGTAGAGAACTCTGTGCTCCTAGCTTCACTTCAGCAGCATCAATCTGAGGGAGAAAAACTGGAGTCAGAGAAAAAGATCATGGAGCAAGAATTTGAGAACATGAGAGAGCAGAATGTGATGTTGCAGAAAGACAAAGTTGAACTTCTAGAGAAGAACAGGCAGCTGATGATTGAAGTGGCCAGTGGAGAAGAAAAAGAAAACAGATCAAAATCCAAATTGGCGGCTCTGCATGCTGAGATGGTAGATTTGCGGCGAACAAATCAAGTGTTTCAAGAAGAACATGGTAAAATGCTTGAGGAGAAAAATTCATTGCTTAGGAGTGTTTTAGACCTCAAAGATGCAATGTCCGCTGCTGAAGATGAGAAGAGTGCAATCTTCCATGAGGCACTAGCTCTAAGCAACCTTAGTTTGGTTTATGAGTGCTTTCTCACCGAGAAAGTCATCAAACAAAAAGCACTTTCTGAACATCTCAGTAATCTTAGCCATTTGAACAACGACCTCATCCGGGAACTTGGTGTGTTAAGCAAGAAGTTTGAGGTGAAAGAAGCAGAGAATGTTCATCTGAATGAGTCAGCTGAGAGGATGCACAAAGAGCTGCTGGAAACCAAAAATGTACATTGCTGTTTGAATCATCAAATTGAGAATTCAGAGACTCTTCTTAAGAAGAAAGAGGAAGAGCTGCTGGAAATGGAGAAAAGGCTAAAGGCTGCAGAGACATTGAATGCAGAGTCTTACAGATATATTGAGGAGCTGGAGGTGGAACAAGAAGAATCAAGACTGATCAAAGAAAACCTAGACAGGCAGATTCTTCAACTGTCAGAAAATTGCATGAATCACCAGAAAGAAATTGAACACCTTAATGAAGCAAATAAAAGCTTTCAGTCTGAGATGAAACTATTGCTACATGAAGTTGAACAACACAATGTTAGGGAAGAAACACTGAAGTTAGAGTTGCTGGATAAAACAAATGAATTCAAACTTTGGGAGGATGAGGCTGCAGCATTCTATGTTGATCTTCAGATTTCATCCATTTCTGAAGCACTGTTGGAAAGTAAGGTTACTGAGCTTACTGGAGTCTGCAAGAGGCTTGATGATGAAAGTGCTACAAAAGGCTTGGAGATTGAACATATGAGAGAAAGAGTCAGTTTACTGGAAAGTGAAATTGGAGAACTGAAGGGGAAGTTATCTGCATATATTCCTGTCATTTGTTCTTTAAAAGAGGATTTCACATCTCTAGAGCACATTTCCCTCCTTTGGACTAATAAAACTTCTTCTGTAGGCAAGAAAGCACAAAAGGTAGCATTCTGTTTTAACTTGATATTATGTACTTCTGTTTTCTCTCTTCCTTTTCTCTTGTCAAATCAGCTTATATACAGTTAACATATATTTTCTTCTTATCCATGTCTACCATGCGTGTTTGTCCAGGATGTAGTGATTGAGACTTATCTCCAAGAAAATATCCATCAAAAACTGAGAGAAAATGAAAGCACGTTGATACCAGATGGGGTTTCAGATTTGCTGAGCATGCAGACAAGGATTAGAGCAGTTGAAAAGATAATGATGAAAGAGCTTGAAAGATGTGTCAAGGAGGAAAATCTAACTGCTAATGTTGAAGCAGGAGCATTGACAGAAGTAACTGGAGATTCAAATTTGGAAGTCACCACATATCCAAAAATTGGCAACAGAAAAAAGGTGATAAAACTCAAGGAAGACAGCACACATGACCTCAATGCATGGAGAACAAAGCCTAAAATTAGGTTATTGATGAAAGATATTCCACTTGATCACAATGTGGATGATCCACACTCCAACTATTGCAAGAGAGAGCATAATAGGACTAATGAGCATGAGGGGGTCAGTGAAGCTTATAGACGGGGTTCTCCTCCAATTGAGGATACTATGGCATGCCATCAGTCAGAAAACTCTGGAAGCTTTCTAAACTACTCTTCAGAATTGGAGATAGAAAAAGGTGTTGACAAGCTCGAGTTATCAAAATCTCTAAAAGAGACAACTGAAGATAACAAGAGGAGGGTCTTGGAGAGGCTTGCCTCAGATGGTAAGAAATTGGCCATTCTTAAAATGGCTTTGCAAGACATGAAAAAGAAGCCAGAGGCAAAGAAGAAGAAAAGCAAGCAGGGAAATGACATTGAGTATGAGACAGTGAAAAGACACATAGAGGAAGTTGAGGAAGCTGTGATGCAACAAGTAGGCATAAACGATCAACTGGCAAAGGATATTGAAGAGAGCAACTCATCTTGTGAAAGGGAGATTCCAATGGAGTTGGAAAAGTGTGGACCTGTCCAGAGAAGGAGAGTAACAGAACAGGCACGAAGAGGTTCTGAACAAATAGGAAGGTTGCAGTTTGAAGTGCAGAACATCCAATATATCTTGCTGAAATTGGCTGATGAGAAGAACAACAAAGGGAACAACAGATTCTCTCGACCAACAGGTGTATTGCTGAGGGACTTTATCCAAATTGGAAAGAAAAATAGCAAAAGGCGCAGGAAAGTGTGTATTTGTGGATCATGTTCTAGGCCATCAACTAATGAGGACTAAGTCAAAAATTTAGAGACAGTGAAGTGTGTTGTATTTTTTTTTTTTTAACTTGGGGTGTTTCTACAACTAGCGTATCAATGCTTAACTTAGCTACTAAAATTGATGCTTTATCATAAGAAATAAGAGATTGTCAGTTTAGGCTTGTCTGATCATAGCAGCTTCATTCACATCCGCATGTATGTTTTAGCTACCAAACAATTGTATTGAGTGACTTATATAAAGAATTATGGACTGTAAGTCAATAAAACTCTCCTAGCAGCAGTTGTTTGTAGTGTACTGTTATGTTTTCCTTCTTTTTGGAACATATAATGGGAGATATTTTCCTGTTGTTTTTAGTTTCAGTGACTTGTGCCCATGTGTTAATAAAAGTATCATTGAACACTCAAATTTGTCCTGGAACATTGCCCCCTCCTTTGGAGATTTTAAAAATCATTTTAATTCTTTAATATCTAAATAGGCATTAATTTCATTTTATAATACATATTTAAACATTAATGTAGCCTTTAAATTAATAATTACATTACACTATAAAAATCAAAATGACTATCTAAATCAATAGTTAATTTGTCACTGGGAAAATTGATATATTACTAAACATAATTGACATATTACAAAATTTTAAAAAGAGTTTGATTAAAATAATAGATATTGGGTAAAAGAAAGTTCTTCTTAAATACATATAGTCAACCAATGCAGACCGCAGCCTTCCCACTCCTATCCCTTAATTCCCTTTCTTGCTTGATCCCAACTCCAAGTATAGATAACCCTTCTTCCATGCAACTTCCTTCAAGGTTCCATGACTTAATAATAAATAGGCTAAAATCACAAACCTCATTCAACACTTGCATGCATCCAATCCAAACCAAGAAACAAACACATACTATGATGGAGGGAAAAACTGTTATTCCTTCAAAATCAGAACCAGATGCCAAAGAAGAGAGAGTTGATTTGACCCAAATCTCTCTCCGACCCCTTCAGCTTTCTGACCTTGATGATCTCATGGTGTGGACCACTGATGAAAAAGTGACCAAATTTTGCTCCTGGGAACCTCACACCAGCAAAGAAGAAGGCATTAACTTCATTGAAAACATAGCAAGCAAGTTTCTATGGTGCAAAGCAATATGCCATAAGGATCGTGCTATTGGGTGTATTTCTCTGTCCTCGAATGCAGCACATAACAAATCCAGGAGCAAATCAGCTGAACTTGGCTATGTTCTGGGATCCAGATACTGGGGTAAAGGGGTTGTCACGTGTGTTGTGAAACAAGTGGTTAAGGCTGCGTTCAGTACTGAGTTGCCACACTTGGAGAGGCTTGAAGCTCTTGTTGATGTGGAAAATGTTGGGTCTCAGAGAGTGTTGGAGAAGTCTGGTTTCCAAAAGGAGGGAGTGCTCAGGAGGTATATCTTCATCAAGGGAGAAAGTAGAGATATGGTCATGTTCAGTGTCCTTTCTACCGATCCCCAGCCATGATTTGTTGGGAAAATATCTTCTCCAATTTTTTCTCTCCATAACGAAATGGAGATGATATCATTCATTTTCCCAAAAGCATAGTAATAAAAACAATGGAGATGATTTTTTCCCTTGTTCGTTTGTTTGTTTAGAGGATGTCAATTATCATGATGAACAATATAGGGGAGTTCTCACCCCTAGGACACTCCTATGAACTATTCTCACTATTTCATTTACCTCAGCCGTTCAAACCAATATTCAAGTTTAAAAAGTATAATCGAATAAGTCAAACACACCTATTTCATTTGACTCCTTTATTTTTTGGATGAAAACATTTGACTCCTTTATGCCACTTCGTTTTACTGCAAATTGTTCAACTTTTCTGTCTTAAGTATCCAAACATATATAACCCCAGATACCAACTCCTTCAAACCATGAGTTTATTTGATGATCTTCCTCAGGCCTGACGGATCTGGAATGTGTCATCCATATAAATACGAATTAATGGGTAATGGCCTTCTCATTTGCATGATGTGTGACGGAATTAATTTGCAACCTCACATCAATAGTATCCCTAATGATTGATTTTCTGTCCAACAAAGGCGGCCACTGACTTCTTTGTCCATACACTTCTTGGTTTCATTCAACAAAGCCGGGGATGTGATCATTCAAATTATAGCCTTGTTCCAACTAATTGCCATGCTTGATTTGGCATTTGAATGCTTAGACCTCGTTAATTATGACATGTTTTTGCTGTATGAAACTAGTAGCTTGTTAATTATATATAAAGAAAAACCTTATAGATATTTAAATTGGGTTAAATCTTGAAGCAAAAAAACTACTAAAAATCGACTCATTCATCATGTTTTTAATTTTATTTTATATTACGACAAATTTAAAAATCTCCTCATTTCAAATAAACAGAATATAATTTATTTATTTTTTAAAAATTGGTGAATTTTTTTGATAAAACAAGTTAAAAATGTCAAAATATTTAAAATAAAAAAGTTAATGAAAATTCCAAATACAAAAAAATTATAATTTAAATTTAAATTACAAAAGTAAAAGAAAGCCATTTATCGACTCATCGGATTAATACAAGTTGGAAAAGATATGCTCTTTTCTCATTGTGCAATAGTACCTCCAACCAAGGTAAATAGAAATACATACCATTGCACCGATTGCGCGAATTCTTGTCTCCATATGAAACGAAAATATGCAATAAGCCAAAGAAACAAGAAAATCTCGGTTCTTTATGAGGTTGCTGCAATGCTTGCTTAAGCTTGGTTCTCAGATTGTACCCAATAGTTTAAATGTGCCAAACGAAAATCCAGATTTAAATTGCAAACAAAAACTTTCTCAGTCAAAACAAAACTTATAAATAAATATTAGGCAGAAATCCTAAGACAAACAAAAATGCATGCATTGTGAACGGGATCAAGCTCCAACAACTTCAGTGGCTCCCTCAACCATGGTCTCTTCCGCAGGTCTGTCCACCTTTGTACCCACATCTTCTGAGTAATCACCATGAACCTGCAACGACCAAAAACAGGACTCAGTCTATGATCGGGTTTACAACAGTGTAGTTACAAACAAATATCCACCAAGAAACTTCTCCAACAATTGCTTCCATTCTAAAGGAAGCACCAATCAACATTATAAAACTCAGAAACTGTGACCCCTCCCCCCCAATGTACCTCAAAACCCTTTTCAAATAGTAAGATTGTAAGGTAAGGTATCTGAAGAGTCGATATCTTTTGAGAAAATGAAATAAACTTGCAGAGAAATCAGCCCAGCAGTATCACAAGGTATAATACAATGAAACCCAGCTATGATTGACCAACAATTTTATTCAGGTAAAGGAATCATAAACACATTAAAGCTTTCACTAGATGTGGAAACGAGGCAGTAATTTGAAGTGAGATTTTGAACAGAAAGGACATACCTCCATCAGTTTCCCAAGATCAAACTTAGGAGCCTTCAGAATCTTGACTTTTCGAATGAACACATTCTGCAGCGGGTAAATGCTGGATGTTGCCTTCTCAATCTCTTTTCCAATCATCTCGGGGATAAATTTACGGACCAACTCTTTCAGATCACAGGATGTTGCCTGGTTAGTCATGATCTCTCTCATCTTCCTGCGGATCTGAAAAACAAAAAGAATAAAAAAATAAAAGTTTTAAACTATCAGATATGAAACAAACACCCCCGCCCCGCCCCGCCCCGCCCCAAAAGAATAAAAGAGCAGACAACATAATGAATGTAAGAATACATGATTGTAAATTAGAAAATGGCTTGAAAACAAAGCAAAATTTACACTGTGAATATACCTGTCTAATCTGGCTTGATTGTGCATAACAGGTCCTCTTCACCTGGTTACTACGCCTCTTAGTAAACCCAATGCAGAACATTCTCAAAGTATAATTATCAGTGGTCTTCACATCCACATGAGCTTCAATCAAAGTTTGCCATTTCCGCACCAATGACCTCAACTTGTCAGTTGTAAAATCCATACCCTATAGATTACATTACATATAGTTTTAATTATACTATAATCAAGCAAGACAATAACATGATCAAAAGAAGCACAGCAACCATCATACCCAAAAATTAGTTAGAACATTCCTCCCTTGAACATCCTCAGCTCTCAAACGGATCTTCCTGAAGGCATTGTCCTCATCACCTTGAAGATCAGCTAACGAGACCTCAAACACTCGATGTTTGAGTCCTTCAGAGGCAATCTGTCATTTAAAAATTGCCATCACATCAACGTATCATCCATCTAATCATGTGCAGCAATTAAAATTGCATGTACAAACAGCTCAGCTCGTAGTTATAATAAAAAAAAAATCTAAAACACATCGACAAGCTACAAGGTAATCATGATCTTCTGTTACCATATTAAATTACAATAAGAAAAGAGCCAATATACATCAAAAAAATTATATAAATTTATCAAGTTACAGAAGAACCGAACAGATGATCCAATTCATCTTACTGCAAAGGAAAAGTTCACTGATGAAACGTAGCCATTCAAATGAAATTAAGTACAAAACATAAAACGCTACCATACATGTGTAACCAGTAGATGGAGATCGAACTCAACAATCACTCTACCACATACCAAAATCTCGCAACTTTAAAACAAGTACAATCAATATATTAAAAAACTCCATGACCCACAGGATAAAAACAAAAATAAATTATATTTTTAAATTCAGATTTGGATTGAGTGTAAAAAATAGTGACCTTGGTGCCCTGAGTACGGGTGACGAGTGTCTTCCCAACATTCTTAACCTGGAACACAGAAGGGGCCTTGATATCGTACCAATCCTTCTTAGCAAACGGATCCGAGCTGTAGATTCGTAGAAAACGAAGAATGCAGAGTTATGATGAATAAATAAATAAAATAGAAATAGAAATTTTGGAGTGAAAGGGATGGGCACTTACGCCTTCTTCTTGCCACCTTTCTTTCCCTTGGAGATCCTCTTATTTTTTCCGACAGCCATTGTTGCTCTTCTTCTCCAAGCTGAACCTGCTGCTTGCTGACGGCCGTATCAAGTAGACTTGGAACCCTAATAATCTCCACTCACAGTATCACTGTCTTTCGAGTTTATATTCCGTAAAACCCTTATTATTGGGCTTGGGCTTTTTGGGCTTAGGATTTAGCTCTGCTTCATAACTCATTTTGTAACCCAAAAAAAAATCCTTAAAACAATTTGGATCAATCAAATTCAATAATAGTAATTTATTTTTAACAGGTCTCTTACATATATTATTATTTGATAAAAAAAAACAATGTGTTTTGTCTAAGGGACAGACCCAGCCTTTCCTTACCTATTTGTCGAACCTCCATTTCTCTCTGTATACCGTGGGTTTAAAAAAAAAAAATTCCTTTCAAATACTTGACTTCATAAAAAGAATTATTTTAAAATACGTTGAAATATTATAGCATCCTAATAACTATTAATTAACATACTCTCAATTCTTTTTAAAGATTATATTTTTTCAGGAATATTTTTTTGAATATTCTTTAGGAAAAAAATTTGACAAATTATAATTTTGGTCAATTGGCATCCTCTCGGGTCAAGCAATGTCGGATTCCAGGCCCAGATATCAAAAGAGGATCGTGACGAGTTTTTCTTGATAAAACCCAATATGGAAAAGGGCTCTTTTTTTGGGGTCGAGACAATATGGGAAAGGGCTTTCGACCAAATAAAATCTGAGAAAGGGCTCTTTTTTGGGTTTTTTTATTCACACATATACTATTTGTTAAATACACATACACTAAAAATGAAAAAACCTAAACTATCCCTCAATTAAAAAAACTCTATACTGTCTCTCGCGGAACTATTAGTTTCGCGTGTGTATTTTTACGTGGAACTAATAGATCTGCGGACACACACACTCACTCACACACACACACAACTTCCGCGAACACACACACACTCACTCACTCTCACACACACACACACACAACTTCCGTGGACACACACACACACAATCACTCACTCACTCACTGACACACACACACACAACTTCCGTGGACACACTCACTCACTGACACACACACACACACACAACTTCCGTGGACACACACACACACAATCACTCACTCACTCACTCACTCGCACACACACACCTTCCGCGGACATTGCTAGATCTAGAAGTGTTGGCAAAATAAGGAGCAGGGGTGCTGTGGAATAAGAATGAGGAATAATATGAAGAATGAAGAAATAAGGAGCAGGGGCGTTGGCAAAATAATGAAGAATAATATGAAGAGGAAGTGGTGTTGTGGAAAAAGAACGAGAAAAATGAAGAAAACTTGGATTTGTATGAGCCAACACTTCAGAAGGATTTCAGCCCAATAGAGACATGTCCATCCCTGTTATTAGTAATAAATCTGTGATTGGCTCTGCGGAACTTATGTGCTATGCGGAAGTGATTAGCTCAGCGGAAGTGTGTTTTTGTGTGTGTGCGTGCTGTTAAAAAAATAACACTCGCGAAACTATTACTTCCGCGGATGTTATTTGTGTGTTAAAAATAACACCCGCGGAAGTAACAGTTCTGTACTGACAGCGTAGAACTATTACTTCTGCGGGTGTTATTTGTGTGTGTGTGTTAAAAATAACACCCGCGGAAGTAATAGTTCCGCGCTGGCAGTGCTGAACTATTACTTCCGTAGATGTTATTTGTGTGTGTGCGTTAAAAATAACACACACGGAAATAATAATTTGAGGAATTAATAGTTTCGCACGATATAAAATAAGAAGAGAATATTTTAGGTTTTGTACTATTTATGTATGTATAAATAGTAATATATGTATGTGTATTTAAAAATTCCCATCTTTTTTTTGGGTCGAGACAATTGGGAAAGGCTTAACAAACAGCTTTGGGAACACAAATCTTTGTATACCCCATTGGGATTCTCACACTGTGTTTCTCTCACAAAACTGATTTATTGAGAATTTTTTATCTATGCAGATTTAAATTTTTTCATCTAATCTTACAAAAAAAATCTAATTAATTTATATTTAGTTTCATGACAAAAAAACAAATATATTTTATGTGTTTCTTTTTTTGCAAAATCAATGTTTAAAATTAAAATATTTTTAGACAAGTCATTACTCATTTCTTAATTATTATCCTCTTATTTAACTAATTTATTGAATATTTTATTTGAACTAGGTCAATTAATTTGAATTTTTGATACATTAATATCTATATATATAGATTTATTAAGATAAAAATTAAGATATTATAACACGTAGATGAATATTTTTCAAAAAACACATTAGGGCATTTATATTTAACGTACGGGATGAAAATTTTACATAAAACCACATTAATATTTGAATTACTAATTGAATTTTTTTTTAAAAATAGTACTTTTCTAATTTTATTGTTATAATTATAATCTTGATATTTCTTTGGCCAGGGACAAACTATCGATAATTAGACTCTGTTTTAGTGTATTGACAATTTTGTTTTCTATCTGCTTTGCTGTAATGTTGTTGCATGCTTTTGGTTGCTTATTTGGTCAAGTCACCTTTGTATTTCTTTAATCAAGTTATTATGAGAAGATGGATTTCACAATAATTTTCTACCATGCAATATAATGGATGTCAATTTTGTCATGACTATGAATTCAATTTAATGTTATGCACATTATATTAGGAAAAAACATATATCAACACTTATTTTCACACGCAGGGAGTACATATTTAATTATTAACGGTCGGGCCAAAACATATATAGATAATTAAGGTACTCTAATTCTCTACTCTGCAGCAGGGGTTTGTGAGTGTGGAGAAAAGAGAAAAAAAATAAAAGAGAGAGCAAGTTGAGGAGAGAGGCAGAGAGAGTGGATCCCTCTGCAGCGCTGCAGAGGATCCACACACATTGCAAGGATGTGTGACGTACGTGAGGCTGGTGCCACTATGGTGTGCCTCTGATCCATTGACGATCGGCGACTCCACAAGCGAGAGACAGAGATGGCCGATCCAAGGTTCCAATCATATAACGCCACATTATACCCTTAGTTGCTGTTAATTTTGTGTTTGCGAGACACGCACGCACTCACAAGTCACACCCCCCCCCCCCCCCCCACCCCACGATACATTGATCCAAGCCATTGCTGAGAGCAGAGTCCGTGTGCCTTAATTTATTCAAAACCACTGATTCTCATCTCATGTCATGCATTGCACACGCGTCCTTATATAATAACCCACCAAACTCCCTTTTTTTTCCCACCACCCCACAAACCAGTGAACCACTCTTACTCTCTCTTTTTCTCTCGCTCTGTTTTTCTCACCCCCAGCTAGCAGTAGCACTGCCATTTTATCTGCCAATTTTCAGGGTTTCATGACGGAAGACTGAACTGAAGTAGTGGGCAAATAAAGAGCAAGAGAAGAGTACAGTAGTGGAAAGATAACCCCACTAGGGTGAAGAGAGAGAGAGAGAGAGAGAGAAGGGACTTTATCAATTCATCATCGATTCCTCGTTTTTTCAGTTTTTTTTCTCTCTGTTTTCTTTTTATTTTCCTTCTTATTCCTTATTAATTACTATTTGGCCTTTTCTGTTTTGGTGCTGAAATGGGATTTTAGGGACCAGTTTTGGTTTTACTCTTGTGGGTCTCTTGCTTGGCCTTGTGTATTTTATTTTTTTGTTATAGGCCTGGCAATATATATTGGCGAATAATAATAACGATCCTAGTCACTGATGCAAAATAAAAATAAAAATTGAAAGGTAGTGAAAAAAGAAGGAACAAAAATACAAACTCTCCTTTGTTTCTGCTGTATGATGAATGCACGTCTCTGGTCCTTTGATCATGACTACTGATGAGACTCTCCTTGCATGTCGTTTCTGAGCCCAGCTTGATTCTTTTTTTCTCATAAAGGGGAGAAAGAGAGGGCGAAAAAGCCGGGGAAATTAAAAGTGACAATTCCTATTAAGTTTTTTCCTTTTTTCCTCTTGTATTGTTCCTCCAATTTTCTCTGTGTTATGTTAAGAAATGGAGGAGGCTACTGTGGTATAAATTATGCTATAATCAGCTAGAGAGAGAGAGAGGGATTTGATTTCATGGAAACTTGTGTCCAATTTCTGGTTTCTGATCACTCTGCACATAAAGGTGAATTTGACTGCAGTTTTACCCATTCCTTCCACATGTTGTAGACTTCATAGTACAACCCTTTCAAAAGTTCTGCCCCTAATACTGCAGTGAAGCTAGAGTTGGTTCTGATATTGTACATGTCCTCAAACTCATGCTAGAGTAGTAGTAGTGTCCTTTCAGGTGATTCCTCTCTCTCTCGCTCTCTCTCTCTCTCTCACACACACACACTCTCTCTCTTACGTACAGTGTCTCATACATTCACACTTGTATAAATTAATCAAGAATGTTCTAATTTTATGGCATGGTATTAATTAATTCCATGTAGCATATAGAAGTGAAGTGTGGTGGTGATGTAGAGATCCATCCAGAGCAACATCTCTTGATAATATGGCAGAAAAATACAAGAAACTCACGAGTGCATCTTTCTTCAGCTATCCAAGGCTGTACTTCACCAATTTCACAATATCCAAAGTGTTGTGTGAAACGGAGGCTATGATGATGAGCCCAACCTCCATACTCGACAGCAACAAGCCTTTCTATGGCTTCAAGAACCCTTTTTGGTCAGAAACAAACAGCCCCAGAAGTACTACCACAGTTGGTGGTGAACACAAGCGTTGTTGCTGGGATAAATTGGATTCAAAAGGCCTCGTTGATGCTCTTGTTGATGATGATGACAACAAACCCAGTGATTCAGGTGAGATGAAATCAAAATCACAAAGCCGAATGGTCCTGTTTGGATCCCAGCTCAAGATTCAGATTCCTCCCAACCAGCCTCATGCAACAACAGTACTCTCTCCACCTCAATCACCTAAATCTGAAGCTGATTTGGGTGTCAAAGTGAGAAATTCCCAATTGGGTCAGAAACCTGCCCTTGAAGCTGAAACCTCCAAATCCAAATCTTTCACTGGGTGTCTCTCTGCCAGTGAAATGGAGCACTCTGAGGACTATACTCGAGTGATTTCTCATGGTCCTAACCCAAGAACCACTCACATATTTGACAACTGCATAGTTGAGAGTGGCTGTTTTGATGTTGGATGCTGCTCTTCTTCTGCCACGGAAAGCGTGTCTCACATCAACTATCCCTCAGAGAGCTTCATGAGCTTCTGTTTTTACTGCAACAAGAATCTTGGGCACGGCATAGACATCTACATATACAGGTAATTGCTTATAGTTATTCTTTAATTATCCCCAAACGTACACATGATTGTCGTTAATACTATGTATTCAATTGTCGATCACTTGATCAATTTTATTAATAAAAAAATTGAAGAAGTTTAATAAGATTGCTTATTCTTTTCAAATAATGTTGGAAAGTTTTGAATTTGGTATTGTCACTTGTCAGTTAAATGATGATTTTGATTTTGGATGAGAAGTCTGAATGATTATGAATCAAATTGAGTTCGTTAAATAATCTAAACAGATCTTTATATTTCAGGGGTGAGAGGGCATTTTGCAGCCGTGAATGCCGTTACCAAGGGATACTGTTGGAGGAGGGGAGGAGCAAATTGGAAGCAGAGGATTTAGAACTTGAGTTCCTTTCTTGATGGCTATAAATAATCTAGCATGCTTTGCTTCAAAGACATTAGAATAACTTAACTCTTTCAATTTTTATTATTAGTTGTCTTCTAGGTTAATTTTATTAGGGGACATAAAGTGGTCCTTAAAGATCCCAGGATCATTGTACCTGATTTTGTTCTCACTGCTTCTCTCTTTTCCTCATCGTGAGTGGTAGTTCTGTAGAAGGTAGAAAAGATTGAAAATAAAAGGCTGAAATACTACTGTTAAGAGGTGAATTTTGTTTGTTGAAATGATGTATTGGGAGAGTGCTATTGGACTTTGTCTATTAATTTGATTTGATTTGATTAATGGTTGCAAATGATTCCACAATAATAATACTCCCTCCGGTCCAAATCTTTGATAGTTTTAGTTTTTTATTTTTGTCTAAAATTTTTGGTTGTTTTAGGATTTCAAGAGATAATTTATCATATTTTTCCAACTATACCCTTGATATAATTAATAAGTTTTGAGTTGAGAAATAATTAAGATAGTTGAGAATGATGAATAATAAATAGAGTTATTTTAGTCTAAAATTTGTTCAATTAATTATTTCTTAATCTATATGCCAAAATCTTAAACAACAAAAGATTTGGACCGGAGGTAGTACTATAGTTACGCACTCAGGACCAATCACCTCATCTCAGCTGGATTCTTTTGAGGATCAGCACGTGATTTGAACAGTTCTCTGACTGATCCGATGAATGATTGATTCTATGCCAATTTCCAAAGGAACAATTTTGGTTATTAATGCAAGTATTGCATATCTTAAAGTATTACTCTCATATCGTGAGAATACTTCATCGTTTAGACATGGGAAATTAATAATAAATAAATGAAGTAGAGACTTTTCCATAAATTAATGTTATATATTTATATTTATATACTACATTTTAAAAGAAAATATAGTATTGATATAATATAACAAAAATAAAACGCGAATATCCTTACTATTTTTATATATTAGTCCGAAAGACCTTTAAAAGGGCTTTGAGTTTTAAATTGTTATAAACTAATGCGGTGGTATTCTAATCTTTGATAAATTAACATAATAATATTTCTTCATAAAAATTAATTTGAAAATATTTTAATCTTTAAATGAGTGAATTGAGAATTTCTAATGATTGGCAAGTATCTTATATAAAAGTAAAATGAGAAATATAAATTAAAAATATTTAAAAAATATTTTACTTAATAGAAATTATTTTATTATTTATAAGAAACATATTTAAATATAAAATAATTCCTTTCAACTTTTTATTTTAAATTTTATAAAAATTAGTTTAAATAATAAAAATCATTTTTTATTAATCTATATATATATATTATGTCTTATGTTGAATAAAAAATTTAACATTAATTAAATAAATATAAAACTAGTTAATAAAATACAAAGATATATGTCACAATAATAAAAAGAACATAAAAGTAATCTCACTATTTTTTTTTTGGGCCAAAAAGTAATCTCACTATGGAATTACTCAAGAAGTGAGATCATACTCAAACCTTTCGGAGGCCCCATGGTTAGGTTAGGTCCAAGGAAAACAAAGGAATTTATATTCACACATACACAACTTATTACCTACACATACATTGTCAGCACAAAGACTAAAATACCCTCTATTTTGAGAAAACCCTAAAACCCATTTTCTTCTCCTTTCTTCCTCACTTCCGCAGCCTGTCTCAGTCCCTCACTTTCGCAGCCTCTCAATCCCTCAGTTTCACGCACACATACAGTCACTCGTACAGTTCCGCAACGCAAGCAGAGACATTGCTACCTCACTCACAGTTTTGCAACACACAACTCCTCCCTTCTTGTTGCTCTATGCGCGCACACACACACACATTGAAAGCTCGACCGTCCACGACGAGGTTGAACTGAAACTCAAAGGGTGGCTGTACTGGAACTCGAAGGGTGCGCCATGGAGGAGAAGCGAGGTTGAACTGAAAAAAAGGAGAAGAAGAGAGAAAGAAGGGAGGGTGGGTGGGTGGGTGGGTACAATCGATTTAATGAAATCAAAATCAATTTAAGAGAGAAAGGAGTTTTGTGTGTGTGCAGAGTTGTGTGTGCAGAGGTGGGAACGGAAGTGAGAGGAAGAAATAGATGTGGGGGTGATGATAAATGTGTGTGTGCGGAACTAATAGTTCCACACGACAGCAAAATGCGATAAAGATATTTTAAGTTTTTGATATATTATGTATGTGCGGTTAGTAATAGATGTATGTGTGGGTATAAATTACCGGAAAACAATCACCCAAGTAGGTGACGGATATGTGAATTTTGAGCCGTGACAAAAAAAAAGTGAATATTGAGCCCTTCCAAAAATATTGATCACGGCCCAGGATATATATATTGTACGTGGGTTGCTTGGTGGCACCGAACTCATGCCACCTCGGCCCACATATCCTTCTTGCTTGAAAAGCTACGCTACGGTCCTGTTTGGATGTTAAAGCTCTAGCTTTTGACTTATGGAGAAGTTAATCTTATTTTGCTTCTTATTTTTCTCATATATACAAAAATATGAAGTTGTTAAATAGTCATTAATAGATAGATAGGTGTTTTTGGAGAAGTTAAAAAAGATAGCTTTTGAAAAATGTGAAGAGCAAAAGTTAATTTCAACTTCTATGAGAAGTTGTTAGTTAAAAAACACATACTAAAAGTACTTATGGAGAAACTTATCCAAACTGGGTCATACAGAGATAACCATTAGAGTTTAACCCCCCCCCCCCCCAAAAAAAAGATAAGCATGAGAGGATTGACCATAAAAAAACCATTAGAGGGCGTTTTTGTTTCAACAGTAACACTGTGTTTGTTTCATAATTGTTACAAGGATATGAAAATTATTTGAGTTCCAGAAGAAAAGAAAAAAACACAGGAGGGCTTCATCTACGTGCCCCTAAATTATACAAACATATTTAGAAGCATGCAGTTCTGTTAAGCTGTAGTTGTTTCAAGGGACTCGAGTTTGCTTTTTGATACATAGAAACTTGGATTAGTCTTGAACTAATGTGACTTCCGGATACCAATTGTCTAGACTAAAAAAACCAGTTTTTATCATTTTCCTCAATAAACAATATAAAATATATAGATAATTCCGTCACAGTACATAGCTAGATTCTGCGATACATAAAGTGTTGTCTCTTTTATATTTTGTGATATGAAAATATGGCCGATTGGACCGGTGTAGCCCTTGAACACTGTTAAACTGTTCATAAAACATTAACTAATTTTATAAGATTTTTAAATGAATCATTCTATGATTTATTGATATATTTGATTGTTTGTTTGTTTTATCAATATTAAATCGAGAAATAACACTTCTTTAAAGGCAAGCGCTAAATTTTAATCTTACCATGTTGATTAGTCACTAATACATGCAAAAACGTTAATTATCATTACTCTTGGACAAAATTAAGCAGAAATGTTAATTATCATTCTGATCCTGTCATATCATAATTTTTTTTATACTAGGTAGCTGTAAAAGGGACTAGCTTAATTGTGACTCCAGAACATTACTAGGACCATTTTCTCGCCAATGGAATTGCCGGTCATCTACCAGACAATTTACTCTTATATTTGGACTGAATGAAAGTGAGCGGCTTTTCATCATAAGGACAATGCTTGCTTCTTCTTGATGTTACAGAACAAAGAAAACCAGACTCTCCTAGTTCCCAAGACTCGTTGCATAAGCAAAGAGTTTTGTTCTTACTGGATGCTCCATGAATTATCTGTGTCTTTTTGACAGCTTGAAGATACTTGCGTGGTTGAAAGCAAGAAAATGACACGACCCAAATTCTAAGTCGTGACCGACTGGCCCGAGTGTTTATTGGCATAAGTGTTTATCATATAAGGTGTTTATTATATAAGGTGTTTATGTATAATTTTTTTTTATAACTAAAGAGGTAATATGATTAAACTGATTTCGTATAAACTATTAGTATTTTTTATAAGTTATTTTGAAGAGCTTATAAAAATAAGTCCAAAATAGCTTATGAGCTAACTATAAGTTATTTTTATAAGTTTTGTTAAACACTATTATAAGTACTTATGTCAATAGATAAACTCAAATAAACTTTGCATAATTCCGAACGCTATGTAGTTTCACAAAAAGTCCAACAAAAAGATACCAAAAAGAAAGATAGCATGTATGAAATCCTGTCTTGTTATAGGGTATATAGCTCCCCGCAGTTAAGAACAGCAGCGAGAGAACTATTGCGGCTCTTCAAAAATCTCTCGTGGAATTTTTACTGTGTATAATTTTTACTTAAACGATTTTCGCTGTCAAGTGTCAACTGAATTTGATAAACATACCTAGTTGATAATAATATTAACCTAAAAAATTATGATTCCAATTTAGGATTTGGTCACCAGCAAAAGGGTCTTAAAATATAATATTACCTAATGTTTGGTATTACTACTATTTTGTACTTTTGTAAAGTTAGTCCACTCAATTTCATGATTCCTCGCGCATGCCATGAACGGAGTCTACCTAATTTTGATTTTGCGTGGCTTAATAATAATGATCTGGCTTCAAGTTCTGATGAAAGCCTCAAATAGCTTTATAGATCGATTTAGTTGAGTTAAGTATATATATAAGGTATAATATTAAAAAAAATGGAAAATAAAGATGATCAAGTAATGACTAAATGGTTTTATGACTTCCTAACCCAAATTTGCCAAAATCTTGAGCGATAATTGGAGGGTTCAACTACAGAACATGCACGTGCCATGTTTCCTTTCTTATGTGCATCCTCCTTCAATATACACCCACTCTGACTTCAATTGCTTTCCATTTGTCGTAAAAACAATTCAAGGTTTTGAGTTCATGGGCAATGTCAAGCCATTTATAATAATCTTGCACATGCACACCGAATTTGAGAAGACCCATATCCATTTGCTGGTGAAATTGATTCAACGAGAATACAAGTATATTAGACACAACATAGTAAGGTGCATGAAAGCAACATCGAAGGGAGGGTACCAATACCAAGCTTCCTAGGCCACACACGTAGATTTAAATTCCAGGAAATTCTAACAGTACTATCCTCTAATAATTGATTTGCTTCCCATTATTAAATGATGCAAGGATATGGTTAGTATGACGTCACATAAAAGGAGACCCTTGAATTAATTGAGCTAATTAATAAGAAATCGGACAAGAAATAATGCATCACTGTGAAGTGTTGATCATGAATTGTGCCCCATGAGTCCATGTACATTAAATTTGCAGGTCGGGAACAAGTTTGCAATTACCAAAATCCTTGCATACAAGTAATGCAAACTTGATTTGCCAACCAAGACAAACAGGCAACGTTGTAGATTTGCCACGTGCAGGCTAAGCTAGCAGCATTGCCCTGCACATTTTGACTAGAGGTTTAGATTTGCATAAAGATAAAGAAAAGAATCAAGCCAGAAATTTAGTTGTATTAATATTACAGTTACAGTTACAACTTGCAACACCATGGAAAATCCGGCTCAAATCGTCAATTTATTGTCCTGTCACATTCAACTGTAATATTTAATTTGAATGAACTAAACTTGTGTATTCAGACATGTAATCCTTTCATTCCTATGTCGTATTGCATTAATACTTTTTGGTTAGAGATTTAAAAAACAAACATGGTTTGGTCATCAATCAGTAGAGAACCTTTAAGAACAGATTTATTTACAGGTGCAGAATAAATTTTAATTATCTTCTTTATGGTTTTCCTCCGACAGAAATCTGTTTGTAATCTAAATCAACTGGCCTTATAGCTAGCTCGGTAATGTAAATTGTACACAATTCCCTCCTATAATTCCATAAGATTAGCGTAATCAAATTGAGAAAAGAACAATGCAAAAACAAGATTAAAACAGGTGCTTCTGTCTCTGTTTAATAGAGTAGAATTGTCAATGGTTTAAAAGAAAAAAAATTTGTGAAATCACTTAATTAAACTGATATGTATGTACTAGTTAATTAAAATGAGTCTGTGCAACATTAATTGAACTACTGGACAAGCTACGGAAAGTGACAAGAAGTCAACATAAAATTAAATTTAGTATAACACATGCTACAAAGGAATCCATTCACTCATACTATTAGCTGGCCCCACTCCAATATGCTCCAATTTTCTTTTTCTTTTGCCTGTATTGGAGATTTTCATAGTTCAATTTATGGGGTTAGGGGATTGTTCGTTTTGTTAGCAATAAGAGAGACAATTGGGTTGTAGTGGGAAAAGGATAGGTACTTTATTCGTATTTGATTAGAAGCAGATATGTATAAACATTCATCATCTAAAAGCTTATGTATAAACAAAAACAAATAGCTTACTAGGCTGAGTTCAATTTCTGGTGATAGTACAATCCATAACTAAGTTTTGTTTACCTTTCGGTTGAACACATATTAATCCATAACTATTTTCTCTTGAGATACTACGGGTAAAGAAAAAATAAAAAGAGCTCAAGAGCTTAAACATATAGATATCCAAGTTCCTTAAGCATGATATCTAAAGATTAGATCATCAGGCCGTGTGTATGGAAGAACATTTACTAGGGGAGGTCAACCCCTTAAATATATCTTAATACCTCAAGGGATTAGTCTCCACAGTTATACATGGAAGATACTGAGTTAACATGAAAAACAGGCTAAACAACCATCAGACATATCATCAACTATTTCTATAAGTAATTCTATACACTTTCACGTACGCCTAAACAAGCATTTATTGGTACACCCAAATTTGGGTATTATAAATACTAAGGAGTGGGAGAGTGAAGGCCCCTACAGACTAGTGTATTCTTATTTTTCCACACAGCCCTCCATGTCCCTTAGAAGATGGAGGAAATTATGGCACTCTTCCCTACTTAAACTTACATGATTGCGTCCTCTCTCTCTCACACATCTCAAACACCATAAAAGCTCTCGTTGAACAACAGACACTTACTAGCTCTTGAAGCAACAACACCATCAATCCAAAGTGAGAAAAACTCAGCAACATGCCAACATAATATTGTCCTAGAATAGTAGAATCCAACCAAAAGAACTCACTCACACGTGGGTTAATAATACTCTCTGTCTGTCCCGTTTCCTCATCCATTCAAATCCTTATTATAAAACTACCAACTGAGATAGATAAGAATAAGATATAGATAAGAAGGATTTGTTTAGGGGGATTATGGAAATAGAATCGGCCAAGTGTGAGTGTTGTGGGTTGAAAGAGGATTGCACCCGAGATTACATCAGTGAGGTGAAGTCCAAATTTGATGGGAAATGGTTGTGTGGGCTGTGCTCAGAAGCTGTCAGAGACGAAGTTAGCAGAGGGAAATTAAACCCATTCGCCATGGAAGAAGCAGTGAAAGCTCACACCTCATTCTGTCGTAAGATCAAATCGAACCCTGCAGTTCTGGTCGCCGATGGCATGAGGCAGATACTCAGGAGAAGGTCAACCGACTTGTCTTCCTCAAACAAGCACAATAACAACAACGTTACTGATTCATCCACTTTCCCATTCCACTGATGAAAAAAAGCAGAGGAGATTGCAAGGTGGGAAAGGATAGGAGTGTTATGGTTCATACTTTGTGGTTTGAATAAAATCAACAGTGGCTATATTTTTCAATTTCACTTCTTCTTCTTCTTATAGGGATTGCTATTTCACTACTCCAACGCTCATTTTGCATTTTTCTTTTTACTTTCCAACGGATCCCTGGTTTGTTTTCCTTTCTTGGCGTAGAGAGAGAACTAATTTTCAAGAAAAACCAAGTAAATCCCAACTTTACTCTGCATGAAACAGATCAAAAATCATTATCTACCGCACAACACAATAAGTTCTGCTTAAAATGAAAAAAAAAACGAAGAAATTTTTTTTGTAGTGCTTTTAATTTAATGACTATTCCCTTTGTTGAAAAAAGGTGTTTTTGGGTTGTCTTCTACTTCACTTTCCATCTTTTTTGTATTCCTTCAAAGAAAGGGCATCATCATCTACAACATTAATAACCTTGAAATGATTCACACGGAAACAAAATATTGCATCTAATTTTCTTTTCAAGAGATATAAAAGAAGCTGACGTATTTTGCAAGTCAAGTGACATTTGATGGATTTTAATTGTTACGTATTCCACAAATAACAAATTAATGACAGCAACACTCTCTTTTAGATATATGATATATCTTTTTTGGGGAGTATTGAGTGAAATCATAATTCTACGGGAGTGAAATCATAAGTTGGTCCCATTGAATACGTTGGATCCATATTTTATTAAGAAGGTCAACATAAAATTTCTCTCAATAACAAAAGTAATATCACAAAAAAGTGTCTTGCGAAGGGTCTCATCCACAAACAATGATTAAATAGAGAATTTATTCATCACAACTGGTCTTAAATAATGATGTTTGCTATCTTTCCTCTTTATCTTACTACGTTATGCGGTTGATGATAGTTTTCTTGAGGTATACAATCTCCAAAGCTCCATCAAACCAAGAAACATCGAGTTGGGATGCCACTAATTGGATTAGTGGAGGCTAAAGATGGTTTAATTATGAATTGTGCTCATTAAGGTACTTTATTAGAATTAACGTTTGTTTGAATTATAAAATCATGTCGTGCTGAATTATAGCCGCCACGCGCATGGGTTCCGGTTCTTGAAGAGCATACTGTTTTAATGCGCACATCTCTCTCCGTTTATATAATCATTAATCAGGATATGCAATTTTTCTCTTCTTTGCGGTCATGATTGAATTTTATTTTCCCTTTTAACAGAAGAAGGTTCTATAACCTAAGAGAAGGTTTAGAAGCTCCTTCTAAACGTCCTCCCACCATGTACTGGGCAATGGACATGTAAGGCTATGCGTGGCTGAATCATCGAGAGTTCAAAATGTTATATCCTGTACTTTTTCGTCACACCAATTGACCCTGTAGTTATGGTTCTGCCACTAGTATATGCAGTTTGAAATATTAATTTAGCCAACCTCAATGACTATTTTTTCATCTTATCCATGATTCCCATTCGGTCAAACCAAATATGATAATTGGGGACTCTATCACTCTACTTTTAGTACCACATATCTTTCTGAAGTCAAGTGGAGGATGAGTACTTCTGGTGCAATTATTGTCACAGTGCAAAAAGAATTATAGCTGTTGGCAGCATTTGATGACAATCAGTATTGTTGCTGACTATGGCATTAAAATTAGGGTAGTGATAGATGGACACCCCACCACCCATCACACACCCCATTCCAATGAAGTGGAGGGTGTGCCATGGGTGTAGAGTGGTGGTCCACGAGCCATTACCCTTAAAAATACTAACGTAAGCTCCAATATGTAGCTGTGAACCTTTAGTAAGCTCCAGTACAAGGGCAGGCCCAAAAATGAGGGCGTGAAGGGTAATTCAATTTACTAACAGAAATCAATCACCAATAGTCTCTACAAGAACAAATACCACCTTTACAATGGTGAAACCTAGTCCTATCTCTCACAACAATCTCTATTTGATACACCTTCGACACCAACTTCATAAAGGAGTGACAATCCTCACATATTCTAAGATTTTTAACTATGCGAATGCATGATTCTTTCCTCCTACTGATTAGGCCATAGCAAAGTGCTAACTTTTCACTATGCCAGAGAACCACTTCTTTTTTATCTTCCTCTTCTAAATCAATCAAAACGCCTGAGGTACTCGGTGTGTAGCCAACCAACTTCAATTGACTGACTACCTCATCTAGCTTCTCATATATTTCATCTGATCGTCTATGATATCTATCTGCCATCATAAAAACATGCACCTCATTATTTATTTCGATCCTACTGCATGCCTTCTCCTTTGAGATACCTTTATGACTCATCAATTTCCTGATCAGTCCAACATCATTCCACCTTCTTTCCTTGGCATAAATGTTTGACAAGACCACAAGGGCTCCATCATGATCAGGCTCTAACTCAAGAAGCCTTTTGGCAGCAAATTCCCCTAACTCAACCTCACCATGAACTTGACAAGCAGACATAAGGGATCCCCAGATGATAACATTCGGTGCGAAAGGCATTGTCTCAATAACCTCAATAGCTTTTCTCAAGAGATTGGCTCTACAATAAAGGTCAACCATGCAACCATAGTGCTCACGACTGGGAGAGATGCCATGCTCATTGATCATGGATGAAAAGAATTTCTGGCCTTCCTCAACTAAACCTGCATGACTGCAAGCATAAAGAACACCTATAAATGTAACCCCATTGGGCTCAATATTTTCTTCTTTCATCCTTTGGAAAAGGCTTATGGCACTATCAGCATCCCCATGCATGGCAAAGGCATTGATCATACTGGACCAAGATATCACATTTTTTCTTGGCATATTCTCAAATACCTCTCTTGCATTGACCAAGTTCCCACATTTGGCGTACATATCAATCAGGGCATTGTTGACAGATAGAACTCTTCCAAACCCATTTTTATCTGCGTATGTATGAATCCATTTTGCTTGAACGAGTGCGCCAACATGAGCACAAGCAGAAATGACACTCAGCATTGTGATCTGATCAGGCATTATTCCCTTCTGTTGCATTTCATTGAACAATGTAAGAGCCTCGTGAGGCTGATCACTCTCAGCATAACCGGATATCATTGCACTCCAACACACCAAATCCTTTTCAATCATTTGGTCAAATATGACACGAGCATCTCTAACCATTCCTAGTTTTGCAAAACCCGAAAGCATTGCAGTTGAAACAACCAAATGTTTTGAGAAGAGTTCATCATACATTTCCCGAGCCAAATCCATTGCACCACAATTTACGTACATGTTAACAAGAGCAGTCTGTAAATGAGAGCCAAGAGCAAGACCATTATCCTTAATGAACTCGTGGATTGCCCTGCCGTAGCTCAAATTTCCAGCATGACCACAAGCAGAAAGCACGGTACAAAGGATAACAGCATCTGGCTCCACACCAGAGCTCTTCATTTCTTCATAGAGCCCAAAAACATCATCATAATGACCATTCTGGCAGTACCTGTTTCAAAATGTCAATCAGGGCGGTAAAAATCTTCTTCAGCGAAATAGAAGCATGCTCGTAATTCAAAAGCAAAAAAATAGAGGTCTGATTTTTGAACACCCCAAATTTTCAACACTTATCCAACACCTCTCTCTATTCTTCTCAAATCACTCATCTCTCTTCTATCCCTATCTCTCTTTGATTGTAAATTTGAGTTTGAGTGTCTAAAGATCATTTTTTTTTTTGAAAAAAAAAAATAGCATACCCATCAATCATAATATTCCAGGTAACAGCATCCCGATGAGACATATTGTCAAACAGTAATCGTGCATCCATGATGCGGCGACACGATGCATACATAGAAATCAACCCGGTTTGAATGAAGGGGTCAGAGACGAAGCCCAACTTGGAAGCCAGGCCATGAATCTCCAGGCCCTGATTGAAGGCGGAAACTTTTGAGACGGCCTTCAACAATGGGGGGAAGCTGAAGCGGTCGAGAGTGGAGCCACCTCGCCTGAGCTTGTGATAGAGGAAGAGGGTCTTCTCGGGCGTGGGGCTGCGAGAGAAGTGACGGAGGAGTTGGTTGCAGAAATGGGTGTCTGGGTTCGGAATTTGGGAGAAAACGGAGAGAGCGTAGTGAAGAGCTGAAGAGGAGGAAGAAGAGGAGAGGGTGCAAGAAGAAAGGACGAGTTTGAAAAGGAGGGAGTTCGAGTGTTGTGGGTTGGAGCGGAGGATTTGCGCGTGGACTTGCTTCAGTTGAGAAAGTGTTGTGGATGATGTCAATGCTGTCAACGAAGCGTTGGATTGAGGATGGGTCATGCTGGCCATGGCCATGTCCATCGCCACCATACTCAGTTACTCACTCAGCTCAGCTAAGCTAAGCTAACCCCAAAAGTGAGAGAGGGTAAAAAAGGAAAGTTCTTGGCCCGGTGAAGATTACAATAAGTAACCGGCTGTAGACGGTTCAATCAATGGATTAGAATTAGGTAGCCGCAAATCGCAATCGTTGCACGCGCCTATAATGGACCCAAGCCCAAGCCTTCTTCTCTCAGTTCGCTACTCCTCCTTGCTCAGTTGCGCTCGCATTTTGATATCTCAGTCAGTTGCTTCCAATTTCATATTATCTGAGACTGAGACTCGGTAGAAATGGCCGAAGCGTTGTTCGATCTTGAACAAGCTCTGATTTCCAAAAAGGTATCCGACCCGTCTCATCTGGGGCCTTTTCCCTTTCCTTTCAATATTTATTTATTTTTTCCTATATACATATTCAGTTATCCGTGATGATCATTTCTCGATTCTGATTTCTGAGGGCACAAATTCACTGTTTCAATTGGTGTTAGCAATTTGTAGATAGATAAATGAACTTGAATGTGTGCCTTCAAAAGGCTACTCTCTGTGTGTATACGCTGTGAAAGTTCATTGAAACTGAACTTGGTGGTGTCGGTGCTATCTGCTTTCTCACCACATATCTGTTGCTTTTTTTCTCCCTAGGAAAAATTGACACCTCGGGAGGCTAGTATTCTTCTATCATTCAAGCCTAATGCTGTGACGGGTTTCACTGCTAGTGCACTTGCTGGGGGTGCTGCCGTATGGGCAGGTTTGTGATTTCAGTTTCCTTAATGATTCTGGTGCTCATTTGCGATCAACATTATTTCTTGCTTTTGGAACATGGTATCTTCAATGCATTGAAGCGATGGGGATTTGGAATATAGCATCTCTATATTTGTTTTCTTTATTAGTTCATTGAAACATTGCTTTTTTTACTTATGACTGGGTTCCAGAAAGATGTATACTGGTAGTGATAGTGAAGTTAACTTAGCTATGAAAGGATAAGCTTTCTTTCTTTCTCTTATTGCCTTAACATCCTGATGGTGTCATTGTCATATTCCTGATTCTAGAGCTATATGACCCGTAAGATTTATATAATATCTTATTCGTTCTACCATATAGTTACAGCAGATTATTATTGTTATTGCTGACTCCAAGGTTAGTTGATTTCATTTCCTTATTTGTGACTTTTTCTTCTATACTAATAAACATCATTCCTTTATGGCAGCAACTTGGAAACTTGGAACAGCATGGCGAATCAACCTTTCAGCAGGTAAGAGAAATTATCCATCTTCATTCACCAAAAAAATGGAAATTATTTATCTTCCTTATCTTTACATCTACTAAGGCCATCCTCCCTTCCCCATGTTTGTTGTGTTATCCTTTTGCAGTAGCTGGCGGTTCCCTTGGACTGTGGATGTTTGCTAGATCCTTGTATTCTTGTGTAGATCAGATTCTTACACTGGATGGCAGTATATTACAGAAGGAGTTAGCAAATATGTTGGTCTTCTCATCTCAGTTACTCACACTTGATGAATGCTTTTGGTTTGTGCAATAAGCTCCAATTACTATCATATTCTTTGGTGTTCCTGAGTAGGCATTAAGACAAATGCTTGGTTATATAAGTTAAGCAGAGCGAGTCATCTAGGCCTTGGTTTACTGTGCTGTGTACAATAGGTGACTGGAGAAATAAAACTATGAAGGTCCTGTGTATGACAAGATCAATGTTAAGGGTCACTTTCTGAACAGAAGTAGAAAGTAGATTTCTAAATGGAGTGATACTAACAACTTGTTGCATTATCACTGACTGTATTCTTAGTCTTGAAAAGAAAAGAGGGGGTGATGAAGGAGGAGAAAAGAAATTCATTTGCTGTGGTCTCTCCTCCTATTTTCTGCTTATCTTTCTACATGTTCGATTTCATTACATATTCTCACCTGTGTATTTTTATTGTTGTTAAATGTCAGAATGGTGACAAAGTACCAGAATGATCCTTTGCTAATGAAGCTTATATCTAAGCATTTCTATTCGGAGAAATTTTTTGATGATTCAACCTCTAATACTCCTAAATTAAGATGGCGATACCGGAATTTCTATAGTGATAATGTAGTCCATGGTCACAGGACACACAATCATGGCTCTATTGATAAATCCCAAGGTGACACTCACAATGATTCCTATGATAAATCCCAAGGTAATTCCCACGATGATTCCTACGATAAATCCCAAGACAAGTCTGAAAATGCCACTGACAGCAGAAGAACAACTATTGGGACAAAGCAATTTTTTGTAAGTATTCTTAGACTTCCCTGTTCTTGAATTACATGACGTAGATGTGTTACATGGAACTAATTACTGATATAAGGATAGAAGGACATGGACTATGTCAGGCGGAACCTGTGGCCACTTTTTGCCTTGGCCATCTCAAATGTCTTTGGGTGAGGGACTGTTAAACTTAAAATGCCCATGCTGAGAAAGTTACGTGCCCTACTTGAGTACTGTGTATTCTAAGGAAAAGTAAACTTTATCTCAGCTGAATGTTATTATTTTAATGGGCTGCTCAATGTTTGTGTGTGCTTTGTCAATTATTTTCTTTAGAAAAAAAAAAAAGAATTTGCCTTACTAGTTCTCAATGATACTGTAGCTTTGGTTCGGTCATTACCCATTTCACGCGAAGCATATCCATTTAGTAAGAAATAAATTGGAGACACTTATTTCAGTTCAACTATTCACATAGTTTGGGAAGATACCAAATGTAAATCAAAATAAAGTAGAAAATTAAATTACTTTTTAATGAGAACGAAGTTGAAATTATTGATGTATTATGCATGATGGAGTTGCATAAAATGGCCATTGAAAATATGCATCTTCTTAATCAATTATGAATTCATTTGATTTCCTACTCATTGAATTGAGGGAATGAAATATTAGAATGTTAATCTTGGGCAACCTGACTTCTTTTTTTTGCTGTAGTAATGTGATTGATGGACATATCCTTGATAAGCTTTTCAGTGAATGGTGTTTTCTATAATATTGTGTCTGCAACTGCAACAAATTATTGTGCCAGAAATTAGTCGATAAAAAGTTGCTGTGTTAAATGATAAAATTACAATGGGGTTTTCTTTTGTAGGATGGTTTTTGGTTTCTGTGAAGATTGGATCATCATTAGTTAGTTAGGAAGTAGTTTGGTTGTTAGCTATGTGATATGATCCCTTATCTGTAGGCTGTTAAGCGGGTATTCGGGTAGTTAGTTATTTCTGGCTGTAACCGAATTGGGATAGGATTTGTTGGGATCATATATAAGGCTTAGCTAGGTCATCTTTTGGGGACACGATGATGATGTATTAGATGAGAGAGTTTTCATTAATGATTTCTTAGAGAGTGCAAGTGAGGTTTTATTCCTAAAAGTCTTGTACTGTGTAATCTGTTCTTTGTGATTAATGAGAGCTGCATCAGTGTGGACGTAGGAGACAATTGCTCCAAACCACGATAATTTCTGTGTGTTCATCTTTCTTGATTGAGCATCTCTTAGTTCTATTTCGTTTTCTTCTCTGCTGTTGTTCTTGATCGAGTCTGCGTCCAATACTGGTGTCTGTCTCGTGCGTCCAATATTAGTGTCAAACTTGTGCGTCCAATACATGTGTTAAACGCGTGCGTCCAATACCTGCGGTTGATGCGTGCGTCCGATGTTTTTGGCGTCCAGTGCTTGACTGATATTGTGTAAATCTGGTTTGATTCATAACAGTTTCAGCATGTATTTTTAACTTTTTTGACATGTTTCATTGCAGAGTAAACCTGGTCCTGATATCATGTCGGAGGCAGACCCTCTTGATTGTCTTTTTGGTTATGGTGGTCCAGTGGAGGAGATCCATCATCCTAATACCCCGAACAAACCATCAGGAACGCATAATAGGAGCCATAGAAGATTTCACCGTAGGCGTCGGTTGCGGAATAATGATGACATTTCAAACACACACCATGCAGCAGTTGTTTGACTGTCACCCAACATTTGCAGAAGTTGATGTGTTAGGTTTATGCAAATTTTTTGCTTTTGTTTTCTGAGCAACGTTCAAATCTGATCTCTTTCTTCAAACGGTATTGCGGAAAGGAAGAGTGTTCCTAGTATGTTAATAATCATTTAGTATGGTATTTAAAGGCAGGACACAGATTATTGTGAATCTTTCTTTGGGTTCATTATGCTTTTGACAATCCAGAAAGTGTATGTATCCGCGTTTCCTTTTCCTTTTGCGTTGTTAATACAGAGTTAGCAACCACTGACTTGTACTGCATAGGCCGCAAAATTTAAGGTGTACATGGCATGTTAGTTGTGCATAATTCCAACAATGATGGTAGCAAAGATAAGGTGGACAGTGATGGCAAACATCGTCAATAGCAAATGTTATGCTTATTTTATCAACGAAAATGTTATACTAACCATCACTGTACACCCATCACACACCCACACTCCTCATATTATTCATTGTCATAGGGTGGAGTGTGGGTGTTTTGGTGTCCACGTATAAGCACCATTTTATCAAATATATAATATAATAATGTTAATCTTTTATCATTTTTATATGAATAAAAATTTAGATTAGAGGAGACATATCTCATGCAATGATAGGGAGAACCACCGATCTCGGTGAGAAGGATTCTAACCTAAATGTGAGTATGGGAATCTTTTATCAATTTAATACACTTAATTTGGATACACTAAAGTTTATGCAAGAAACGTCTCACTAATGTGAAAGAGCCGTGTTCGAGAGTCAAGAGTCTTTCCCTGCTTGCATTGAATGGCAATGGAAGGTAGCTCCCGTCTGCTTCCGGCGTAACACGTTTTAATAAATTGGATATTATACCAACTAAAGACGTTGCAAGATACTATCTCATTTTATCTGAGAAAAATTGTTTGTGGTGCCTTTTATTTTGTTTTATTTCAGGAAGGATCATATGCACCTTCCTTCTCTGTCTTTACATGTGAAATCTTTATATGATTTTTTTTTCCATAGTTTTTTTAAATGGAGAAATTAATAAAAAAAAACTAATGGTAAGTTTTTAGTTTTTACGACATCATGTCTTCATAAAACTTAGCCCGTAGAGCAAGCAAGACACGTCCAATGCGAGGAAACATTTTGGAGAAAACAACAAAGGAAAGATATGACATGTTCTTCTTCTAATCTTTATAATTCAAACAAAACAAAATGTGCCTGTGACTTTCTTCTTCCTTTTTCCTTCCCGTGAAGGTGGGGAGGTATGAAGCCCATGTCATTGACAAAATCGAGTTATTATCAACTTTTAGCTCTAGTTTCATACCTGGTTTCCTTTTAATTTTTAAATTCTAAGTGAGCAATTAAAAGTTTTGATCCACGCATTCTCCTCAATCATAATTAAAATCACACAATACAAACTAAAAAAACCACCACGACACACGTGCTGAAGAAATGGGAAAAAATGGCATTGCCGAGAAAGAACAGAGCATTGTTACTATGTGAAAAGAACAACATCATAGCAATAAGAGTAATGAGAAAAACAACCACTTATTATTATTAAGTTGCGAAGGAAAGGAAAGATGAACAAGTCTAAATTTAAATTTAAATCACCATACAAGCACCGCCACCTATAGCTGTATCGTCATCATCATCACTCCACATGTCATGAACATCATCATCACATTCCTTGGGCACGGTGACGATGAGTTCGCCATCATCAGTGAAAACGGCAGTAGCAAGCTCTGGGCGCGTGGATTGAGGGAGGCGGAACCTCCAAATGTCGAGGTCAAGGTCATCCAAGGAGGAGAATTGTAGCGACGCGCTTCCTCGGACAACAACCTTGGTGATGCCGGGATGGATTTGGAGGGCGTGGGCCTCGACTGGGCCAAGGGAGTGGGCCTCCGCAACGAATCGGAAACAGTTTGGGGCTTCCTCCACATACACGTCAGCATCTGAGCTTAATGGGAGTTGGAGGACTCTGGTGAACACGTGGGGGAGTCGCCTCAGCTTCTTCTTGTTCTTGTTGTTGGTTGAGGAAAGGGAGAGACCCAAGAGTTCCTCTGCCTGAGAAAGAGGATTCCTCCTCCCACTCTCACTCCCACCAAGACTGATGCTGATGTTGCGCTTTCTGCAGCCCATTGCCTCCTCAACTACCTTCATTTGATTCCTTCCTCTCCCAATCAATTCCTCCCTCACCCTTTCAACTCTGATTCTCAATTCTCTTTTTCTTTATCCCTTTTATTTATCTATCTTCCCAGAATCAAATCTCTCTCTCTCTCTCTCACTCACGGCAAGCAGAAGGGCCGTGTTAATGAAATACAATGTATTCGGTTCTCTTTGCTTATGAGAATGATATTAAAAGTAGGTTCTTAAAAAACTAATTTTATTTACATAATCGGATAAGAATTACTTTTTTATCTGGATAGTAAAGTAGAAATATTTTAAAGTGTAGATATCAATAAATTTTATATATTCTACATCTAAAATAAATTCTTTTTTTTTTGGTCCAAAAAATAAATTCTTTTTACAAAATTAATTTATTCACTATAACCTTCATTTTGCGTAACCAAAAATATCACCTAAATAACTTAATTATGTTATCCCAAGATTGTAACGGCTAAAAACACCTTATATTTGAACAACATAATATAATTTAATAATTTGAATAGCATTCCCTTTAAAAAAAAAAAATTGAATAGCATAATATAATATAATATTTTAATTGGTTTCGCTGTTTCTGCTTTGTTAGTTTCATTCAGTTTATTTGTCTAAAATAATATTAAAAGTTTTGGAAGCCTGGATATTTACATAAAAAAGTATGGTAAACTGCAGCAATTAATTTTTTGTTTAAAATGTAGCAATTAAGAGTGCTATTAAATGCATGCAAAGAATTATTAGAGGCTCCTTTAAATAAACATGAATCATTATATAGAAATTGTACTAATTGATTTTTCAGTTTTATGCAAATTATGTGGATTTTTTCGTAGAAACTAAAATATAATTGATCCACAAACCAAGCTGTGGACCAAATCCGCTTAGTTTGCATGTTAACCGAACCAGACTAAAAAAACCCCACATGTAAATGTGTATATGTTTTTTTCGGGTCAAGTATATATGTTTAGTTGGCCCATAGTCTGCATAAATTGTGGGCTAAGCGAGGCGTCTACGACCAAGTTCCATATACACAAGTCTAGTAGTTCGTATGAGATCATGTCACCATTATGAAAATAAAAAAGAAACATTCAATTTTAATAGTAAAAATTACCCAGGTGAATGTAAGTTTGGGAACTACTTTTAGAATGAGATTTTCTAATTTCTCTACCGCAATCCCAAGATCTCTTAACGCTTGAATTTGAAGCTTTCCAATATGAACGATTCTGAAAAAACAATTTTTATCGCCACGCTTTTAATATTTCTTACTATCATGTAAGCTTCATTCATGAGATAAAATTTAAATATAACTTATCAACGAACAATAAATTTGGAATCGGAATCAAAATTAAAATTATTTCTTTTTCATTTGGAATCCGTGTCAAAAATCTATTCCTTACTCGATGAAATATGGTGGGAATAAATCATTATCCCTTACGGCAGCGAGCAGGGAAATAAGTGGCCGTAGAGGTTGAAACTTGAAACCTTCCTTATGAAGGATATTGATAATCTTTGGGCCTCTTGGCTGCCACAATGAGAACCTAAATCGAGATTTTGGCAAGAGGTAAACAAAGAAACATTACGAGGCACAAAACTCTCCATCCATTCATGCAAACGGCCGTTTGCGTTGAGTGAGAACAATCCTCTACAAACAAACCCGGCCATTTAGGGGCATCGTTAATAGAAGACAAATAGGGACTGTCATTTACTCAGTAGCCTTCTCCAACCAAGAGAGGTGATTAGAAGGTGCAACAGTTCGCTTGTCCGTGAGTAATAAGTAGGGACGGTCAAGGAAGCTTCCGCAATCATTCCCGCGCCAATAAGCAGAAAAGAATCCAACGATAGGTTTATATCGCAAATATTATTTCAATTTACAAAACTTACCATAGTGAGTCAACATTGTAATTGTATATCACATCTAAAATCCAATAATATTAAACCGATGAAAAAATTGTTTCTCTTTGTATATTTTCCAATAAATAAAATGAAAAAAATGTTTTACTTTTCTACCTACCTGCACAACACGGTCCATCTAGTCATTGAGAAATAGAAAAGGTTCTGAGAGTGCTCTTAAGTTCGGCAGGTCTTAACAGCGCTGAACCTACATCTCGGGTAAACAGAGAGCTCCTCTCATATAGTCCCCGAGTCAAACGCCGCTTGATTATGCCTGGGAGAAAATTCCAGGTAGGTGGCTCAATGGATACAGTTCAATGTTCATGACTAGAAAAACGGTCGAAATTCAAGTTCAGAAGATTTATAAAAATTTAATCTTCCATTTCTAAGCCGAAGTGTTCCTTTAAAACATCTTTGGATGTCCTGCCAAATCCATTGGCTACCTTCTTCATAACTTCGAATTTCATCACTTCCCGTTCTATCTGTCCCTTCCTTTCCCTGACAGCACTAAACAGGACATCTGAACGAGATGAGTTTTGACAAGCCAATTCAGCCTTCTCACAGTCCAGTTGCTGGTACAAATTTCGTAAATAAGTCTTGTGTGCCTGGAGTCTTTCTTCTGCCAACTTATATTCAAACTCCTGTGACTTTCTAAGAGCCTCGAGAACCTGATCAACCTCATCCTCAAGTTTCACTGAACGAGGTAGATAATCATATGATTCCGCCCCGATTCTAACATCTGAAGGGTTTTCATTCACTGTAACTTCCATCGCATCATTGCCATGATCTGATAAGTCTGGTTCTAAGCACAAAATACACAAACTCTAAGACAAGGGTGCTGAGCAAACTGAATTTACAATATAAGTAATGATGGTGACAGTAAGTCAAAGATCGTAGATGGTCACTTTCTGTTTCTAAAATCTTAACTACATGGAGGCCCAAAAAACTGACACCTGCAGTTCTGCACCTCCATAAGCATGCAACCCGTGCTATGGGAGCAGTGGAAACTAAGTAGCATAAATTAGACAACTACGGAATAGGAGAGGATATTTACCTGCAGAATGAGCTACAAGATTGTCATCCACCTTGCTGATATCTTCACGACTAGTCCCACTTTTAAGCTGATGCAAACTAATCAAATTGGTCATAAGCCTTTACAATATGTACGAGAGGACAAGCAAGACAGTTTTTAGTTTATCACCTCAATTTCATTTAAATATACCTTTGAGATGGCCAATTCAATATGGCCCAGCAGCTCCCTTGCAGTGGGTTTCTGCGAACCACGCAATAGACAGGCACCAAGATTTAAAATCTTTTTCTGAATTTCATCATCCAAATCATTATCTTTACATGTCTGCAGAAGCTTATTGACATGAGAAATCAGATCAGTCCTCCCATCACAGCGCCGGCAATGGTACTCAGCATCCAGCCCAATACTTCTCCCAACCGTGCCAGCCATGAGAGATCGGAGCGCACATTCCATATGAGCAACATGGCCACATATTCCCTCACCAGCATTTATTTGGCACCTGATATAGCTATAGCCGCCATAAGCTGAACTAACTGTTTTGCAACAAAGAATGCAGCAACAGTCACGGCAAAACCCGGATTCAGAACAGCAGATATCACAAGGCATGGCCGGTGAGTATTTTTCTACTTCTTCCGGCTTCAGGCTGTCGCACATCTTATGCCCTGCTTTACACTTGACAACATCAGTCCCACCATCGGAGTCTGATTCTTCTGCATGTGCTATCTGTTGAAGAGGTACAGCAGCTATTGGCACCGAATTGCCTACGATGCAAAACAGCACGGGGAGCAATTTAGCAACGCGATCATCTTAAGATGTAAAAACTACATAACAACATGGAATAGAAAACTATTAATTGCATAACCTAAGATGCAATGAATTTAGAGTAAAATTCGTTACCTATTATATTAATTATCAAAATCTTTATTCATGTGTTCTCTAGTCGGATTTTACCTCTTTGATTAAATAACTTATCAATATGAATCGAAATCAAAATTATGGGTTTGCTTGGATTGACTTATGCAGAGCTTATCTACTAACATAAACACTTGTGACAGTGTTTGGTAGAGCTTATGACTAGCTCATAAGCTGTTTTGGGCTTATTTTCATAAGCTCTTCAGGATAGCTTATCAAAACAGCTTACGTTTTATATGAAATCAGTTTCATCACATTTTCTCTTCAATTATAAAAATAGCTTATATATAAGCGCTTAAATGATAAACACTTATGTCATATGTGCTTAAATAAGTTGTTTATCCAAACAAGCCCTATGGTCTATGGATAAAGTCAGTTCAGAGAATCGGCAGTGCAATTAAACTCAGCAGAGATCTAAATTCATTGAGATCGATCGTGTTTAGTTTACATCCGCATAGACAGCAGAATCGAGGAAAATAAACAAACAAACACTGCAGAATAACGAAACTCGCACATTGAAACCATACTACAATGATAAAATTAAGGAAACAAAAAGGCATAATATCTGAACAGATAGATAGCAGAGGAGAGAAATGCTAGATCCTCTCAATAAATGAAAAAGACGCATTCAATTCAAATTTAAATTTAAATATCTTAAAAAAAATCCAATTATTAAATTAAAAAAAACAATTAATAGTTAGGAATTAGTGGAGAAGAGAAAGAGACCGTTTGCAGAAGCAGAGTATGGAATCCTCCAGGTGAAGGAAGCGAAGAAGGCAGCAACATCTGCGTCAGGGAAATTGGCTCTGATGTAGCGTTCGACAGAAGTCTTGCTGGCGAAGGTGTGTCTCTGCTTGCGGTTTGATCCTGCTGAATTCTCCGGTCGGCTGAGTCGAATCGGCAGGTACAGATACCGATCGTGAAAGTTCCCGTTCATCGTAACCCTCCGACCGGTTCTCCATCCCCACACGTCACCAGGTTCCGGCCAATTCTCCGGTGCATATGGCAATCCCTCGCCGAATTCTTCATTCGCCACCAGCCGTAGATTCGGGTTCGACGGACCAGTATTTTCATTGCGGCTTTTGTTCCCCATCGCAGCCAAACGCTACTCGCTAGGGTTTATGGCTCGATCGGTTGAAAATTAAGAGTTTAATATATAGTGATACGTATGAAGAGTAGAGAGCTGCGGAAGGAAACAGAAAGAAACGAAAAGGGTGGTGTTTCGATGAGGGAAGGAAACATTGAATGGGATTCAATAAAGGGTACGGGGAGTAGAATTAGGGGGTTTCGCACTGAGAATAATTAATTAATTAATTAATTACTACTAAAAAACATTTAGTACAATGAACTTTACGAAACCAATACTTGGCTTGCGTCATCACAGTTTGGAAACATCATAGAATAACTCATGTAAGCGCTGATCTTTCTTTCTTTTTTTTGGTCATTTGTAAGCGCTGCTCATATTGGCCATAAACGCTGCTCAAAGACTCACTGGCACTGCAAAACCCAAAAGCGTTCACTTTTTTTTTCCCCAAAAAAAAGTCATGCATGCTGCGAAACTAGTAAATTTTTTGTAATTTGACGATAGTATAAGACTATATAAGCAATATATAGGTTTGTCACAAAATGTCTAAGATCACATAATAATATTGCGCAACTTGCACAGATGCAGACCCATCATTAATTAATTAATTAATCTAGGCTTAAATAAGTTTTTGGTTCTTTCAAATTTTGAACTTTTGATTTTAGTCCCTGCAAAAAAAAGTCAAACTTTTTTAGTCCAATAAATATTTTTTTATTTGAGTTTGGTCTTTTAAGTCATTTTTGGGTAATGTGGCACCTACGTGGCATTCCACTTAGCTGACGTGTCATATAATGGTCCTATGTCAGCTTGCCACGTAATATAATTTTTGGAGGGACCTGACACGTCATCATCTTCTTCCTCTCCTCTCCTCCTTCCTCCACCACCCCCACCCTCTCTCTCTCTCCACCCGCCACCACTCCCTCCCCCCCTCTCTCTCTCCTCTCCTCCCACCCCCACCCCCACCACCGCCACCACCCTACCAACCACCACCCCCACTGTCACATAAGACATATTTAGGGACTGAATCCAAAAATTCATATATTTGTAGGGACTGGATCCAAAAATTCATATATTTATAGGGACTAGATCCAAAACGTAACATATTTGTAGGGACTGGATCCAAAACATTCATATATTTATAGGGACTAGATTCAACTATGTTTTATGTTCTTCAATCTTCTTTTTTCTGGTTTTCTGCATTTTTTCACCATCACCAACAACAACAACAGCAACCCAACAATGGTAGCAATTGAGAGAGAGAGAGAGAGAGAAAACGAGAGATTGAGAGAGAGAGAGAGAGAGAACGAGAGATTGAGAACGAGAGAGAGAGAGAGAAACTTTTGCCATCACATGATTATTGTTGTTTTATGTGATGATCATATTATTTTTTGTCAAAACACAAGGCCATGATCATGAAAATGCAATAGTGCATGCCGAAAAATACAACAAAACATTCCTTTAGTCTCATTACCTGTACATTTGTATTCACTTAATCTACGAGGTTGTTGTTTTATGTTTTTATTCTTGGATGCTTTCATGTCTAATTTGCAAAGCCCGTAATGGTGGTGGTGGAGAAAGGAGGAAGAAGGTGGTGGGGGTGGGGGTGGGAGGAGAGGAGAGAGAGAGAGGGGGGAGGGAGTGGTGGCGGGTGGAGAGAGAGAGAGGGTGGGGGTGGTGGAGGAAGGAGGAGAGGAGAGGAAGAAGATGATGACGTGTCAGGTCCCTCCAAAAATTATATTACGTGGCAAGCTGACATAGGACCATTATATGACACGTCAGCTAAGTGGAATGCCACGTAGGTGCCACATCACCCGAAAATGACTTAAATGACCAAACTCAAATAAAAAAATATTTATTGGACTAAAAAAGTTTGACTTTTTTTTGCAAGGACTAAAATCAAAAGTCCAAAATTTGGAATGACCAAAAACTTATTTAAGCCATTAATCTGTATACATAATTACATATCACTGCCGCAATAATCTAGAAGTGTTTTTATTTATGAGAGTGATATTAGAATGTTAACCCTCTTAAAGTAATATACTATATAGCAAATAAATAGTTAAAGTAACAAGAAATAATTTTCGTCAATAATGCATCACAATGAAGTATTACATTTGCTTAATACACCTTGATTAAGTAGACACTTCTCCTAATTATATAAGGCAACGCTAATTAATGGACGGATTACAATTATAGACCAAGCTTGTGCAAATATATATAGGAACGAGAATTATACACCAACCCTATTCTCTAGGGACGTCGGGAGGACCTGGGGAAGGAAATGCATGATTATTCTGATTTTTATCGGTCTTTTAGACTACTTGCATTCAAGGAGTGTTGGTAAGGTAGTCTCTAACACTCTTTTTAACACACGTTCAATTATTGAATAAAATTTATGTGGATCCACTATATAAATTTGGTGGATTTCATATTCTATTCCATGGAATTCATTTTCAAATTAAAGTGGTGAAACTGCCCATGAATTTCACCTTCTCATAAAGAATGTGTTATTCGTCTCACTTGCATTCTTGCTCTAACATGAGTGGCGAGTACAATTACAAACGGACACACAATGCTAACATTATATTTTCTTTAATTAGGTGTTAGGACGGGAATGAAGAAGGAAATTTCCTCCATCATCTCATACTAGCATTAACACATCTGAGTTTTTATCCAGTCTTAATATAAATTTGGACTGAAATTCTGTCGCTATGTCAAGATCCACATTCATCATGTGTCCTTTTCGATCGTTGGCCTATCAACAACATAAAGTTATGAATGACTAACTATTTGTCAAATATAACTGTGAAGTTAAGCTATTATCACATCGAGTGAGTGGCAATCTGTTTTTGAATTGATTTGCAGTACTCTCAATGGGAAAGTTTAGAATTGTGGTTCATTTTGAAGTTGTAAGCAAGTTATATATCGACTAGGCAATTTACAGTTTATGTTATGCTTTGAATTATTTCCCAAGTTGATAAAACACAATGTTTTTGGCACTGCTCCACTTGCTATATATTAATTGTTTAAAAACCAACCACCATGCCAAAAGTTCCATGTGGAAATTTGTTTGGTACATCTACTCAATCCCTAAAAACATACATGATTAATTAGCCTATGGCTGCATAAACCTTTGGCAATGAAAAATAATTGGCTTAAATATGTTTTTGGTCCTTTATTTTTTGCCTTAGTTCGTTTTTGGTCCCTCATATACTCAGAATATTTTTTTCGTCCCTAATTTAACGAAAATGTGTTTGTTTTAGTCCCTGGCCTTCACGGTGTTAACTGAAGTGCTGACTAGGCAAACGAAGTGACATATCAACAGCTGCCATGTGTAAAACTTATCCCTGCTGGCATCATGCATGTCATAAACGGTCCATATCTGTCCAGCATCTCTCCCTTACCATGTTCTCTCCCAAAATCCTTATACACAGGGCAAGTGAATCCTCCTGCGACCACCCATTCCCTGTTATGAATCCCACAGCACCACCACAGCCAAAACCCTCCTGCGACTGCCACCTTGAAGAAAACTTCACCGACTTCTGTCCCTCATGCCTCTTCGAATGCCTCTTCGTTCTCCACCCCAACCCTTCTCCCCCCTCTTCCTCCTCTACCCGCAAATCCTTCTCCTCCGCAACCGCTCTTAAATCCATCTTCCGTCCACAACCACCGCCGTTAATCCCGAAGCTCCGCCGTTCCAAGTCGTTCTCTGCTTCCAAAAACGAGGCCTTAAGCTCTGCGTTTGAGCCCCAGAGAAAGTCCTTCGACGTCAAGACCCATTTTCTCACGAGGCACACCACCACAATCCCCACCCTCAGCCCCATTTTCCTACCACCGTTCACCACGTCAGCCACCAAGTCCCCAACAACAGTGTTCCTCTTCTCTACAACAAACCCACTTTCAGGGTTGTGACCAAGGCTGCCCCAAATTACTCTCTCGCTAGCGAATGGAACTATTTGGGGATTTAGGGTTTCAAAAAAGAGGGAGAGGGAAGAAAATAGGGATGGAGCAATCTGAATGAGAAAACTGCATCATCAGCATTGTTAACGAAAGAGGAATGGGACTGAGCAGTACTGAGTTTGAAATTTCGATTCGGAGATTCAAAGAGGAATAAAACCGTTCAAGAAACGTTTACAATATGTTACGATGTAAAGAGAACATGAACAATAGCCTTTTCTCAGTTTCTGGTTTGGTTTGGATAATAGAGAAGAGAAAAATAGATAGAGAAAACGAGGAGAGGAGAAAAGAGAAAGGACACAACAAACGTTCGGGAAGAGAAGAGGGATGGAGCAATCTGGGCTTTTCAGAGCGTTGTGGTTATCTGGGTTCTAGTTTTGGGTTGTGGATCTGCTGAAGCTGCAACCCATTTGGAATTTGGATTCAAATGTCTTGATGAAGCAATCTGGACCCTTCATTCCAGTTAGGATGCCAGTTGGGATAAGTGACTGACGTGTCACACGCTGAGTTGTAACACCGTTAGCCACATCAGCAGTAAACTAAACGGAGTCAGGTTGAGGGACTAAAAGTGACAGATTTTCAAAAAGTTAGGGACTAAAATAATATTCTTAGTATTTGAGGGACTAAAAACGAACTTAAGTCAAATATGAGGGACTAAAAACATATTTAAGCCAAAATAATTTTTCCATATATGCTAGGGTGGTTTTGCTAGCGATTGTGACTTTTTCTTTTGCCACTAGTAAGCTGCTACATTATCTTCTCTCTTCATAGAATTAACAAAGTTTGTTATATCTAGAGAGGTACAAATGTTTAACTTAATATATGGATGTTACCCTGATGGTCAATTTCCTTGCTCCAGTGAACAGGAAAATCAAAGTAGCAGATCAATGACCTAGCCATATAAATACATGAAGAAATTTGTTTAAGTCTTTAAGATGTTGAATTTTCTCCCTTGCTAACTAGATAATAAGAGAAAAGACTAGTGGGGTTTACCGGAGCCACTTGTATGCTTATGAAAGGTAAGCTTATATATATATATATATATATATTTCAGGGTAAGCTTCTTTCAGAGATTAAGATGAATGATGTAACAAGTATTCTTCATGGATAGCCATCAACTGTTCTGCTACCTGGTTACATCACTCAGAAACATTAGAATTTGAAGGGTGTTAATATGACAACAACAACAAAAAAGATGAGTTTGCTACATTAAATGGGACGTTTGGTGATGCAGTTATAAAACAAACTTTCAAGAATGAAATTTTATCTGTTTGGTACAATTTGTAACATTACTCCTACTTCTAAGATCTAGGGAAAAAACTCAAATTAACATTTCCTTGAACATCCTTGATAAGCTTAAGTTGTATGCAATTTCAAATATATATATATCACATATCTTCATCAGATAAATTTGATATGTATTGAGACAACATATTGTGTGATTCTTGTTCATGTCTATGCTTCTTAGGGAGACATCATGCATTTACCGATACCCTGATATATTGACCATTGCAGACCATTTCTTAAAACAAACGAGAAATAATAAAATGTCTCCAATCACATTAAGGGATAGAAAACATTGACAATTAAATTAATTAAACATCTAAAATTTGGTAAAATTACAAATGGAAAATGTGAGAGGCAAAGGCTGTATGTATATCATATACATGTATACCTGTTCAATGCTGCCATCTTCTATCTCTGTGTTGAATGTAAGCAACATGGATTCGTGGAGTAGATTTTCTAAATCTTCAACAGGAACTAGTGCTGTAATATAGATAACAGTAAAAACACGTAATAAGACATAAATGGATCAACAAAATAAGCCCGAGTAAATCAATAAATAATTGAAATTAAAAAAATGAAATATATACAATTGGATTTGGAGAACCAGGAGAACAAATCATCAGCAAGCTGGTAGGATTTCTGGAGAGAATCACGACCACCCCATTGGTTTTGGACGGCCATTTGAAGGGCATACCAACGTGAGAGAAGCAAAATTATACCCTCTTGCATACGAATCCTAGAGAATGTTTCTGTTTCTGATCCATAGTGGCTCCCATTGATGGAATCCATCAGAAACACCTCTGTCTCTGTGTGTGTTGGAAGAGAGAGATACCCATACAACACACAGAGTGAGCGAGAAAATGAGAGGAATTAAGTATATATACATATATGTATATGTGGAGTGTATGGGATATGAAATATAAGGATGCGCGAAATGTTGGGAATAATGAGATGAATGAGTTGGAGAGAGAGAATCGTTAGGATGCATTGCTTCTTACCTACTATATATGGAAAGCCTGAAAGGAAAAGGAGTTCATCATTCATATTGTTTTGTTATAATATATGTTAATTACTATTAGCAATGACTGTTTTTATTCATTTGTAGCATTATTTTTCTAGTTAATTTAGAATCTTGGTATACTACAGTGTCCTTAACCCTCCTCTTATATATGCATTTAACGACATTAATTTTTAAAACTTGATGGGCTTCAATATGGTATGGGACTAATTAATAGCAAAGCCAATTGGCAGTTGGCTAGCAAATTAATATTCCTTCCTTCTTTATTTGTAGTTTAAAGAAGATATAAACCACCTTTAAATAAAGTCACTATACCGTGGCTAACATAATAAACTACCCCAAATTACCATCTCCACCATTAAAAAACATAATGCCAAACACATAAATATAAAACAATATTAATGTTAAATAACTGGTTTCTTGTACCAGAAAAAGTTAAATTGTAGTTGGCCCATGTAATTTGATTCAATATGACTACTAATTTAAAGGATGATTTTCTGTCTTCATGTGATTTTCTCCTTTATCACATAATTGGCATGTGATTTTTCTGTCTAATTTTAAACAAAAACGTGTATTGGAGTTGGAAAAACAACTTACGACTGAGGAATTAATTTCTAAATAGAATACCAAAAATTCAATTACTTAAAAATAGAGAATAGATAAATCACATCTCACCTCAAAAAAGATGACGGACAAATAAACCAGTTATCAATAATTTTCCTATTTTGTAACCTATGACCACGATCAAGAGATAGTTATAAATAAAAAAAATATTCTTTTTTAAAAAAATATATATAATGGGATTTGTTTTTATGAGTGTAAACATTCGTAAATTTTTACTTTTTTTTTCAAAGAAAAAACTTTTTAAAGTGAATTGAAAGATATTTTTAAAATTTAATTAGTAATAATTCCGTAATTTAAAAAATATTGATTTTATAAAATTGTAATATTTTTTAAGGGGAAGAGCTTTACTTTTTCGGGACATATGAAAGAAAAAGGTGTTTATATTTCCCAATAGAAATTTGTAGAAGAGAGAAGAAGAAGAAGAAGAAGAGAGAAGATGGCAGCAGAAGGAGTGAGTCTGAACCATATATCTCGAGAGTCCTCTGACATAAAACGCCTCGCCAAATTCTACCAAGAGGTAGGTCACCACAACTTGTTTTCTTAGTCTGATCAAAATCACAAGTTATAGATAAATGCATGAGGACGATGCTGTCTTTGAATGATAAGTAACATACCAATACCATATATACCGCGCAGATGTTTGGGTTCGAGGAAGTGGAGAGCCCCGAATTCGGAGATTTCAAGGTTGTGTGGCTGCGCCTTCCCTCCTCTTCCCTCTATCTCCACCTCATAGAGCGCAACCCATCCAACAACCTCCCCGAAGGTCCATGGAGTGCCACGTCACCCGTCGCTGATCCCTCCCATCTCCCTAGAGGCCATCATCTCTGCTTCTCCGTCCCCAATTTCCAATCCTTTCTCCACACTCTCAAGGTAATTCTTTTTTAATATTATTTTTATTGGTTTGTTTTAATTGGAAATGATCTCAGATTTTGGTTTGATGTGTTATTGACAGAGTGACATGGAAATTTCATACTGAATTCACTTCTAGGCTTGGGTTTAAATTTTTGTGTATTGGAATTGCCATTCTTTTTTGTTTTTGTTTGTTTGTTTGGAAAATAGCCTTTCATCGGTTCGGTATTTCTGCGCACTCTTAACGCCGTTTAAGATTGTAATTTGAGTGGGATGCGCGAGTTTGTTATATGCAGGAGAAGGGTATCCAGACGTTTGAGAGATCACTGCCGAATGGGAAGATCAAACAAGTTTTCTTTTTTGACCCTGATGGTATGATCAGTAAGACTAATTAAGTAATTAGTTTGATATTCGTGAAATCTGGCATTCTTATTGCTGGCCCTCCCCAAGCTCCTAATATGAATGACTCTATTTGCAACTGCAGGTAATGGCTTGGAGGTTGCAAGCAGGGAAGACTCGTAGTTTGATGTGCAAGTGTAATAATCTATAACTATAATAATGTAAAAAAACAAAAAAAACATAGTTCCTCTAAACGCAGTTGTGATTTGTATGACCAACTAGCATCAACCTATCTATGGACAACTCGTATTCCATCGCGTTTGTGTCTATCAATTTCAACTAGTACTTCCTGGTGGATTTTACCATGGACAAACAATTAGTTTTGTGCATGTGCACAAATGCACTCCACTACCATTGATCAATGTACTTTTAAATTGGATGGCCAAGATTTGGGAAGGGCTACCTGTTGTTCAGGTAATGTACTATTTGGTTAAAAGTTTGCTGATTGATCCCTACACTTCGTTGTAATTATCACATAACCCTATATTTTAGTAAAATTATATTTTTGGCCCAAATCTTTCCATTTTATTTAAATTGACCATTAAATTGCTAAAATGAGGAAATGGTCCAAAAAGTGCTAATAGAAAATTATTGAAAATCTTATAGAAAATTATTGAAAAAAATAAATAAGTGAAACCTGTAAGCAAATACCGTTTTGGTGATCGAAAATAAAATCAAAACATAAATAAAATCTAAAAAAAGGTTTTTCTATCAAGTCAAAATATTAATATACAAAATATCCATGTATTAATTGCAGATTAGCACTTTTTGGACCATTTCCTCATTTTAGCAATTTAATGGTCAATTTAAATAAAATGGAAAGATTTGGGCCAAAAATATAATTTTACTAAAATATAGGGTTATGTGATAATTACAACGAAGTGTAGGGATCAATCAGTAAACTTTTAACCAAATAGTACATTACCTGAACAACAGGTAGCCCTTCCCAAATCTTGGCCATCCAATTTAAAAGTACATTGATCAATGGTAGTGGAGTGCATTTGTGCACATGCACAAAACTAATTGTTTGTCCATGGTAAAATCCACCCATAATGGTCAATTTAAATAAAATGGAAAGATTTGGGCCAAAAATATAATTTTACTAAAATATAGGGTTATGTGATAATTACAACGAAGTGTAGGGATCAATCAGTAAACTTTTAACCAAATAGTACATTACCTGAACAACAGGTAGCCCTTCCCAAATCTTGGCCATCCAATTTAAAAGTACATTGATCAATGGTAGTGGAGTGCATTTGTGCACATGCACAAAACTAATTGTTTGTCCATGGTAAAATCCACCGTACTTCCTTTCTATTCGCAGTACTCGATCCGTGTCTCAGTCAGTGTATCAGGCTAAACTCTGCGAAAATTGGAAGTTTAAGTAACTCTCCAGCATGCAATATCCAATGCATTTATCCTTAAAATGAGAAGTATCATTTTCATTTTACACCAATGTATTCACATCAACACATTTATTTTGTACTCTGATATTTCCAATCAGTAAATGAATACAATGAACATTCAACGAGACAATATACAACATAGTAGTATTACAAATGTACATGCGTGTCACCTCAAATGCTTTTAATTTGACTGGAAGTATTCGCAAGAGTTGAACCTTTTGCACGGTCATACCAAATTTATCATCCATGTCCATATCCTCTGGTTTTATGCCATCTTCAAGTTTCCAATTAATTGAGTTGATCAACGGGTGCAACCGGAATGTCTCTTTTTATTATTGCTTGTATCTGGTTCCTCAACTGGTTTACCTCTGCCAATGGTTAACTCCAATTCATTTACTGCTTTTGACATAACCTCTGGATTGAGTAGTAACTCTGTCATTGCGCATTCTAATGTAGATGTTGTATGTATCCGTCCCCGCAACAAACAGATCCTATAGTGAATCATATTTCCAAAGAACGTCAGGAACTGTAATAACAAAACCAGAATTGTATCATATGGACAAGTGTAAAAGGATAGCAGAATGATACATGTGACAAATCTTCAATCAATGTTTTGTCCACCATCTTGTTCTCCTGAGAAATGTCAAGAAGGGTGTGTTACTTACATGTCGTTGTGGCTGTCAACATTTGTGCCTTCCCTTAAGCTTCAACCTTTGGTTAAGTCGAGAATGTCCAACACCTTTTCAACGTTCTTAGCTTGGCTTCTTTTTATGCCTTGTGGATCAACCATTTTCAAGATAAGAAAATGTCAAAGTTTTGATGCTTAGTGCCTGATAGATGCTGCAGAAATTATTTAATGGTACATCGAGAACAATGATGAAGTTCATGGTGGACAACTCTATAAGCAATTTCAAATTTTGAAGTAACAAACCACACTTGGCAAAATGATTATATAAGCTAATCGTTTCTTTTACTAACTAAAATTGGCAAACAGTCAATGCCGTGCACTTGGTCAGATTACATTTACAAGGTGAAACAATAAAAAGGAAGACTTTTAACAATTTGCAGTTTTACAAATGCTGAAAACGATAACATACACATAATTGGGCATAAGCTTTCATCAATCATAATGAGATGTCTCACAAATCGAATATAAATATTTGGTTAGTTCACAATAATGTTCTTACTTGTGAGTTGTGCCATAATAAAAAGTAAGCAAATGAAAGAATAACCAGTGTAGATAAACATGCATGGGGGCGAGATGGGCTGAAAATGTTGAAAAGTTGCGATTTTTATTGCTTCTTATTATTCTATCGTTAAGTGGGAAAGTTGGGAAAATGAGGGAAGAAAGAAGGAGAGATGGAGGAGGAGGAGGAGGAGGCTCAGATTCAGGGTATAGTCAAACAAGAGAGTGAGGAGGAGCACAGGCATCATGGCTGCGTCACAGAGAGGGAGTCGCCTAGCCAGGGACACGGCTCATTCTTCACTCAGTGTTTGATCCAATTGCATAAAACACCATCACTGCCTCATTAAATCCAGGAGGAGAAGAAGAAGAAGAAGAAAGAAGAATATGATGACGACGACGATGATGCTGATGATGGTGATGAACAAGAAGCGAGAGAGAGAGAGAGAGAGAGAGAGAGAGAGAGAGAGAGAGAAAGGTCGTGGGGTGTATTTACGTAGAAAGGAGAGAAGTAGGAAGGATCATTGGCAAAGAGAGCAGCTCAGAGAACTGATCTAAGAGCCTCACACATAATAAATTAATGAGATGATAGAGGCTCAGAATGAGAGAGGTGAGGTGGCTGGCTGCGTTCAACACAACAGAAACGCCTCGCCAGGACACACTCACTCACCTCAACAATACATATCCATCCATCACTGCCTCTGCTTCCCCAACAAAACCACGCAATGCAATGCAAATGTAAATGTAATTTTTCAATACTTACCACCAAAACACTCACATCTCACATTTCACTTCTTTCTCGCCCTTTTCCACCGCAATTTCGATCGATACTCACTCCCTCCTTTACCATGCATTAGCCTCACTCAGCCTGCGCAGCTGCGCTTCCCAAATCGGCTCCCCACAAAACATTTCACCCTAATTGCCTCACAGGCAGCTAGCTCAACAACACCATATACTGGGCTACCCACAACCATTGGGCTTTTCAGTTCAGCTCACGGGTCAGTTTGGTTCAATTTTAGTCCAAAACAAATTTGTTTCTTTGACCAAAAAAAAAAATTTGTTTCTATTTGGTTCGGTTTTGGTAATTTTTACTACAAAAACGCTACTTTAATGATGTTTTCCATAGTTCGACCAAAAAAAAATGATGTTTTCCAAAGCTATCCTCTTAGTTGAATCGAACCTAAAAATTTAGGTATATGTCAAATGTGATTTTTGAATCAATCTAATTTTGTAAAAAATTGATTTAATTAAAATTGGGTTTGAAATGAAAATATACATATTTAGTTGTTTTTATTCTAAAAATAAGTTAGATGTAAATATCATCTCCTAGCTTCTTTTTTTTTTTTTGAGAATTATATCATCTTCTAGCTAGGGATACTAAGATGTTTAACTAAGGTGGGTCATTTTTATGTTTTCCATGTCATAAGGTGAGAATTCAATAGATGCTCTCATATTTTTTCTCACAGGCCACTGCTGTGCACATTTTTTTTATTAATTCCCATTCATGCGCACAAATTAAGTCAATGACAGACTATCAGTGCTCATTCAACGGAATTATTAAAACAGATCATAGGCAAACACGGTTAAAGAATCAAAACTTAAAAAATCTATTGAAAAATGCAGTTTATAAAATTATATTGCATTGAAGCTATTTTTCAATATATAAAATATTTCTGTTTCTTGATTTCTTGACCGGTACCAAAGGAACTAGGAAGACTCAAATAAATAATAAGATCTAGTCTTGCGGTTATATCAATTCTTCATATTCTAAGATAGCAGCGATGGTTCTGTTACGGAGAACTCATTTCAAGTTAATTAATTATGACAAAATAACAAGAGATACGTACATATACATGGTATTGGGAGGTTGGACCTTTTAAGTCAATAAGAGACATTCACCAAAATCCAATACACTTATACACACCAGATTACGCTTTGACGGATTCAAGTAAATTCCGGTGGGCGGAACAGTTCATCAGGAAGTTAAACGAGTATTGCATAGAAATAACCCATTTAGCTTCTGGTGCACTACCATTCGACTAATTGAAGGGATATTAATAAGGATCATGATTTTGTTTTTAGTGGCGCATTAACTAATTAACCAAGAGCAAGGCCCGTTCTTGATTTAATTAGAGCAATTTTTGCATGGAACGGATAATTAAATTGTTTATCAGCACAATTAATTAAAAACAAAACTCAATATAACATTGAATTAATTTGAACAAAGGTTTTTGTTATTCTTGTCATTAACCTTCAAACCGTGTTGGGTTTTGACCCAACAACAAAACCTGGAAATTAAGCTTAATCAATTTAAGTCACGAAGGTGACCTCCCCCAAGTCCATAGTGGCATAGATAGTCCATTACACTATTGCTGGTCTTGACAAAACTCAAGCAAATCCGAAATCATGTGCATTATAAAAAAATGATTTTTATTTATATCAACAAACTGTGCCCAAAGATTATTATTACTTTGGAAAAACTCATCTTGCTAGAGGCGCACTACCATTCCATCAAGGGAACAAGGATCACATGGACTTTTGTGCTGTTAGTGGCACACGAACTAAACCAAAACAAGCTGATCAAGAACAGAAAAAGAACTGGTCCTCACTGTTTTAGTTTTAGCTCAATAATAACAAGACCCGGTCTTGCGGGACTTTAACATTGATTAAGAAGCATAAACATTTTAGTTATATATTTATAACAGTTAATAATTAACAACACCTTCGACCGGCCATATATATAGCTAGGTTTTGTGTTTTTGCTCCTTATAGTCTACCCAATTGGACATTGTCATTATCTGAACCTGGCATGGCATTAGAGTTAGACTCTTGACATTGACTTCAATTTTTTTTTATTAAATTTAAATTCATCGTGTCTGAGCTACTCGTGTATATAATGAGTGCCCAAGTAGCCAAGATGCATCAACGTTTCATTTCACAATTCACACCCTCTCCTCTCTCATTCCCTTTTGCTACAACTACAACTATCATCACTAGCTCCCAGCTGAGATGGATTTTGTAACTTGTGCACTGCTAAATCTGTTGACATGTACTGTCACAATTCATGTTCTACGTTCATTCCTTGCAAGAAGAAAACCAAACCACAAGCTTCCACCAGGACCTTCCCCGTTTCCCATCATAGGGAACCTTCTTGAACTGGGTGACAAGCCCCACAAATCATTGTCCAAGCTTGCTAAGATTCACGGCCCTGTAATGAGCCTAAAGCTAGGCCAAGTCACAACCATTGTGGTCTCTTCAGCTGAGATGGCCAAAGAGGTTCTCCTAACCCATGACCACTTATTATCCAACAGAACCATCCCACAATCTGTGTCGGTTCTCAACCACGAAAACTATAGCCTAGCATTCATCCCTGTCTCCCCTCTTTGGAGAGACTTGAGGAAAATATGCAACGGTCAGTTATTTGCACACAAGACTCTTGATGCTAGCCAACATGTTAGGCGTGAGAAAGTGCAACAGCTTCTTAGTGAAATCAGTCAGAGTAGCCAAATGGGTGAGGCAGTGGATATTGGAACTGCGGTTTTCAAAACTACCATAAATTTATTGTCGAATACCATTTTCTCTGTGGATTTGGTTCAGTCTGCTGGTAAAGTGGGAGAGTTCAAGGACTTGGTGACTAATATCACTAAGTTGGTTGGAACACCAAACTTGGCTGATTATTTTCCTGTATTGAGAATGGTTGATCCACAAGGCATAAAAAGACGCCAGGCTAAGAATGTTGAGAAGGTGTTGGACATTTTTGGTAACTTGGCTAATCAAAGGTTGAAGCTAAGGGAAAAAGGCACAAATGTTGAGAGCCACAACAAAGACATGTTAGATGCCCTTCTCAACATTTCTCAAGAGAACAAGATGATGGACAAAACAATGATCGAGCATTTGTCACATGTATTATTCTCCTCTCCCTAGTCCCTTAATTTATTTATTTTTACACTTGACCATTGAGTAGTGATAGTCATATACTCTCTGATACGCTATTTCTAACACACTTGGTTGAAATTCATGTGTGTCTCATCAAATCATGTTGGTCTCATATCCTATTTGGTGAGACCATTTTTCAAATTAGTGGAATCCACGTGAATTTCAACAAATCATAAAGAGTGTGTTGTTAATATTTCTCTATATCATTAGTAACTATTAATATGTTTTTAAGTTTATTATTCTGACTTACTTTGGAATTATGATTCACTATAGGATCTGTTTGTTGCGGGGACGGATACAACAACATCAACATTAGAATGGGCAATGACAGAGCTCCTACTCAATCCAGAGGTTATGTCTAAAGCAGTAAAAGAACTTGAGTCAAGCATTGGCAGAGGTAAACCAGTTGAGGAATCAGACATTGGCAAGCTCCCTTACTTGCAAGCAATAATAAAAGAGACATTCAGGTTGCACCCTCCAGTTCCATTTTTACTCCCTCGAAAAGCGGAGAAAGATGTGAACATATGTGGCTACACCATTCCAAAGGATGCACAAGTGTTGGTTAATGTGTGGACTATTGCTAGGGACCCAAGCATATGGAACAATCCGAATTTGTTTTGTCCAGAAAGGTTTCTAGTGTCTGATGTTGATGTTAAAGGTAGGAATTTTGAGCTTGCACCCTTTGGTGCTGGGCGACGGATTTGCCCTGGCATGCAACTGGCTATGAGGATGTTGCTCTTGATGTTGGGTTCATTGGTCAACTCATTTGATTGGAAGCTTGAAGATGGTGTGAGTTTAGAGGATGTGGATATGGATGACAAGTTTGGGATCACCTTACAAAAGGCTCAACCCCTGCGAGTTGTTCCAGTCAAAATAGAAGTTTAAAGTGGCATGCATCCACACTAATAGTAAAATAACAAGAGTTATATATTATTAATTTTACTATTTTTTGTTTGCTCTATTTAAAAAATATAGAGTAAAATAAATGTGTTTAGATGACTAAATTGATATACGTTGTATCATGCCAGAAATTGAATTTAAAATTAAAATTAGAATCAATGTATGCTTTTAGCATGGTTTTTCTCATATTTTTCATTGATTTTCCTCTGTCTTCATTTATTATGCTATTATTTAATTCATATGATCAATTCCTAGTATTCTTTTGTTCACATGATTAAATCATATATCATACATAATTGTGTAATATATTTCCCTGTTCTAATTCTTTCTTGAATACACTCATTCTTAATGCTATTTTTTTTGGGAATTTCTAATCACACATACATCGTTTTCTATATATACATACATATCCGCGGAACTATTAGTTCCGCGAGTTTATTTTTTTTCAACACACACATGTCCGTGGAACTATTAGTTCCGCGAGTTGTAATTCTCCGCGGAACTAGTAGTTCCGCGGGTTTATTTTTTTTCTAACACACACATGTCCGTGGAACTATTAGTTCCGCGAGTTGTAATTCTCCGTGGAACTATTAGTTCCGCGGGTTATAATTCTTCGCGGAATTAATAGTTCCGTGAAGAATTATAACTCGCGAAACTAATAGTTCCACGGACATGTGTGTGCTAAAAAAAATAAATCCGTGGAACTATTAGTTCCGCGGAGATGTATGTGCATATAGAAAACCATGTATGTGTTAATAGGAATTCCCTTTTTTTTCTCACTATCCAGACTTGGAACACTGTTTTTGTAATTGGTCAATCAACAACCCACTAATCTGCATGACCAAACTTACAATAGAAAAGCCACAAAGGCCGTAGATATCACTTCGCACCTACATTACCCAATCCCATTTAGCAAGGACATAGTTTCTCGGTGCCACTTCATATGGATCAATGCACAAATTGCTCCACCAAGGACCAATTCAATTTTACCTGCAATAGTGGGTAGAGCCAGTTTATTGTATATTTACGAAATAAACCCATAATTTATATTAATTACAAAAACATTTGTATATATTTATGAAAATAACCCATTATTATTATTATTATTTTGTTGCAAATAACCCATTATTATGGATAATAATAAATTAGGCAAATATTTTTAGGTTATGTTTGGATGGAGAAATTCAATTCTCTCACTCTTTCTCTCTCTGTCTCTCCCTCCCCTTTCCCCTCTCTTGCTCTCTCTCCCCCTCTCGCTTTCTATTCTAAAAAACCTCTCCCTCTCCCTCTCTCTCGCTCTGAAAAACCTCTCTCTCTCTCTCCCTCTCCCTCTTGCTTTCTCCCCCCTCTCTCTCCCTCTCCCTCTTGCTTTCTCCCCCCTCTCTCTCTCCCTCACTCCCTCTCTCTTGCTCGTTATCTCTTCCCTTCTCTCTCCCTCCCTCTCCCTCTCCCTCCCTCTCTTTCTCTTTCTCACTCTCCCCTCTCTCTCTTGCTCTTTGAAAAACCTCTCTCTGCTCTCTCTTGCTTTTTAAAAAACCTCTCCCTCTCACTCTCTAAAAAACTTCTCCCTTTCCCTCTTACTCTTTTCTCCCTCGCCCTCTCTCTCTTTCGCACTTGCTCTCTCTCTCTCCCCCTCCCTCTCGCTCTCTCCCCCATTCTCTCTTGCCCCCTCTCTCTCCCTCTTGCTCTCTCTCGCTCTTTCTCTCTCCTTGACCCTCCCTCCACTCTTGCCCTCTCTCTCCCTTCCTCTCACTCTCCCCCTCTCTCTCGCTCTTTGAAAACCTCTTTCTCTCCCTCTCCCTCTTGCTCTTTCTCCCCTCTCTCGCGCTTGCTCTCTCTCCCCTCCCTCTCTCTTGCTCTCTATTCCCCATTCTCTCTTGCCCCTGATCTCGATCTCTCTTCCTCTCCCTCTCTTCTCTCGCTCTCTATCCCCCATTCTCTCTTGCCCCTGATCTCGATCTCTCTTCCTCTCCCTCTCTTTCCCTACGTTCCTCTCACTCTCCCTCCCTCCCTCTCTCGCTCTCCCCTTTTTCTGCCGCTCTCTTAAAACCTCTCCCTTCCCCTCCTCTCTTTCTCTCCTCCTTCTCTCCCTCTGTCTTGCTCGTTCTGTCGCTCCCTCCCTCTCGTTCCCATCTCTAGCGAGAGAGAGGGAGAGATGGGGAGAAAGAGAGCGAGAGAGAAAGGGAGAGTGAGAGAGGGGAGGGAAAGAGCGATAGAGAGAGGGGGAGACTCAGGGAGAGAGCGAGAAAGGGACGGGAGGGAATGAGAGAGAACAAGAGAGTGGATGGGAGAAAGAGAGCTAGAGAAAGGGAGAGGGAGAAAGAGTGGGAAAGATAAAGGGCGAGGGATAGAGAGGGAAAGAGAAGGGAGGGGGAGAGAGATAAAGCGAGATAGAGCGAGAGAGAGGGGGAGGGAGAGAGCGATAAGAAGAGGGAGATAGTGAGAGAGGGGAAGAGAGAGGGAGAGAGACAGAAAGAGGGAGAGAGGGATCTAGAGCGAGAGAGGGAGGGGGAGAGAGCGATTGAGTGCGAGAGGGAGAGGTTTTTTAGAGATAGAGAGAGAGATATTGAGAGGGGAGAGTCAAGGAAGAAAATTGTTTATTGGGCTCATCAAATAATTATAATCATTAATAAAAAAAAATTTATTAGAATAAAAAAAATTAAACTTCTACCTAGGAAAAAAATTCATTTGGTAGTATCCACAAAAACACTAAACTTAGGGCACATTTTGTAATTTGTGTACTAATAATATTTGTATTTCAAAATACCCTTTCTGCAAATACTTTAAAATTAGTTGATAACCTTATAAGCAGATAACCCATCTAAGATCTGGATCGTTCCACTATTTAATTATTATATCTATGATCAGTATTGAATTGGTCTCTCATGGACCAATTTATGCATTGGTCCATATGAAGTGCCACCTAGTTTCTCTAAATCCAAATCAGAGCTCTTCCAACCACAACTAATCCAAATCAAGTCGTGATGTGGACATATTTTAGAGAATAAAGCTATTTTTATTTTTTTTATTCATAAGACTTGAATCCAAAATTTTACTTAAAAGAGATCAAACTATTTGTTACTTGGACCAATAATTTTTTTTATGTGCGATTTAATTTTTCTGACAGTATTTTACTCAAATTTAACCTTAATTTTTAATTGTTAAAATTAAGTTTTCCCGGACGTTTCCAACTATTTAGAATTTTTAATCTTCATTATTTACTCAAAATGTCCATATTCTCAACTGCTCAAAACATTTTAATTTTCCTGTAATCAAATACTACATATTGAAGTTATCCTACTTTATTCTATCGATAAAAGGTTATCTCACTATAAAACTCTGATATTATTTTTAACAAACCATTTAAGCTTTCACCACAATATTGACGTCTGATTAATATCATTTTCAATTTTAAGTTTACCGTAACATCTAATTGTTTGAATAGAAAATGAAACAGAATTAATAGACTAAAAATACAGTTAAACAATTTTTTTTATAGTTTAAAGTTCTCAAAAGCACGAGGAAATTTAAATTATAAAAAATGTAGTATTTGCTAAATTATATAGAAAAACTAGTTTTCCAATCATCAAATTTGCTAAATTAAAAAAAAAACACGAGGAATAATTTGTTTGTAAAATCTGTGACGATAATTTAAAAACTAGTATTTGCTAGAACAAAAAAGCACGAGGGAATTTGATATTTTTTATAAATTAAAAAAAAAACTAAATTTAAAGGACGAGCGTATAAAAAAACTCCAGTATTATCCGCGGAATTGAATTGATGAGTGTGGATGATGGCGCTGCAACTGCAAGCAAAGGGTTTCCACCCACTGATCACAACCCCTTCACGCTTTCCAATTCCACTCTCTCCTCCCTTCACTCTCACTCTCACTTCTTCCCCAATCTTCAAACCGATCGGAATCAGGCGCCGCCGGATGCCGGTGGTCGTCGGCGCCGTCGAGGAAAACCAGCAGAGTTCCGAACCGGAAACGGAACCCGAACCCGAACCGGGTGAGTCCGATTTGGCATCGGAATTGAAGAAGGCGATGCAGGAGAGGAAGGAGAAAGAAGGTGACAACTTTTGGGGCGGAGTGGCACAAGAGATCAGCGAGATTGAGTGGCCGGCGTTTGGGAAGGTGTTGGGTACCACCGGAGTTGTTCTCGGCGTTATCTTTGGTTCCAGCGTCGTGCTGCTCACCGTCAATGCAATTTTGGCGGAGCTTTCAGACAGGTTTTTTGCAGGCAAAGGGATTCAGGATTTCTTCGCCTGAGTGAGTGAATTCCTTCGGTGACTAATCCATCCATCCCAACTAACCTTTTCAATTCTTCAATTGTTTTGATTGATTAATTAGTGTGCCTTGTAAAGTTCGGTGATACATTCTCATTGAATCCTTTTTCCGCTCTACGAATCGAATCAAATATTGAAGATTAAATGTTAGTACTTATTTTTTTATCCCCTGTAGTAGGCTGGTCCTTTCAAAATGTTCACGTGCATGGTGGCTGCACATTCTGCGTTCATAGAAATTATTTATTTATTTATTTATTTATCACCTTTGCCATCTATCTTTATGTGCCATGCCCATGATGTTAATTGAGTTCATTTCGTTAAGTCGTGATTTGGCTGATTGAGTTATGTTAAGCGGTGATATGGCAATGGCAGACAGAGCACCACATCGCCAATGTCATCCTACCCTCACACAAGGGAGTTTTTCCCATTAGTAGTTCTTCAATTTGATTAGTAATAAGCACAAATGACAGTAATATGATTAGTTAGTAATTAATAATTGATGTAAATTAAGATGGAAATTGGACAGGCGGTAGAGGTGGTTGTCTGTCTTCAATTTAAGAAAGGGGGTGAAGAAACAGAGAAATCAAAATCTTAGAACAAATCAATACAAACGAAAAAAGAGTCCAGGATTTTTTTAGTCGACTTTCTTAAATTGAATTGAGTATATAATCGTTCTTAAATTGAGCACAAAACAGAATTGAAAAGGAAAAGGTGGTATCACTTATTAGAGACAGTGTTTGGCATTGCAGAGGAAGAAGGGAAGGGTGGAGGTAAAACCTCAAAATCTTCCATCTTTTCCATGCGGTGTAGAGCGAAAATGGAATTTTGGACAAAAGCAGCACGAGAGAAGGTGATTATGGTATGTTGCCTCACTTGCAATTTCGGTTTACAGATACATTACCCCCATCGATGGGCAAAGAACAGTGTAGGGGAAGAGAACCCAACATGTCTGTCATCTTATGTAGCAAGAGTTATAAAAACAAAAATGTGGCAATGGTGATGTGACCACATCACCACTTAAGGGAACCAGTTAATCGTAGAGACCATAACGAAGGACTAAAATAGAAACACAAAGAAAACAGTATATATTCTCAAATGCCAAATTTATTCCTTCTGTCTTGTGAGATAATATCTCGAGTTTTTTTCTAAGCAAGTTTTATTTCAGAGTCACAAACAGTAATTCTGACAGCCAACAGTTAATTCTATCAAAATCCTCAAGGAAAATCAGAAGTGAAGCAATTTAAAGCCTTAAACAAGAATTCAGGGCTCAAAAGTCATGCTTTCAGCTTCCCGTCTCACTGACTCAAACAGCACGGAGGACAGGTACCTCTCACCAAAGCTTGGGAAGACAACCTGCATCATATCAAAATGGAACCGCAACTCAAGAAGTGTCCCATAATCTGTTACTCATATAATGAGGCGTCAGCCTTAAAGAACCGTGCAAGGGAAATAAATAAACAGAATTATGAAATTATATTAGCGAGTTCTTAAACTACATAATCATTTCTGATTAACATCAGATCAGTTCCATCGGATTATACTACCTGCACTCCTGCAGCATTTCTTTATTAGCACATGTTAATGGCGTTGGTATGACTTATGAGTAACAACCAATAATAATATTGAAGAATTTAATCATTGATATGTCTAGTTGTCTTTCTCAAATTAAAAATAAAATAAAATAAAGCACCAGTCTTTTGCAATCCTTAATTTAATCTTTCATATTTTGAAAAATAAAATCCGAGGCAAGCTTTTCCCATCCGTCCTATCATGTTGTCAATGTGGTCCAAGAGATCACTAGCTCTTTAGTTGAACATTATGCAATATGCATAACAATTATACTAGCAATTTTGTCATTTTTTTAACAGACATTTCTAAATACTTCCACTAAAATTTTAGGGTTATAATCTACTTACAACAATAAGCTTCCCGGCATATTCTGGTCTTTTGGCTATCTTAATGGCAGCAGCGGCTGCAGCTCCAGAAGATATTCCCACCTACAACAATATCCAAAGTAAGGTTCCATAAACAAGAAGATTAGAAAAGAGAAAATGTTATAACCAGGTTCTTATCTTTTTTGCAAATCCAAATATCAATTACAAAAGAGGTTCAACAAAACAGATATTACGGACAACATCATGCTCATTCATGGCTGTTTCTATAGGTTTACAACTTACAAATAGGCCTTCTTTAAGCGCAAGAAGCTTCGCAGTTTCTATTGCTTCATCACTTGATATCTGCCAAATGACACATATCTCAGGTTTAATAAAACATCAAATGTTGACAACTACTGTAAAATGATGAGATGAGATATTCAATATTTTTCTATTACAACACATCAAATACAATTTTATATTCAGAATTTAAAAGTTTTTTTAGATTAATTCAAGAGTGCATCTAATAAAAATTCAATCAAGACAGATTATTGTGATGATTATCCACAAGTTGTTAAAGCTTACTTGAACAACTTCATCAAGAAGATTGACGTCTAAGACACCAGGGACAAAACCAGCACCAATCCCTTGAATCTTGTGAGGACCTGAACATTCACAGCGGCAATTTGCAAATTAACCACAGCTTAGAAGAAAAAGTTCTTTATCTCAACCATCAGGCTTTATTCTAAATAAAACTGTTAAAACTATAGTAGTTAAAGCCGCCAGAGAACAAAACAAACAAGAAAAATCAAATAGGAACTGAATTATACTCCACCCTCTAAAGGGATAATTTTAAGTTGAAGAAAAAGACAGCATAATCACAGTGACAAAAGCTTTACATGCTTAGCGTGTTATTAGTCCAAGCATCAATCTGGTCAACTGATCATGAAATGATGTTGAGAAAAGTTCACAAGGAAAGACACAATGAATGCTGTATTATAAAGAAAACCTAGTGAGAATCTTCTTTCAATAATATGGACTGGCAGAATATAAACAAACCCAGTCCTTCCTGGATGGTAAGAGCAAAGTCGGATGGGGGTATTATTGTAATAATACCTCCAATGCAATGAATACAATAATACCCCCAATGCCATCAATGCTTTAATGCCAGCCAATAGCTTTAACATGGTAAAGTAAAGAAGAAACCTGCTTTAACCCATTCAGTGGGGTTGGCTACATCATCAATCCATGACCACAATTTCAGTAAAATCAGATGGTGAATGGCAACAAAGAGAAAAGGTAAAACAAGGAAGAGCATTTTTTTTAATGGTTTCTCCTAAAGGTTTTTTTTTTAGGCCTTCATCTACCCCTTTTAATCGGACTCTCTTCAATTTAATCGTTAAGGCTCTATAACATCTATAAACATATTAATAGAAAATTAAATCAAATACCACCAATGCAAGGATTTTGTTGTTCATAGGGAAAAAAAAACTACATTATTACAGAAGAGGTTATAACTCACCAGGCTTTCCTCCTGAGAGCACTGGACTTTCAGCTGGTTCCACACCTAACAGCTACATAAAGGGAAATGACGTTGAGAACATATAAACAAGTTCATTTTCAACTAAATCTAGTTAAAGTATCCCAAAATTTATCTAAACAAATATTTCCGGGGTGGGGGGGGAAGCTAACCTTTATATTGGAGTTTTGCTCTTTAAGATATTTCCCAGCACCTGTTATGGTACCTCCAGTACCTATCCCAGAAACAAGTGCATCAACTTTCCCTTCAGAGCCTTTCCATATCTCTGGACCGGTGGCTTCATAATGTATCTGCAAATGATAAGAAAATATATTGCCCAAAGTGTCAAGAATCCGTTGTGCCAGTTATAGAACAAATGTACTTAAATACCTTGGGATTGGCAGCGTTTTCAAATTGCTGAAGCAGGTAGGCATTGGGTGTCTTAGCCACTATCTCTTCAGCTTTCTGAACAGCTCCCTTCATTCCCTTTGCAGGGTCTGTCAGAACCAACTCAGCTCCAAAAGCTAGTAGAATGGTTCTTCTTTCAAGACTCATTGAAGCAGGCATTGTAATTATGAGCTTGTAACCCTTGGCTGCTGCCATGAAGGCTAATCCAATGCCAGTATTACCACTTGTTGGTTCAATGAGGACACTCTTCGGTAAAATAAGAAACCGACATGCAGAACAAGTATTGAGGGTCAGCTGAGATACACTAAATTAAAACCCAGAATTCCTTTCTTCACCTTACACTTCCAAGTATTATACATATCAGTTGTAACAAAAACCAATTAACAATGTATTCATCAAGGTCTAAAATAACTGCTACAAGAGTAACATAAATCTCATTCTGTAATCTTTTTATAGCAAAATTTCACATTTTATTTAAATTTGGGTCAAACCCCCCATATGTGGAATATGCTAATTCACTGCTATTGTCTTATTCCATCATACTATTCACACACACAGATAACAAATTAATCGTAAAAACTGTTCACATCATAATTCGCGATAGAAGTTCTTGCAGTAAAAAGCAGCACAACTTTGCTCCCCAAACCATACCATTCCAAGAAAGACACTGTTACTAATCTATTACTAGCTTCACCTTTCTCTAATTATCGAGGTATACCAACCTTTCCAGGTGTGATAAGCCCCTTCTCTTCTGCATCAGCAATCATACTATAGCCAATCCTGTGTGTCAAATATATATCATAAGTCCAACTACAAGCAAACATAATCACAAAAACTCACACCAAACACGATCCTACCAAAAGCATGAATAAAAACTCTGGACCAACATACATAACAACGGAAAAAATAGGTACCTGTCTTTTACACTAGAGCATGGCTCCATCAATTCCAGTTTAGCAGCGACTCGGGCCACGCAACCATCAGCAAGTTTATTTAGATATACTAAAGGGGTTTTGCCAATCAACTACACAAAACAAATATAGGACAATAGTATGTTATCTACCGGGGAACACTATCAATAGGGGCAAATCGCAGCTAGAAAAATCATACAGAAATGGGCACCAAGGAACACAAACTCACTTCTGTAACGTCTTTGGCAATTCCAGACCTTTGGACCGCCATGATATCAGCTCACTCACTAGAAAAGGCTGACAAAACAAGACAAAACTATTAGCATAGCAGCCACAAATTCCAATATCCGCAATGCTATCAGTTCTCTACACTACCAAAGGAATCTGAAACATTTCTCAACATAGAGAAACAAAATGAGCATCTATTTTTCTTGGGAATTGAAAAAACAAAACAAACAAAAAAAACTTTGTCTTGAAAACTCGAAGCTAATCAAAACACAAAAATTCAATCTAGTTCAGCTAAAAACAATGCCATATCTCAGTATTTTCTTGACATCACCTTTCTCGGAACCCAAAAAACTAAGAGGGGTCACAAAAACGAGAAAATCTAGAACCTTTTGCGTGAAATATCAGTGCCGATTCGAATATATAAAGAACCAAAAGACAAAAATATGAAAAGTAAATTCTTATTATATTTAATCGCCAACAATAATAAAATAAACTGGGGGATTTTCACTGGTCCCAGTTCGAACGTCGCCGTTTTAGCAGTGAAAATGGGGATGCAAAAAAGTTGAAAAAAAAGGAACTTAACAACTACTGATAGATGGATTAGGATTGATTAGTGGCAAATAAACCCTAATTCAGATGCGCAATCAGCAATGAAGAGCTTAATTAATGTATTAGAGGATTAGAGAGAAAAATTCACCTTCAGGAATGAGGAGACAAGGAAACCTGAAGGACAATCTACTTCGAAGTACAAACGGCGAAGCTCACTGCTCACAAGTCACAACACTTATTTCGTCAAAAAAAAAAGTCACAAACTTATATAGTTAAGAAAATAATGTAATTAGTTTCAAAAAAATATATATGAAAATAATGTAATAACACTCACACACGAGGATTTTTATATTTTAATTTAATTTTTTGTTACATATAAATTAGTTTTTATTAATTATCTTATTTTCTATAGTGAATTCTAAGGTGAGGGGCCAACTAAAATAAACCCCTCACCATTTTCTATATACTTTGTATAAAAAAAATTATATTATTTTATATTATATATATTAAAGTACTGGTATAATTAATTAATTTTCCATATATATTTTTTATTAATTTTTAAATAAGAATGACCAATTGTTCATAAATTGTTTGGATTCGACAATGATGATGTAATCCAAAACAGCTCTAAAAGTTTATTCATTTACAGACAAACTGAAAATTTCTTGCCCCTTCTAAACCCAAAAAAAAATGCACACTAAAAAAATTGATTTTCGGTTCATGCTAGTACTGTTTCCATAGAAAAAATTTTACTTTTAGTTTTTTTATCCTTCCTCATAAAATTAAAAAAAAAATTTAAGAACATCAACATATATAGGCATGGCAACGGGACGGGGCGGGGGCGGGTTTTACATTCCCCGTCCCCGCCCCCGATAGTGCTCGGGTTTCCCCACCCCACCCCCGATATTGGTTGGGGTTGAAATATCAACACCCATCCCTGCCCTCGGTGAGTGTCGGGTTTCCCCGCCCCACCTCCGCACCCGCACCTAGTATTTTAGAATCCAAATTTTTATTTTAGAATTTTAATTTTGATAGAATCAAAGAAATTTAATACTCTATTTTTTAAGACATTTTTTTAATATATTTTGTTAGACAAATAATAATGACGAAATAAAGAATTAAAAATGTAATTTTTTATAATATTAATGCATTAAATATTATATTATAAGTGTAATAAATATACGGGGCGGGTTTGGGGGCAGGTTCGGGGTGGGTATTAGTTTCCCCAACCCCGACCCCAACCCCCGACTTTTAAATGCGGGGAAAACCCGTCCCCGACCCCGGTCAAAACGGGTTTTCCCTGTCAAAGTCGGGACGAATTCGGATGGATACCCACGGGTTCGGGCCCATTGCCAAGCCTAAACATATATTAACATTTTTTTCAGAAAACTAATTTAACTAATAAATTACATATTTCAAGTATGCCCATACCTTCTCTCACGGCAAGAAGTGTGAAAAAAAGTGTAAATGGCCTCACCAATAATCATTACCACAACCACAAGGCTTATCCTTTCAACCACCACACGCCTCACCCCATCTGAGAGACCCTTGTGGCACAAAACATGGCAACCCTTCAGTTTACACCCTTCACTCTTCTCAGACAGAAGAACCCCACCACCAAGCTCTCTTCTTTTGCCTCTTCTCAGCTCAACATAGTGACACGGCCACGCCTTGGTTCTTCACGCCCATCACCATCACCACACACACTCACTGTGAGGTCTTATAAAGTGGTGATTGAGCACGAGGGTCACACTACCCAGCTGGAAGTTGAACCTGACGAGAGCATACTCTCAAAGGCATTGGACTCTGGCTTGTCTGTGCCTCATGACTGCAAGCTTGGAGTTTGCATGACTTGCCCTGCTCGCCTCATCAGTGGCTCCGTTGATCAGAGTGATGGAATGCTCAGTGATGATGTGGTGGAGCGTGGCTATGCACTCTTATGTGCCTCCTACCCTCGATCTGATTGTCACATTAAGACCATCCCAGAAGATGAGCTACTCTCACTGCAGTTAGCCACTGCCAATGACTAGTCTAGTCTAAATTTTCAGTTTTGAATGTAATGTAATTCCATGCTGCTATTGTCTATTAAAAAAAAAACATTTTTCTGAAAAAAAAAATAATTCCATGCTGCTATGCTATCAACAGAATTGAGTCTTTTGCTTGTTTCTTATAATTGCTACTGTCGCTGATCTGGTTTAATACTCACTTCAATTATGTGGCTTTTTATTGATGCATGATGAAATAGAAGAACATCTGACTCAAACCAGAATAGATAGCATAATGAACTAGTTATTATGGATACATACTCATCTTATACAACTTTATTTAAATAATAAACCTTATGCATATATTACACGGGTGGAATCTAAAATTTGCAAAATGATCAAAATCTTCCTACCCCTAGCCTTAAATGAGAGTTCGTTCTGTCACATATAACGATCGGCTAATAGGTTGTGCATGTTTGGTTTTTTGTTGGAAGATTATAAAAGTACATTTGAACCCAAAGTAACTATAGAGTTTATTTTGGACAAACATACTTTTAGACTCAAACGTACGTTTGCAATTGAAAACCAAACATGTCAATTATACATTGGGCAAACATGCCCCTAGGTCAAACGTGGGCTGAAAGACGACTTCTTTGGTCTTTGTTTAATCTTTAGCTTGACATTAATGCCATTATCAATGATAGAGTGAAGAACAATCTGCAGCTTCCCCTCCACCCTTTCTCCTTTCCTTGGAGTGTAAATCACGTCATGAATATCATCAGCCAATGCTCTCTGAGCGAGGATTGCCCCAACGGCAGCACAAGTGGTTTTATTCTTGGTAGAAGCCAGGTCAAACTTCATGTCCTTGGAAATGGAATGTGCCACGGCAACAACCTTGCTAGTTACCCTATGAACAATGCAGGCACGAACAGAGGCCTTTGATATGTAAATGTCCAAGCAAAAGGGTTCATGATAAGGACCCGTAAGCTGGTTGAAAGTGGGAGTCCTCTGCCTCCTGTTCACAGGAGACACATCATTGATTTCATTTTCATCCAGCCGGGGCATAACAACACTTTTTTTACTTCTTGCCAATTCACCTACTTTGGGAAGCCTCTGATCCTTGAAAGGAGTCAAATTCGGTGTTGTTTTGACTTTGTTTATTACCTCAGGCTTGTCGTTTCTTCTCTTGGAAGAAGATTTCTTCCTGTGGAATTCTAAACTATACTCTTCGAACTCCTTGGAACTGCGCTCAAGCTTATAGAAGAGATTGCCACGAATTCTCATATTATCTATGTCCTCCTCATAATCCAGTTCACCCTCAACAACATTGGAGGAATGACCATCAAGGGCTTCATCAAAAGAACTAGCTCCTGATGATGCAGCCAAATCCTGTCGTCCACGCCAGGCTTGTGCCACCCCTGATGAGACCCCCCAAGCATCACGATCCACAAGCTCGATATCAAACCCGCTTGAGGGGTGATTGGGGTTGGAGAAAAATGGGGAAACATGAAGGCTACTAGAATGTTCAGGAGGTGGCACGGGTGGAGAACTCGCTGCAGCCCCATCATCGCTATTGTGAATAGTGGTGAGGGACTTGAAGCCGAGATGGAATGCCCTCAAGAGGAGGATATGTTGATTGTATAAAGAAGCACCTTTTCTTGTGAGCATGGACAACATGATCATGGTTCTGGACAAGAGGAGAAGCAGTAAAAGGTAAAAACAAGGGGATGCCCACGTTGCCAAGAGTTGACACAAAATGTGAACAAATGCTCACAGAAGCAAAACAGCGAATAGTTGGCGTGCACTCTCACTCACTGAACTTCAGCTACAACGCTAAATGAAGACCGAGTGACGGCGAAATCCGAATTGATTGGAGACCCGACCCATCCTTTTGGTTGAATTGGATAATTGAACTGCTAGATTTAGAGCAATCTGAAATCTCTTCGGTTGCAGTTTGAACTTTGAACCTCGTAGTCAACAAACAGAAATACAACATTTGTATGGTACGAACTGGGTGGGAAGTAAAGTAGGTTGTGTGACGCCGTTTCCTTCTTCACCCTTGCCTTGTGACGTTCGATTATCACTACTTTCTTTCGGCAAGGCCCTCCCTCGCCCCTCGGATTTATATGTTTAACGGATATCTATGGTTATGGTACGCAAAAATAAATAATAATCTAATTAAATGGGGGAAAGTTCACTCTTGAAAGTGGTTAAGCTGATGAACTGAATTAAAAGAATTTGTTAAAAATATAGTTGAACTAGTTGATAAATATAAAATGGCAAAAAAGGATCAATATATCTACATATTTTTTATACAAACTCTCTTTTTATTTTATAGAAAAAAATACATTCTCTATTATATCTTATCATAAAAATATATTTAGTTAGGCAAATCAGTCATTAAATATATATTTGTACTTAAATTAATTCTCAAAAAATTTTAATATGAAAATTTATTCATAAATACACATTTTATAGATTTAAAGCATAAAGAAGAAAAGAATCACGTGAGATTTTTTTTTTTCTGAATTAGAGGGGGTAAATTAAAGAAAGAATTTCATTAAAAAGATAAGCGTAAAGATGAAAAAGAATAAAGTTATTGGTTATAAGCTCTACTTTAACTCTTTAAGTAGGGTGCGAAATAAACTCTTTTATTTTGATCAAATAAGATATAAGATAACTATAATGCCTAATCAAATACACTCTACATACCCTTGTCTTGGTCTTGAATATTTTTGGCAGAAGAGACATTTACTTATTAAAAATACTAAGGTAGCTACTTCGAACCTTAAAATAATTCACACTGGTGAAGAAGACACAAGGGACCAAACCATATTTCCCTCGAAATCAATAGAAATTATTCATACTATCCAGATCAAGCAGAAGCTCCAAAACCTTGAAAAATGATTTTGCCTACAAGGTTGAAGCTCTGAAGAGGAAACTATCGGGTATCATGGGCATCAAAGCACAGAAACACATCGGCAGTACAAGACTTGGTCAGTCTCAGTTACACTGGATCAGTTTCGGAACTATCACCGATAGCAGCATTGATTTATGCCATTTTCATCGAAATGAATTTCATTTGAGGCAGCTCCTCTGTTCAAATGTAAATTCTTCTCACCCTCATCCAATTTCACCGCTGGAATCAGGTCTTATTTGCAAGAAACTCTTATCAGAATGATTGAGAACAGAATCAGATCCATCTTCATTTCGATTATTCTCCTTGGTAATATTCTCTTCAGATAAATTTCCCGAAGGAACAGCTTCAAGAACCTCATGAGTATCATTCATACAAACCAATTTAGATGGAAGAGTATTGTCTGCCACGTGAGAATCCAACACTGGATTAACGTCAAGCCCCGATGAATCACAATTCATAGTGCTAAACGAGCGACATTTCCGGTCAAGGTTTTCTGCTGAACATGGATCAAAACATGCAGCTTCATGAACCAAAGCTTGAACTTCATGGCAATCGGGAACATCTAATGGGTGACTACTCGCAGAAGTGTCAGAAATGGATTGACATTTGGAGGAAGGATTTAACTTATCAACAAGACGAGTCATCACTTTGCTTTTCATTTCTAGTGCACCATGACTAGTACTAGAAGGAGAAACACATTTATCAGAAATAGAATCAGATAACCCTTCCTCGGAATGAGATCTGGAACACATAGTCTTGCCAACCAAAACTTCGTTGTTTATTTCTTGAGAAGCATCACTACATTCATCGCTCATCTCATTGGTAGGATTTGAACTAGCATCATCACTTCCAATGGGATCTTGCATAGTTGATGAATCTATATCTGACCTATTTGCCATTTTGGTGTTAATATAAGCATTGTCTCCATTTCTCGTTTTCTCTGAACCTGTCAGAATAAAAAAAATTAAAACTTATTACAGCAAAAGTAATTTTCCAATATTTAAATAAGTAAATTAAACAACATCAAAACCTGCAGCAGTTGCACTGCCCTCGTGTTTTCCTTGCACTACCAGCTTCTGCAACATATCTAAACCAGGGAAGACCAACATATTCAGTGACTTCATTTCTTTCTTGAGTGATTCCTCAAGATGCGTGAAGCCAAAAACGGCTGTCCATGTATGTGTGAGTTCAGCAATTGCAGGAATAACAAGTTTTTCAACCTTCAGAGAGCAAAGGACCTTCCAATGGAGAAGGAACAAACAAGATAAGAACATGTCAATGTCATGAAGAGATGCATGCATAAAGGCCCCTACCAAATTTAATAGAAAACAGATGCAAGGAAAATCACAAAGAACTGTAGCTTCAAGGTTTACCGATTCAATGGCAGAAAAGAGCCGGCGGCACATCCCTAGGCGCCTATACATAAGGCGAGTTCCAATAAATGGCATCTCTGCTAACTTAGTTCCATGGAACCTAAGACAGGATAGAAAATAGCTCACAAGTATATTCCCATTTATTCACATTAACAATAACAAAACAAAGTAGCATACATATTTATTATAAGAGAGAGAGAGACCATGGGCTTTTATAATACTTTTCAGCTAATTCAGTAAATATGTATTTGTAGTTTTCAAGGAAGTTGGGAACCAGAGCAATGGGCCACCCAATGTCACTACGCTTCCCCCATTACAAGTATCAAGTAACATGAAGGCAGTGTCACACTATTACTAATGAAGTCTTTCTCCTCACTGCCAACATGGCAATTTCTAATTCATTCTAACCAACAAATGTGAGGCACAAATATAAGGTTAAAGTAGACACTGTCGTGTATGACAGATGTTAGAGCAAATTAAACAGACTATTCATATGGAAAAGAGAGGCACTCTGTTAAGCAAGTGAAGCACGGCTGATGGATATTTTACAGAGTTAAGAATTTCATTCCCTTCACATGATAAAAACAAATTCCCTCAATAACTATAGCATTAATTTTTTGTTTGTCTCATCAATTCTCAGTTATTCTTTTCAATTTTTTCTTTAAGTCCCTTAACTTCTTTAAGGTAGATTAGGCAAGTGCATGTGCATAGTCTTTCAATGAAATTGCAACAGAAAAACCATTTACTCTCCCAACTTATTCTGTTTCTGCATCTGTTTTTTCTCCTCAAAAGAAAAGGACAGATCCAGTTAAAGAGTTAGTAATGCAACAAAAAGTTCCCCAAAATAAGAAAATGACAAGGTTTGACGCTTAGTGCCTACCTTATAGATGCTGCAGAAACTATTTCATCCCCTCGCTCCAAAATAGCAGTGTAAAAGCCACTATAACTCAATCGACTGAAGTTTGATCTGAAATAGAAGAGAAAACAAGAAAAAAATGTCAAGGGTAGAAAGTATGCATCTTACATAAAACAGTACTACCCAGAAAGAGCATATACTTGAATTTCAAATTTGATGGTCGTCGAAAACAATGCTGAAGTTCATTGTAGGCCATTCTATAAGCAATTTCAAAAGTTGAAGTAACAAACCACACTCAGTAAAATGATTATACAAATTAATCATTTCCTTGTCTAACTACTTATACTTAAATTAGCAAACAGCCAACATTGTGCACGTAGTCATATACAAGGTGAAACAACAAAAAGAAAGACTTTATCAATTTGCAGTTTCACAAATGCTGAAAACTATAACATACAGAGTTGGTTATAAGCACTCATCAATGATAGGTAAAAAATGAGATGTCTCATGAATCAAATAAATGGTTAATTCATAGTAATGTTTGTACTAGTGCTTACCCACTATTATATAAAACATTGCGGATTATATTGATCCCACTCCTTTGATCAACAACAGGTAAAAAGCATTCATCCAACACATTCAGTGCAATAGCTAGCTTGGAATTGCATTCCACCCTCTGGGTAATTCCCAGACTAGCTGCTTCTGAGTCTTCATCTGTTCTACGAATAAGAGACCATGAAAAGCCCGCTTCTAGTTCGTGCTTGGTACCAAGGTACTTTTTCAAGTGCTCAAAAAGCTGTAAAAGTATAAAGAATATAATTCAGAAATGCAAAAAGAAAATGTCATTCAGAATCTGGGCTTTGTGCAGCAGTTCTACAAAAAATCACATCTATTTCTCTTCTTCTTCTGTCATTTTTTATTTTAACAAACATTAAAATTAACAATTCTCTTCTGCCGTTTTTCATTTTAACAAACATTAAAATGCACTAATTCCAAGAAAAGAGAATTCCAAGAGTCTTGAAACACACATTCTATAAACTAGTGCACAAGCATAAGTGGTACTCAACTCATGCATGCTAATTTGTAACAAAATAGATAAATGGAATAAACATACATTTATCAGGCCATACAATGAAATATTGAGGTAACCGTAAGATGTACGTACCTCTTTGCACTCTTTCCCACAAAATGAAAAGCCTGACATATTGATGTTATTTGGAAGGGCATCCATCTCCTCAGCACAAGTGGCATGATCTAGGCAAACATAAAGTTATTTGTCAAAAAAAGTTGGAGATAAAAAAGGAAGGGTCAAAAATAATAAGAACATATTGAAAGAACATTAAATATAAACAAGGGAAAGTGAGTACATTTTTTCTCACATAAGTTGCAAGTACGTAGGACATGCGCAGTTGCATCAACTTCTTTTTTAGATGTTCCGCCGGCTATTCCACAAAATTTACAGGTGCAATTTGGACAATGCCATTCACCAGGAGGAAGCATCTGCAAATAAATAAATGATTTCCTAATAAAGAAAACCATCCTCCTATAATAATTAATAAATTAATAAATCAATTCTAAAGCTCCTAATAATTAGATATTATTGTCACCCTTCCACCACCCCAAACAAAAAAGAAGACAAACCAAATAACATTTGAAAGGGAAACATAAATTTAATAGGCTACTGTTCGAGAAGAGACAACGCAAAACCATACAAAAGATCAATAACTTGCACTAACAATATGCTGAGAACCATAACGTGCCATATGGTGAATAAAATATGTACACATACCTGTATATCCAAGCAGCTCTGATGAAATGTTGATGGACAACCATCACAACAGATTAAATCCCCTCCATCTCCACATATACCACAAGTATCGTCATTCGGATCATCGCCATAAGTATCCACTGAATGGAAACCAAATTTCCCAGAATTCTCTTGTCTGTTCCATGCATCTATCTGGCACTGTAAAAGAGAAACTCCAGATTCCAAAAATATATTTTGATATGGCTGTGGCAATTTGCTTCCGGCGTGAAGCTCAAACTTTGAAACTGTGAGGATCTTACTACAGCAGCCACAATGAATGCCGTCTCTTGTGATCCATCCCTCCAGCAGTACTTTCTTCCGTCTACGGTATTGAACCTTTTGGCTTAATTCTACTGTCCCAGAGTCAATCAACCAGGAAAGCACGGTCCTTTTGCCCGTATATGGGACAAAGCCATCAGATTCTGAATTTAATCCCTTCTTAGAACTGCGAACTAACAAGGTACATCTTCCTTGTTTTCTACTCTTCCGTCCATGTAGAAGATGAGGATCACATCCAGAGAAAGATTTTTCTATTCCATCATTTGTGTGATGGTTAGCGTTCTGGCTCTTAGAGATAGCACTAGCAGTGGTATTTTCTACCATTTTATTTTTCATTGACTTATTTCCCTGCTTTATAAAGGAGCTTAATTTCTCCTCGTTGCTATCACTATCCATGCTATTCATATCATGCTTGTTGCTGGCAGAGCTTCTTATGTGAGGCTCTTTTCCACTATCACTTTCACTATCATATCTTTTCTTTTTCTGCTTCTTCAATTCTTTCTCCATTTTCTTCCTAGTTTTCCTTGTCAACTGACTAAGCACATCATCTGCAATAGGAGCAAAGGAAGAGGTATCCCCTTTGAGCTTGGCCTCATTAGCATCATCATTCAATTGCTTTTGAAGTGCTTCATAGGCCTTGATGATAGACCAATAGGCTGTACCTGCTGGATTAATGTAAACTGCATCCAAATAGTCTCTATTCCTCCGAGGTCGATAGTCTATGGTCCAACCTGCATCCAGCAGCATCTCCCTTATTCTTTCTCGCAGTTTCTGTTTTTCTGTGCCACTACCACGCTTGATTTTTCCTTCTTTCGTTGTTGTAGTTGGGTGCTTTTCATACAAAGGAGTCTGTTCATCCTCAGAGATTATCCTCTTTGTAGGTTTGCGAGCCTCATTATTTCTTACTCCTGGATTTAGTGATCCGTCACTGTTATCTGAGTCCAACTCATTGCGCTTACCGTCCTTTATTGACAGTGATTTCCTTGATACTATCTGTTTCTTCTCTGGCCTAACAAGCAATCCTGGTTTCTCAACAGGTTTAGGTTTTGCTTCCAAGTACGATGAAGGATGAGTCAAAACATTCCTATTGGCAGTCCCTTCAGTCCTCAAGCTTGGCCTGCCATCCTCGGTTTTACAATGATCACGGTGTTCTAATGGCCCACCGACCTTCTTCTTATTAACCATTACCTTCAAAACACCATTTTTCCCCTGAATCCTAATAGATTCATTGGGCTTGAACTTCTCCCTCAATAACGGTATAGGCAGCCGAGCTGCATCGCCCGGATACAATCCGCTCATCTTGTCATAATATGAGTTATTTCTCTTATCACGAATGTGTCTGCTTGACCCGGTTTCAAATTCCCTGTCAATGCCACCTCTAGGAGTATGCACTGATCCCACATACCTCCCTCCTCCTAAACCAACAACTCTATCGTTTTCAAAATGCTTCCTTCTCATCTTTTCCACATCCATACCCTCGTAATCATCTAGATCAACTGCACCCATCTTATTACGCTTCCTTTCCCTCATGTCCAAGCCATTCTCCACAAACATACCTTCCCCATTACCCCTAATTTGTTCCATTCTACTATTCCTCTTCCTACTAATTTCACTCCCTCCTATCATACCCCGCTCAAGGGCAGTCAAACCATTACAGACTCGAATGGTCTCCGGTCCGAGCCTTCGACCAGGAGGCATCGGCAATGGCAACTCATCGCTTGATCCAGAATCACTCAAGGGAGTTTTGATGCTGGCCCTCTTCCTGGATTCATAGAACTTCCGAGAGGTGGAAGAACCAACACCGGCAGTGGCAGTAGACGAAGCACCCAACCCATCCCCTTTCTTTCGAACAATTAAACATCCCGAGGAGTTCCTGTTCTTCACCAGAACCCCACCCGATCTCATGCCCGGTTCCATCTAGCAAAAACCCTCACATAAAAATTATGATACCACACACACCACCAAAAATGCCAAACCCTAAATCTCAGATCCGAAGCAGAAACAATCCCAATGGCACAAAGTATTCCCCCTCCCCCTCACGCCAAAGCAGGGTTTCAAAAGGATCTTACCTCGCCGGAAAATTCACGGATTCCGTCTCGAGTGGGACACAATTCCCCGCCGGAAACCGAAAGTGAACCGAGAGAGAGGAGAAAGACGAGTCAGAGAGAGGTTGAACGAAAATCAATAGTGGAGAGAGAAAGGGAGAGAGATTTCATTTTTGGGTTGGAATTTGCTTTGCAGTGCAGCCCCCTAAATCAATAATAATTAATAAAAATAATCGATAAAAAAGTTAATTAAAAACAGAAGTCACAAACAGAAACAGCGGCGTCTCTCAGCCCAGCCCCTTTTTGTTTTGTTTTGTTTTTATTTTTATATTTTTATTTTCCCTCCAGAATTCTTCTTTTCCAGAATCCGACGCCTGTGATAAGTGCCACCTCACATTCTCATTGACGCGGCGAAATCAGAAGGGTTTTCGGTGACTGTTTATACAGTTTTCCCCTCCTCTCTGTATGGTGATTGGTTGGTGAGTAGTACACAGACAGAGACTACTGGAAAGGGAATCTGTCTGGGATGGATGGATGGATGGATGGAAAACCCAACAAGCACAAACAACTGTTATCATCATGGCTGGGTTTTTTTTTCTTTTCTACTGTACTGGGTGGGTGGGTGGGTGAATGAGCTCGTTCAGCTTGTTTGGGCTGGGCCTATTCATTTTTTTGTGCGACTTACTATTAACTAGAGTTTACACGAACGCACGGTTTCTTGACCAAAAACAAAAAAGAACACACGGTTGACTTTTTTTATATTTTATGTTCATATTTTTCTTTGTGGACTTTAATTAAATAAATTTTAAACGTTTAAAATTTAGCATCGGAGAGTATAGTAGGAGTACTTGACAACTCCTCCAAATTCACGCCGATTTGAGTGAGTAGAGTATATGGCATAGATAAGATAGTCCATACTCATAGGATAGCATAGGAGTGATTATATTGTTTCTATTGGCAGGCACAGGCATAGGCATAGGCGCATAGGTATTGGGAGGAGATGGAAGAGGGGAAGCGAGGGACGATTCTGATAACGAACGACGACGGCATCGATGCTCCCGGCTTAAGAGCTTTGGTTGAGTCGCTCGTCAACACCGATCTCTTCAATCTCCTAGTCTGCGCTCCTGATAGGTAAGTAAGGTGGTGTAGTAATAACTATAACTAATCCAATGAGAGGTTTGGTTGATCAATGAGAGAGTGAGAGAGATTTCCAATTCCAATGATTGTGTTTGTTTGTTTGTTATGTGGAATTGGATCATTCATTCATTCATTCATTCATTGATTTTGCTTGCAGCGAGAAGTCAGCAGTTAGTCACAGCATCACTTGGCTCCACCCTATAGCTGCCAAGCCAGTCAACATTCACGGAACCATCGCCTTTGCCGTTTCCGGTCTCTTTTTCTGTTTTTCCATTTCCATTCCCCACCCACACCCTCTCCACCACTTATTATTAATAATTAATTATAAAACACAAGAGTGATCGATGATTTCTTTGCAGGGACTCCGGCTGATTGCACTTCTCTGGGGATTTCCAAAGCACTCTTTCCCTCAATTCCTGATCTTGTAAGCCTACCTCTCTAGTCCTCTACCTCTGCTCTCCTCTTCCATTTTCATTTTAGTTTTGCTCTTTATTATTTCACATCCCTTCAGTTCATTTTCAAACAATCCAACACACACCTACATCTAAATCGCCTCCATTTATTTCACCCTAATCCATTGCTGGAGTAGCCCTTTTTTTTTAACCCAATCTGCTATTCCTTCATCATTTTTTAAATTACACTGTAGCAAACACTGTTTATTTATCTATTTAGAGAAACCTTCACGTTGGGATTATGGCGTAGAAAGTCCTGTGCATATGCCATTTAAAATCTACTTGACAAACCCATGCAAAAAAATAAAAATAAAATAAAAAGCCAGCTGGGTGCTGATGTTCGTCAATTTTATTTTTTTTGAACAGGTAGTCAGTGGCATAAACAAGGGTAGCAACTGCGGTTATCACATGTATGTTCTACTTCTGAACTGCAAATTAACCCTATATTAGTTTAAAATGAATGTGTGTTGCCGAGAGACAGTGAAGGAGGAGCTGGGATCTCAGGCCCTCTTCCTTCACGTAGAGTGAGCATGTTGATAATCATGTCATTATTGGCATCGTGCATTTGAAAATGTTCTTTATCAATCTTTTCTTTCTTGGTTGAATTTTTTGTGTATGAGGCAAATGATTTAAGCATACCTGTTGAAAACTTCTCCGTTGACTCCAAATGACTATGGACATTATCATCCTAATTCCTAAGCTTATGAAGAGACAATAATGATTCCATTTCCTTGGAATTTGAGATGCACCCAGTTATGATTTACACAATATTTCTTTTTGCTAAAGTTGTTTCAGTAAAGAAATTTTTTGTTTGTAGCTGTTCTGAGCAAATCCCTTTGCAGTGTTTACTCAGGCACTGTAGCTGGAGCTCGAGAGGCCTTCTTCAATGATATACCTTCTATCTCCATTTCATATGACTGGTATATTTGCAACTTGCTTCTGTTGCTATATTTCTGAATTGTTCTTGAATACTTGTTCTGAATTGGATTTTGAAACCAGTTTGTTAGCTTATAATTGTAACTGATAACTGAACGAATGTGTCAAGTATTATGGCTTACTGGCATTATAAGCTATTCTAGTAATCTTTCATCTATTCTACTATAGCAACAGCTTTTCATTATCCTGTCTGACCATTTGGAGGTTACTTTATGTCCAGGGTTAAAGGAAAGAGTAACCCACATGACTTCACCCTTGCTGCGCAAGTGTGCATACCTATCATAAGTGCCATACTGGTTGAGATAAAGAAGCAAAGCTACCCGAAAAGATGTTTTCTGAATATAGATGTGCCAAACAATGTTGCTAACCATAAGGTATATTGTAATTATTTTTGCAATTTACAAGTTTAGCTTGTGATTTAAAGGTAAATGGTTCTTTAGACTTAACACATATAGGGCAATATGACGTTGATTGATCCATTTAGCTGACTCTACCTAATAGGAAACATTTTGGTGGTTGTCATTGTTGTATATGTTTAGCTTGAGGTAAATGGTTAATAGGATATAACCAGATAGCCTTGTTTTTGCTGGATTAACCATCACATAAATTCATGCTAGGGTGAAATGAACACAATACGATAAGGGTGTATTTTAAAAGGATATGTTGGTTCTTTTATGATTCTGTTTATATTTCTCGGGAATTATTTTTTCAATATTTTATTGCTATTTTAGGTAATTTACATTACTTATTTTAGAATGAGTCATTTTATGGTTACTTGCTAACGAAGTTTTATTGTGCCTGGGTCTGGCTGTGTTTAAAATGAGAAACGTATTTTTCTCATTAATATTATTCCAAGTATTTTCCTTGTTTTCCTGCAAGTTCAGAATTTCTGTTTAGTAGGATCTTGTTTGTCTGCTAGAACTAGAATGATGCCTTGCCTCCAAGAACCTGTCACAGTTATATCCTGTGCCCTTTGGGGAATTCCATACGGAGACGACTACACCTTTTCTGGTGACTATGAAAGACCTCTTGTTAAGTGGTTAAGAAAATGTAGTCTTCTGTGTTATTGTAATTTCTGGAATTTACTATTTTTGATAACTATGATTTAGCTCTGCGAGTAAAAGCCAAAAACACTTTCCTGATTTCATGACAAGAACGTATACTACCATGTCATAAATTGATGCAAAAGGGCAACTGATTATGGAAGCAGCCTCTCTACTTATCGGGTGTGCACATCTGACCTTCCTCAGACCCCCACAACGTTGGAAGCCTTGCAACACTGGGCTGCCCTTGTTACAAAAAGATGCAGTTTAATGTTTGTTTTGTTGTCTTATAAGTGTTGAGCAGTTGAGATTTTGTTTTAACGCTGTTGAGATTTTGTTTTAACTATCTGCCCCATGCATTATCATATTCTTCCTATTAAGTTAAAAATTGTACGTGTTCAAAAGACTTGCTATTGCTGACTTTGCTGCAAGAATATATTGCTTTGTCAAGCAATCGCTTTTAACTAATTTATTGGTTGTCTTCTGTGCCTCTGTAAAAGGGTTACAAGCTAACAAGGCAGGGTAAAAGTATCATCAGGATGGGATGGAAGCAAGTCACCTCTGAGACAGAAGGGCAAAAAATGTCATCTGATATGACCAACTTAGAGACGCAAACACCTAAAAATTTTAACACGTCATCTGTATCACCTGAACATCTTTTATTTGTGAGAGAGGTGAGTTCAATTCCTTTTTCTATCTTGTTATTTACTTGAAAGTCTTAATATTTCATTTGTAGGCAGCATATCATCTAATACCTTTAGATGAACTCCTTCCATTGTTATAAGTTCTACACAGCTTAATATTGTGCTGGAATATGCTATGATTGGACTTATTCTAAACAGAGTAGAATGAAGATTGTAAGTATTCAGTATTGTCAACTTCTGAAGTAGATGCTACGTTATATGGAACCCTAAACAATCTTACTTGGATAGACATTTCCAAATCATCCTTAATTCCTTATCTCTTCTTTCCCCCAATGTAGATGTAGTAATCTTTTAACTTTTGTAGGTAAGAGGTTCCCAACTTGATCATGATGATACGGATCACAAATCTTTGCAGGAGGGATATGTGAGTATAGAATATAGATAAAATAAATAAATAATATGTGTGTGTGTTTTAATTGAATACACATATACTAAGCAATTTCTTTTTTAATTTCAGATTACTGTTACTCCTCTTGCTGGTCTCTCTCATGCGGAGGGAGATTGTCAGACCTATTTTAAGGATTGGCTACAAAGTGTCCCTGAACTCTGTTCGTCATCAGCTTTATAATGCTGTAAGACCTATCATGTATTTGTAGTTTATATGATAGCTTTGATTGCAATGTATTTCTGGCAATAGTTGCATTTACATTTTAGCATCCTTGCTAGTTAAGAATGAAGATTATTCTTCTGAGATGAATGGAAATTCAGGCAAGCTTTCATATTATATGAGTTCTGCAGTGGGCAATGTCCACTAGAGGATCCGAATTTGTAAAGACTTGATCTCGCATAATGTAAGGAATTGCTACTTTTCTTCATGTGGTTAAAAAAATGACAATATTATTACTGACGGGATGGATATGTTAGTATTAGAAAATGTGATTAGAAACATGACAAGAAATTGTCATTTTAGTTTTCTTTTGTGAAAATACAACAAATAAAATATGTTAACTGATACATCATCAGTTTTTAATTTATTTCTTTTGGGGGGTAGCTTCAAATGTTTCATTGAAAGCTGCAACTTGGCCACTAAACACGAGGGAAAATGTTCAAATACTTGTCATGCTTGCTTAACAAGGATTTACGCAATGCTACATTCTGCTTATACATACAATACAAGCCTCAATTCAATACAATAGTCATTAGTCAATATATCAGTACCTGCATGGCTCAGTTAAGTTGCCTTTAGTGACTCCCAATTTAGCATCATATGTCATATGACAAATTATAACATCCCATCACCTTGTCCCTTTTCAGGGGTTGTGAGTTGTGACTTGTAAATGCTTTTTGTCTGCAGATTACTCTGGTTCACTTGAAGCGATGTCAACTCAATTTGTTGCTAAATCAATTATTTAGATCCTGAGCAACCTGGTCGCTCCAGTACGCATGTCATAGCTCCATTATTATCATGGGGCAACAAAGACATTTCAACACAGTTTGTTATATCATATATGATTGAACGAGAGCGCCTATTTTCTGTTACCTAATAACATACCACTCATTTTTATATTGATATGGTTGCAATTCTTGTTATATTGTCTTCATCCACATGAACTGCACAGCTTGTTACATGAATGAATTAAAAATTCCTCTATATATCAATCTTTTTTTTGGTAAAGCTCTATATATCAATCTGATGGAAATTCAAATTGCGTATTTTATTTACGTAGATGTCTTATCTTGTCCACGTACTGGCTAATGCTGTATTAAAAGTATTGGCAATAAGGAAAGCAGAGGAACGAACTACCGTCAACAGCTTAAAATAGACAGCTTACCAATAAAAGGCCTTATTGATGACATGACTTCTTTAAAAAAAAAAATACAATAAATAAAAGCTAATATACTCTTGCCCCGCGGTGATGGTCTTAGTGAATGCTTTATAAGACACAATTCAAAAGAAAGAGAATCATTCTTTTTGGATGCTACAAAAGTTAAAAGGAAAAAATAAAAAATAAAATAAAATAAAAACACTGTGTATGGACAGAATAAATATTTGAGAAATTCTACTTTCACACTCATCTTTTATATTCAATTTCTATACTTAAGAGAAGAGATAAGATTAGTGATATATAATAAGAAAAAGAAGAGAGAGATATAGAAAATAAATGAGATATAAAAAATAGTGTAAAAAAGAGGTGTGGAATTTGTGCTCTCTAAATATTTTATTTTATCTACATTACGAGCCTCTTCTCAGCTATGTTTTGTGCTTCATTTTCGCGATGGCAAAGAAGGTGAATGTGATTCCATTTCCACTAGTATTGACCAGAGGATGTGTACGTCTTCATAGGGGCAAGACTTGACATCTTCGTACAGAATGTATATCCCTCTTCCTGAAATGTTTAACCAAAATTGTGAAAAATTATGAGTAGGTGGGTAGATATATAGTAAATAAACAATGCGCACACCCAATAGGATGAAAGAAAGGAAAAGTTTAGTGTGTGAAAAACATGTTTCCCAGAGTTCAAATGGCAATGCATGAAATTGCGTACTGTTACTTTGTTTCTAGGAAATCTTATTGAAATGCAGGTGAAGGAGGGAACTCTGTTGTAAGTGATTGACTGTTTCAAGAATAGAAGCAGCTATGTACTAAGTACTAGAACAGTGTGAAGAAAAGGACACATGCATTTCTATGAAGATAAAGCAGCTATGAAAAGGGTCATGGAACGTACTCTTGTTTTGAGTTGAATGCAACCGAGACCAAAGCTTCTTCAGTGGAGAGAGGAGGCATTGCAACCACCCCATTTGGTAAAGTGGGTGTGGTTCATGTAGGTGCAACAAACTGGAGGGAAATATAAGAAGGTAAGAGAGATAAAGATGAAACCTCTATTATAGCCTTTGCTTAAACAATGGTGAAGATTTTGCAAGGTCTCTTTTTCATGTTTTGGGACATTTTTACATTCCCTTGCAGGCCAATCATGACATTCATATTTGCTGCAGGTACAATGTCACTTTCAAACCTTTTATCCCTTATAAAAGAAGAAGCAAACACTCCACCAATCAGTTTCTCATCTCTCACTTTCACCACCAAAAATAAAAAAGAAGCCTATATCTCTTGGCATCCATTTTCCCTTTCCCTAAAGAGTGGCTTATACCTGAAGATATAATTCCTTGTTTTCACCATCATTTGGCATCTATAGTGGTAGTAAAAGGCACACATTCGGGAAGGTTTCCTATTTTGACACATAGCCCCTCCTCTTGCATTTCAAGCAAGTACAAACACCTTTTTAAGAAAGAGTCTCCAACAAGACTCACAAGGCTTTTGTTCCCTGTTAGCCACCTGTTCCAGTAGGGTGCCTTAAAAGAGTGTGGTAGATAATTCTGGGGAATGTCTTGCTGACTCAGCTTTGACACGTCACTGGTATGGATGATTAGACTTAACTTAAGATTCCACTAGAGTTACTTCTTACTTGATGGACACTTGAACCTGACTAGACAAACTTAGATAATTAATGTTTCTATGATCTGTGACCAAGAAACTTCATGTTCTTACCTTTCTCAGTGGCTGAGAAGCAGAGGCTATAATCTCTTCCTCAAGTGAACAATCAAAGAGAGAGCAGTAAGCCCACCTCACAGGCCAATTCCTATGCATGGTGATTTATATACTTCAGCGGCCATTATCTGAAGATTGAAAACAAACAACTGAGTAAGTTGATCCGATAATTCGGTGAGAGAAAACATATCGAGTTATTCGGTTTTTGCTTTTGGTTATACAAAAAAATATTGATTTTTCTATTTGGTTATACAAAATTAGATTGGATAGGTTGATTAACACCTCTAATAAAACCCAGTTTGAAGCATTTGACATTCCAATGAGGAAACTCAGTTCGAAGAGGTGGGGAGGTCAATTGAGTGGGGGTGGCAATGTGGGAGGGAGAGATGGAAGAAGTAGAGGTGTTTGTGCCATGTCACTAGTATTGTACACGTGTAATCATTAAACTTAGATGGCATACGTGAGTTAGCGGTCCGTTAATCATGTTAGCACAAAAACTAATGGAGACTGATTCCGGGACTAGAATAAGAAGCTTTGGAATGTTAAGGGTGGACTCCAACACGAAAAAACAAATTGGATGGACTAAAACCAAAAGGATCCAATGAAAAAGATAGGCGTTAACTTGTTCAAAAAATCTTTCAGGAGTTAGACTGAACTATTGAAGTAAATAATAATTAATAATAATAATAATGTTCTTTTTATTATTTGTATATTAAATTTTATTGGCTTTAAAATTATATATTTATTGATCTATTTAAACCCTTAAGTTTGTTCATGTATTTGACCAAATTTTTTTTTGTTCATGTACATACATAATTTGGTTTGTTAGCCTATTTCGATATAGATTTTTAACTTCTTCAAACATTTTTATTACAAAATATTTAAATAAATTTTTAGACTTAACTAGACTTCTTAAAATATAATATGGAATATTTAAAAAATATCTATATCAAATAGATAAATCATATTTATCTCAAATTTAAAAGACATATTACGGCATTGCCTCGATTCATACCTGATTTTTTTTTTTTGGTCAACGATGTCAAAAATTCATACCTGGATTGAAACTGTAAGCCCTTCAATTGTGAATCTACTTTTTATTTATCTCCCCTGATGTATAGAAACATGTTGATTTTACTTTTTCGCCCACTAATTATTTCGTGATACAAATTATTACTATGAAGATCGAGTCAAGTACAATTTATCTATATAGAGAAATGCATTCCATTTCGTCACAAAAAAAAAATGCATTCCGCTCTTTCAATATTTAATTAATTTTCAACTAATTTTTTTTGATATATGAAAACTAATTAATTTGTAACATACGTATTAGCTAATAACTATAAAAGAATTATTTTAGACATTTTAAAATTTTAGAGAATTAAAATGCACTTTTTAAACATGAAACAGTACTAAATTGCAATTTTCCCTAAACTTACTAAAGTCAGAATAATCCTCTTCCAAATCTTCGCAAAAATTTCTACGATTACAAAATAGGGTGTAACTAACAGGTTATCTACAGGAAATTGCCAAATCATGTTTTTAAAATGTTGCATTTCTTTGTTTATCAAAAAAAAAATGTTGCATTTCTTTGGTCATAAATGCACAACCAACAAACTGTTCAATACAATTTCTCAACCGATATCTCTGAACCTATTCTCTTGTATATTCACGGTTAACTGGTTTCTCAACAGGACGATCCTTATTTCGATCGGAATCGTTTTAGAACTAAAGTCTCCTATGTATTATTTCCATTATACTACAGACACTAGGCATACAGACCAACTTCTGTTGCTGAAACACAAGAAAACAACTAAAAAAGATACAATGCTGCAGGATATCACTTTATTCCTTCTCGAGGCGAGTAACCAAATCCATTGTGGCGCCATAGGTTCTACTTAGGGCCTCAGCACACCAACCATGCCCATCATCGACCATTGGCATCCTGACTTCCAGAACAGGAGTTGCGGGTTCTTGAGATCCAGGCATCATAACAGCAGCTAAAACTCTCAGCCCGTTAGCAGCGTCTATGTCCATGCACACATTGATTCCTGGAACTCCTTTCGGTGCTGCAGGTATTCCCGTTATTTTGAAATATCCCAACAGGTGGTTGTCTTCTGCCTTCTCTTCCTCACCTTCGTAGACAACGATCAATGCCTCAGTTTGATTATCATGAAGAGTTGTGAAAGTTAGATCCTTACACGCTGGCATTGTGGTGTGCCTCGGAATTACAGGGACAAAGTCGTTCCCAGCAGCTTGAATTCCAATGGAAAGAGGTGTGACTTGAATAGTTAACAATTCCAAGCTCCCACCTTCGGGATCATTGACGCCTGAAGCGATAGCTCCTTCCACTGCTGCACCACAAACGGCAGCCTCCAAAGGATTCATACCTTTATAAAGTTCCTTTCCTTTACATGTTTTAGTAACAAGATTCTTCACCCTTGGGATATAAGAACATCCACCCACAATTATCACATCATTTACATCCTCAACTTCTACCCTTGCATCTTGCAAGCACTGGATGATCAGGCTTTCACACTTCTCAAACACCTCTCTGTTTACCTCCTCAAACTCCTCCCGGTCAACAACTTTGCATATCTTCAAACCATCTCCCAAATCTACATCAACCCGAACACTGGCCTGAGAGGAAAGCCGATGAATTGCATCCTGGGTTGCAACTCGAAGCAAGCCCACTGATTTAATTTTTTCTTTGACCCCATGATTCTTGAATATATTTTCAGAATTTGGTAAGAGATGATGCACCATATTCTGAAGCAAGTCTTCTCCACCAATGGGACTTCCTGTCAAGGCTTTTATCTGGGATACACCTCCTGCGGTAGCAGTCACAGCAACATCACAATAACCAGCACCCATGTTGAAAATGAGAGCAATTTTCTCACTTCCACTGCCCAGGGTCTCATGAGAAGCCTGCTGTTGCTGCTGTCCATACAACAAAGCCACTGCTGTTGGTTCAGGCATCAGCCTGAGAACATGAAGACCAGCCATCGCACAAGCACGCTGCATCCGGGTCACCTGGAATCGACTGAATGAAGCTGGAACTGTCAGCACTACATTTCTCATTGGTCGTTTCAGCTGAGTTTCAGCCATTATTCTTAATTCCACCAGAAATATTGCAAGGGCTTCATCTGGAGTGGTGGATCTCCACATATTGTTCACAAATGCAGCTATCAACGGGCGACCACCAATGTCCAAGGTCTGCACCAGAAATGGCAGATTTTTACTTGCTTGGACTACGGGGTCAGTATCAACTCTGCCAATCAAGCGTTTCATGTTGAAAATTGTAGCTCCAGACAGCAACTCATGCTCAAGGGAGAGTTGACCGCTAACACCACCAGAAGGGACACCATCCTCTTTGAAAGTTACATATGATCTCATAAACTTCTGGTTCATTGTGTTTTTCAAAAGCTCCACTTTGGAACCATTCCACACAGCAACACTGCATTGTGATGTGCCAATATCAATTCCAACTGCTATTTCAGGAACAGGTGGCCACTTTTCCTCCCCAGTGGTTTCACTGTCAGATGCGACAGTATATACAGGTTCTGCTGTCATCCTGCATTTAACAGATCAGAAAGTTGAGAGTTTCCTACCAAACAACGTGATGTAAACAGCACAACACTCTGAACTCATAGCTTAGATAATTAACAGCTACTCAGTTGTCATTATTTTGTTTCAAAAATTCATTTATGTTAACACTGACCACTCTAGTCCTAAAACCACATAACTATTGGAGAATTAACGTTAAGAGCAGAGCCTAATGAGGAAAAAGCACAAAGACAAGCTATTATGTCTCATCTCATCCATTCTACAGTTGCTCCGTAAACAACATTGATAGAAGTAAACATATGCATCGTATAAGTAGATTCCAATGCACGTATCTGACAACAGACCACAAATCATACGCAGTCACATACTCTTCATTACAACAGCGCACAAAATAAAAATACAAAATATCAATATTGTGCCGTTCGGCAACAAATAAAGACAGTATTTCAGTTCAATGATGAGAACAGCGGTTATCTTACACAACGATAATTCACCATATTTGGGGAACAATTACAGACCTAAAATCCAGGTTATTATACTGTGAAAAACCACAAAAACACATTCCATGCAGGTCTTCTTACAAACACCTATAAGCCAACTTCATTTAAATAAAAAAGACTCCAGGAAAAAAAAAACTACTCATCGTAAATCATATATACCATGCACTATGCCTCTGCAACAAATCAGGCAAGCTTATAAACATACATCTTTTTCGATGTTCACAGATGATGAGGAATCTCTTATTTATCTAATTTGCATTTTCATGTTCAATGGACTAATTAATTAATTGGATATACATACAGGTCTTTTAGCAGGCTTATGGAACGAATTCTCATCAATCATACCGATTAAAGAAAGGAACGAAATAAAATCAGTTCAAACTTATTTCCTTTGGATACATTAATGAACTCCGATTAAGCGAGCGCTTGAGAATGAAAGATTGTACTGTTTTGAAATAAAACTAAGAGAACAAAAAAAAAAAAGGCATTCCAAAACAATGCATCAAGCGAAATGTAGTGTCGCTGTGAGTAACAAGCATAATCAAGATTGTATTTCTTCAGTACCAATTAAAAACAAGAACAGAAGTGAAAAAAAGAGGAGTAACTAAACAAGAAGGAAGATTAGAAGGAGGTGAAGGTAAAGATGACGAACCTGAGTGGTGATTGGTGCACAGCGGAGCACAATGTGGAGCAAGAGAGGGAAGAAGGAGAGAGAAGCAGCACAACAGAAGAGAACAGAACAGAACAGACACTACAGAAAGCAAATGGAACGGAATAGAAGACGCGAGAGAGACTAAATAGTAAATGAGAGAGCACAAACAGACGCTAACTGATTTCAATGTAAAGGAGGGGTCGTTTTCTAGAGCCTCCCAGAAACGGTCTCACACTTTCGCTGTAAGCCTGTACTATAATTATTACATGTATTATTAATAATAATAATTATTATTATTATTAATTCATTATTAATATTAATTATTGTTTACACGTATTATTTTTTATATGAATTGCGTGTATTACTTATATTATTGTAAATTTAATAGCTTATATATAAAAAAATGTTGCCACCAAAACACACACATGACAAAAAAAATATAAAAATGTAATTGGTTTATGGCTTAAATATGTTTTGAACACCTATAAAATAAATAATTTTTTGTACCAAAAAAAATAAATTTAATTTTAGTCTCTATAAATAAATTTTTATTTTGATTCCTTTAAAATCTAAGATAATTATTTTTAGTCACACTAGAAAGTTTCTTTAATTTTAGTCCATTTAAAATCTGAAATAAATAACGATTTCAGATTTCTAGAGATCAAAATCAAAGAAAAATTTATATAGAGATCAAAATCAAAGTCTGTCATTTTATTTTATAGTAAATAAAAATACATTTAAATGATTTGTAATAGTTGGGTGGATGTCAATTAACCCCATCCAGAACTATCCGGATTCTAGAGGAAAACGTGGCAAGTACATGGAACGCGGTGCTTTATCCGGGGTTAATCCAGAAAATGCCGTCCCGGAGGAGTGGAGTGGGGGTGCTTGTCTAACTGAGCGTGTAACTAATTTCCTAACTGACTAACTATAGTTAAGTTTAACTAACTAAGTAGTATATCTAATATAATGAGAAACGTGAGAGAAGAGAGAACAGAGAATTTGAGAGAAATTATGAGAATTTGTTATTCATTCAACCCAGTCTGTTACAAGAGAGCTTGTAGTACATATACAATCACAATATGTGTGTGTGACTCTGTAACTAACTTTAACAGTAAATAATAACGGTGATATAACTAACTAACTGACTTGTGAGCTAACTTGTGTGAGCGAGCTTTGTACATGTGGACAGTATATTCTTATAAGGCTTTTTATTGGAGTGTGTCAAGGACACTTCAGGGTAAGTGTACTTATGGTTCATGTAATAAAGGACTAGAGTGATGTTTGTCACTCCTTCGGAGATCATATACTAATTACCATGCTCGTAAGATTCTGATGTTAATTCTATTTAGTAGATGTAAAATTAATGCATAGTTCCTTCTCGCATTATTATTATTATTATTATTATTATTTTTTTGACTGAGTTATTATTATTATTATTATTATTATTATTATTATTATTATTATTATTATTATTATCTGTCAACAAACACGGTAAATGTGATACGTTGGCCTTTTCTGAAGAGTCAAGAGTCAACTCTGTCCTAAAGCATATGACACACCATACCAATAATCAGCTATAGGAACGTAGAAATGGTCAGTGATGAGCCTAATGAATTGGTTTTCAAAACGACTCATTAAGTCCCCAAGTCGATCCAAGAGTCTAGCTAGACTTAAGAATAGTAGTAGCAGCAAATCACTACTGGTGACTGGTTCATGGTATCTGCAAAGTAACGTTTCCATCACGGTGGAACCAATTGTCAAAATGCAATTACTTAGACGGAACAAAGTGGTGGACATGTTTGACTACCTCATTTGGAGTCTTCTCTATACAATATGCAATCAATCCATTGGAAGAAGCACAAGTTAATTGTTCTTTTCTCTCTCCACCAATGTCTTTAGCAATGTTTCTGCCATGCATTACTCTGGCAGTACTAGTTTCTTGCCCGAATGGCTTACATGCCGTAGAGTTAAACTCAAGCATCACTGCTGGATCAAATTCTACTTGGAAATCTCTTTCGGGGGATTACGAATTCGGATTCTACCGTGTTCCCAATGGTCTCTTTCTTATGGGAATATGGTTTGGGAAGATCCCAGAGAGAACACCGGTATGGTACCAGAGTCCCCCTGTGGAACCAAATTCCTCAATCCAACTCACTCCTGAAGGACACCTCGTGTTAACATATCCAAATGGAAGCATTGCTCAAACTATAGACGAAGGAAAAGGAGACAGTGCCAGTTCAGCACAAATGCAAGAGGATGGCAATTTTGTTCTGAGAGACTCCAACTTAAGAACCGTTTGGGAGAGCTTCAATTCTCCAGCTAACACAATCTTACCGGGTCAAACATTGAAAAGCGAAAAAATCCTCTATTCTAAAGGGAAAGGAGCTTCAAACTACTCAATGGGGGATTTCATGTTGGAAATGCAGGGTGATGGGAACTTGGTGCTCAAAGCACACCAATGGTCAAATCCTTCCTATTGGTACACTTCAACTTTAGTCTCGGGTTTGAGTTTGGTGTTTAATGCTACCAGTGCTTTGTTGTACCTTGCAAATGCCACTGGGGACATTTATCACCCTCTAACCAACAGCAACAGCACCCCAACCCCAGTAAAGGATTACTACTACCACCGCGCTACCATAGATGAAAATGGTAATTTCCAGCAATATGTTTACCACAAAAGAAACGGCACCAAGTGGAGGAGGATTTGGAGGGCTATAGATGATCCATGCAGAGTGGAGGCTGTTTGTGGTATATATGGCTTGTGCACTTCTCCTGATAATGAATCAGTCAAGTGAGACTGTATTCCAGGTTCGGTTATAATTTTTGAACACCTCTCAATTTCCAACGCTCATCTAATACCCGTATCTCTTTTTGTCACATCACTCAGTTATCACATTTATCACTCCTCTCCCTTCTATTCATATCTCTTTCTCTGGGTGTAAATTGGATTTCGGGTGTCTAAGGGTCATTTTTCATTCCAGGTTATATTCCATTTGATCAGGAAGATGTGTCTAGAGGGTGTCGCCCAGCTTCTGTAATCAATTATTGTACTGGACCTTCTATGATGAACTTCAAGCTGCAGGTGTTTGATGACACTGATTTCCAGTTTTATCCGGATTTTGCTCGAATAGGTAATGTTGATTTGGAAGGGTGTAAGAAGTCTGTGATGGATGACTGTAACATCATTGCTGCAACTTTTAACTCTTCAACCTCAACATGTGCCAAGAAGAGGATGCCATTGCTGAATGCAAGAAAAAGTTCATCTTCCAAGGGACAGAAAGCACTTCTTAAAGTTCCTTACAGTGATGATGAATCCAGAAGGTCTAAAGCTTCCAAGAAGAAGAGTTTTAATGTAAGAGTTTTTTTGAAGGTCATGGTTGCAATTAGTGCCACTCTTGCATGCTTCTTTGGAGCCCTTGCTGCCTACTATCATCCTTTTGTAAAGAGGCTCACAAGAAGAACCAAGTCTCTGAATGCAACAGCTATTGGAATCAACTTCAGAGAATTCACATTCCAGGAGCTGCATGAGGCAACAGGTGGATTCAGTAGGATTCTTGGCAAGGGATCTTCAGGGAAAGTCTATCGTGGGACTTTAATAATAGATGATGCAGAGATTGGTATTGCAGTGAAGAAGCTGGAGAAGAAGATTGAGAAGAGTGAAAATGAATTCATGACTGAGCTCAAAATTATTGGCCGTACCCATCACAGGAATTTGGTGAAACTTTTGGGATTTTGCACTGAGAATAACCATAGACTTCTTGTCTATGAGTTAATGCCAAATGGAGCACTGTCCAGTTTATTGTTTGGACAGGGAGAGAGACCCCAATGGGGTCAAAGGGTTGAAATGGCTCTTGGAATTGCAAGAGGCTTGTTGTACTTGCATGAAGAGTGTGAGACCCAGATCATACATTGTGATATCAAGCCCCAAAATGTATTACTTGATGCCAATTACACGGCAAAGATTTCAGATTTTGGGCTTTCCAAGCTTCTGAACAAAGGGCAAACTAGAACAAGCACTAATTTTAGAGGGACAATAGGGTACATAGCACCTGAATGGCTAAGGAGTGCACCAATAACTGCCAAAGTTGATGTATTCAGCTTTGGGGTTATGTTGCTAGAGGTTATTTGCTGCAGGAGGCACATTGAGTCATGTCAGCCTCAGGATGAAATGGGAAGTGAAGATGACGATTTGGTTCTTGTTAATTGGGTTTTAAGGTGCATGATTACTAGGAAACTAGAGCTGGTGGTAAGTCATGACTCAGAGGTACTAAATGATTTCAAGAGGTTTGAGCAAATGGCCTTGGTTGGATTGTGGTGTGTTCATCCAAACCCAGCTCTTAGACCTTTAATGAAGCAAGTGACACAAATGCTAGAGGGAACCGTGGAAGTTGGGGTTCCACCTTTGCTTCATGATCAGATGATGGCAGATCAGAGCTCTTATAGTTTGTGAGTGCTGTGCTGTAGTTCCAGAAAATGTTTCCAATAATTGTTCAAGCTAACAAGCTTCAATCCACTTGAACTGTTATGCAAGTTAAATGGCATTGAGAATGAGTGGAGAAGCATATAGAATACCCTCTTCACTCCAGCACCAGAAAAATTGATGAGCTAATAATTGCATTTATGTTTCTCTATTATTATTACTATTATTATTATTATTATTATTATTATTATTATTATTATTATTATCATTATTATTATTTGGTTAATCATTGCCTTTACTTTCAAAATACAATTTAAGGTGACTGACCAACTTAGGTGATATAGCAAGATGTCTGAACATTCAGCAGAGCAACATGGAATATGATAATGAAATTTCTTTGCATGTTCGGCCAACAATGAACAATCTATGTTTAGGATTTAGTCAATTACTGGTAAAGTGGTAATAGAACAACGTGTTGCCCCACTTCAGGGCACAATATGTGACACATTTCTTTTATGTTGTGTTGTCAAAGACTAGGTGGAAGTGAATTTGTGTATTTGTACTCATAAAAGGCTAGCAAAAAATAGGTTTCTGCAAACTTAGAACTCTCAACTGAATGTAACCAGCCTCTAATTAAAGCATCAGTGTCTTATTGTTTGTTATTAGGAAAATATAAAAGACAAAAAGGAGAAAAGGGGCAAAATATGCTGCCTAAAATAAGATAATAGTTGCAGACATGTCTAGGTTATTTTGATAAGAACAAGATGACAAATGCCACCAAATAAAAAATTGAAGACAAAATGATACAGGCCGGGGAACTGATATTGGCTATTCTCATTCAATGCAGAAAATTAGTAGGAGACACTGAGACACACCCAGTGACCCAAAAACAAAATGTTGATCTGAGTTCCCAAAATGAAAAACATAGTGCAGAAAATTGAAGGGTGATACTAAGGAGTAAGGACACTAGTAAGAGCCACACCCCGGAGGCCCAAACTTATCAGGCCCAACAACAATTTGATCCAAACTCACTAAGCCCACATTCCTGTTTTTGCAATAAAATACCATCCCTTCCTTCTTATCGGGCTCTCTCTCACTCTCTCTCTCTCTCTCTCTAAATTCCGCAGTCAACTTTCCTTTGTTTTTTTCTTTTTGGTGGTATGCCGCAATCAACTTTCTCGTTGAGGAGAAAATGTTGAAAGGCGAGCCCAACTTTCCTATGAAATTTAAAAAAAAAATGAGGTTACGTTTGTAAAAATCTTCCACACGTACTCTCAAACAATTTCATTAGAGGTTACGTTTCAAACTACTAGTCAAGCCAGAACATGCTGCACAAACACATAACATATAGTTGACCAAAAAAGAAAAAAAAAACACACACATAACATATTATAAATGGATAGGTGATTTGTCAAATAATAATAACCATTAAGTCTTTTTTCACTAAGTAGGATGGGCTAATTAAGAAGAAACAAATTACACAACAATGACCCTATATCAAACAGGGCACCAAAAGCTGGCAAGGAGATAGTAAAGAAACAAGCACTTGATGAAAAACTTGAACAACCAAATCATGAACACCAGTTGCACACTTGTGTGGTAATTTTTTTTGCTTATGTCTGTAACATAAGAGACATCCATCCTCAATTCCTCATGGCTATCGGCATACAAAAGATATTTCATGTCATTTGATGCCAAATACTTTTTCTGTTCTTGATCTAGTGATGTTTTAGCCTTTATTATAAGAAAATATTATGTTTTTATAATTTCAGAGTTTCATTAATTTTTTCCACCTATACACCTAATTTTATTTCAAATAAAATTGAAGATAAACTAATGAGATTTGATCTGAGTATTTAAAAAATATAAAGTGGAGTAGTATAATTTAAATCGGGGCAATCTTGTCCAAATACAATAATATTTTGCCGCCATTAAATATTCTTTATGTGTATATTAACCTCATACTTCAATAGATTAACTGGTAAAAAAAAAAACTTCAATAGATTAAGAATGTAAATGATATTCTTGAGGTAGATCATTTTGATATTTTGCAAATATAGTACTATTAGCGCTTACTTTTTGTTGAATTTGGTAAGAACTAAACTATAAGGGGACATTTAATTTTAAAATTGTAAGAGCTCTTGGGAGCATAATAACTTAGCACACGAGGAAAGTGAATCAATCATAACTCCCCCATAACACCCAACCAAGATGATTTCTTTGAATTAATGGTTGGGCAGCATGAGCAACAGCATTACCATTACCCCTCACCCGTGTCCTCCCCAAATGTCTATATGACTAATATCTATGTGGAAACATCATGCTGATGCCAACCTTACATCAACACAAATTAATTAAGATAATATTAATCCTTCCTTAGCTCCTTAATTCCCACTTTGGGGACCCACAAACAAAGATGAAATTAATTAATTATCCAATGTAACATCATAGGGAAGGCAGGGGGATATGTATGAGAGGGAAGGGAATAGTGGCAATGGTTAATTTTTGTTTGTTACAGTGTTGGGGGGTTGAAATGAAATTTCTCAATTCTCATCGATCAGTTTGAAGGATTGCGTTTGATGGTGATAGTGATGATGAGTAGTTTCTGGCACGGCACGCGCAGCTCTCTCCATAGCCCTTTTGAAACAACAAAGAGAATAAATATGATGGTCTCCACTGCACGCCCCCTCTTTCTTTTTTCTCATTCACAAACCCAAGATTTTTTTTGCACACGTTTCTGAAGAGAAAAAGAATTACCCAGAATTTTCGGTAATTTGTCACTCCCACAATCATCATATTTTATCCTTTTCCCCTACTTCTAATATACATCCATTTGCACATATTATTATATATATTCCAATACTGTATACACTCCATCTCCTGCGTGACAAATTGCTGCATTAGCATCATTACATATCATCATGCATGCCATCAATACGTGCTCTTGCTGCCTTCACTATTTCACATGCCTAATTGTAATTGTAATTGATCACACATGGACAACCTTCCCTGCTGTCAAATCTTAAACGACCCATATATCGATTCTTAATCTAATCTTTATCTATACAGACATGCATTACCGTGTCCCCTTGAATTTTACAACGTGAATCCTAACAATAGTATAATACGTCCTCCATGTAAGGAATAATCTATCTTAATACCCCACGGACTAATTAGAGAGCAAAACTTCAGTGATGTCCCCTAACTAATTAACAGGCAAATGCTATTTATTATGTTAATATGTTAGATGTTACATAATATTATGTTTTCTTTTTATTAATAACAAGTTCTTAAAACACTCCTAAAACCGAAAGGTATAACATTAACAAAGATATAATACGGGCCTAACCAGGGTATCATATCAATCTCAGAAATCCCGCACAGGTTCTGTAGCCTGTAGGTGTATTCTACTTTACGAAACCCCATGAGGATTTTGCTTTTTTCAAGTCTGGGAGCATGTCCACTTTGCTGGATTTCCCGGCTTCACATTCCCAACCTAAATAATTGTCCCTTTTGATTTCTCTCCCATCTTCCCCTTCTTATATTCTCCTCCCATTCTTCATATTCATACCATACCATCACAAACAACCACTACCCTTCTCTTCTCTTCTCTTCTCTTCTCTTCTTTGACACTCTCTTCAATTGTCCCTCTTTCCAACCCCACTTTATTGTCCTTTCTCTTGTGATCGAAGGAAGATGGGTGAAATAGCTTTCTCAAATGGGATTGCCAATGGCATTAATGGAGTCAATGAGAAAAGCCATACGCTGAATGGTTACAGGAAGAGCTGTTGGTATGAAGAAGAGATTGAGGAAAACATAAGATGGTGCTTTGCTCTCAATAGGTACATATTATATTAATGTTAATTATTTATAACATAGCTAACTTTCTTCATCTTATGCAGTCCAGTGTGACATGAATGAGAAACTAAGTAAAACAATAATACCACGTTCTAGTTTGACTTAAACTGTCCAAAGTAAAGTTTTGGCTCCTACAGACCTTCTTTTCTACATTTGTAATTACTTCAATGTTATATGTATTTCCTTTATGAACTCTCTCCATTTTCACAAAGGCATATTCTTCCTATGTGGCGGCTCTTTGGCCATTCATGTTCATATTGTTTTCTTTTTCTTAATGCCGACTTTAGAAGATTCATGAAAAGATAATAGGAGCCACAGAACAAGAAGGTAAAGAAGCAGGTGCTTTTTCATGGAGTTTGAGTGGGACAAAAATAAAATATTAGTCTGCGCCTAATGTCTTTTTTTTTTTGTTGTTTGTCGCGGAAATTTTGGTGATTTCAGCTTCTTAAGCCATAAAAAAAGTAAAGCAATCTAAAAGTTAAAAGCCCTTTTTGCCTGTGGCTCTGAAAAAGGCAGACAACACACAAATAAAATGAAAATAAGATTTAGCTTTTTCAATGCATAGTTTAGCACTATCATATGTGTCTTACAAATGTCTTGTAATGACTCTACCTTTTCTTTTCTCTCTGTTTTGGTGGTGCTGCAGCATTTTGCATACAGGTGCTAGTCAGTACCAAGACATTGCATTGTTGGACACAAAGCCCTTTGGCAAGGTTCTCAGAAAAAACAGAAAGTTACCTTTACATTTAAGAAAAAAAATAATAATTAAACTAGCCCCTTATCTACTATGTACCTTTGCAGGCATTGGTACTTGATGGAAAGCTTCAGAGTGCAGAGACAGATGAATTTATCTACCATGAATGTCTTGTTCATCCAGCTCTTCTTCACCATCCTGTGTACTTCCTCTGCTCTTTTACTAATCAAAGGTCTTGCGAGATTTAAGTAGCACTTGAACACTTCTTTTTTAATTATCTTTTCCATTCCATTTTCTAGGCCAAAAAATGTTTTCATTATGGGAGGAGGAGAAGGGTCTACTGCAAGGGAACTGCTCAGGCACAACACCATAGACAAAGTTGTAATGTGTGACATAGATGAGGTAAAATCTCCAATATAATTATGCTTTTTATTTGGTCATCTCAACAAGTCTGTGAGCTATAGTAAGAAAAATTTTATTTGTATTTGGAGGGGGGGGGGGGGGGTTAGTAAATAGTCATTGGTTAAAAATTCATGTGTTCATGCTTGATGGAGCAGGAGGTGGTGGAATTCTGCAAATCATACCTAGTTGTAAACAGAGAAGCATTCCGTGACTCGAGACTTGAGATCATCATCAATGATGCCGGGTCAGATAATCAAATAGTATTGTTGGATTATCCTTAATTATTTTTGCCACTAAGATTCCTTTGTGAGTGCAGCCATTATGGCCAATTCTAATAATGAATCATGTCATGTTGCAGGGCTGAACTAGAAGCCAGTGATCGAGAGAGCTATGATGTGATAATTGGCGATTTGGCAGACCCAATAGAAGGAGGTCCTTGCTATAAACTTTACACCAAGTCCTTCTATGAGCTCACTCTCAAGCCAAGACTGAAGAAAGGTGGAATATTTGTGACACAGGTACATATGGGTGTGAAGTGAGGACCCGTGTCAATTATGTATTAATAACTTGCTAAAGGAAACATAATTCAACATGTGATGTTGTTCTTATTCTTATGCAGGCAGGGCCAGCTGGAATATTCAGCCACACTGAAGTGTTCTCATGTATTTACAACACCTTGAGACAAGTTTTCAAGTGTAAGTGATCTTCTAGTCTAGAGCAAAAGATAATGTTTATTTCTTCTTCTGAATATGTCCCTCTTGTTTTATATATACTGCTATTTAAAGCTCCAATTACGTCAAATTAAATTTACCTGTTTTCTTCACGTTTGCAGATGTTGTGCCTTATTCAGCTCACATCCCATCTTATGCTGATATTTGGGGATGGGTCATGGTAATATACATTATTGATAATTTAAGTTTCCAAAGTTTTGCTTTGTGAATGTGTATGTATGTTACCATATTAGCAATTGTTTAGAGGACCTCAACAAAAGAAATTGGGAAGTTGTTAATAAGAAGCGTCATCTTAAAACAACTCTTAGATACAAGACCACAGAAAGATCAGGGTGCTTCAGTACTTAACTGGTTCATGATTATGGTGTTACTTCTTAACAAATCTAAGAGTTTTTTTTTTCCATGGACTACACCAGGCTTCAGATTCTCCATTGAACCTGAGTGCTGAAGAACTAGACATCAGAATGAGACAGAGGATTGAGGGAGAAAATAGATATCTTGATGGGAAAACATTTTTGTCAGCCTCAACTTTGAGCAAAGCCGTTCGTACTTCGTAAGTGAAAGGCTAACTCTATCAACTTGTAGTTGTTCTCAAATTTGCTTCTATTCTTGACAGAATTTCAATGACACACACTATTGGCAGGCTAGACAATGAAACCCATGTATACACAGAGGGAGCAGCAAGGTTCATATATGGTCACGGCAAGAATGCATAACCAAGCTTCAGAAGCGAAAAAGACAAAAAAAAAAAAAAGCAAAGCAAAAAAGACACACAATGCAAGTTGAAAAGGCCTTCAAGATTTTTCTTTTATTATATGTATTTCCTGCTCTTCACTTTGTTTTTCCCTCCCTTTTTACCTCTTGGCTTGTTAGTTCGCCACCCAAAAAGGCTTGTAAGTTGTATCAATGGGTAACCAATGGTTCCTATCTTGTGCTTCGACTTGGATATGCCCCCTACCTCTACGGAGATACAAGTAGTAGCTACTATATAGGCATAGCCAATACTACTGTTTTCAGCTTTCTACCTCGTGTAAGTGATTTTGTTTATGATACATCATGTTTTTTACATTTATAATGTTTCTGAGGGTAACACATATACTATTACTAATAAAGCTAAAGCAAATTAACATTACAAGATATGTTTTTGACACAAATAATCATAAAAGGAAAAGACGTAAAAATACAGGTAAAGAGTTTAACATTTCTCACATATAAATATGGATTACATCTATATACCCAATTAAGCATCATCATTCAGCCCTCAGATATCATACACTTGCTTACCGGTGAACTTGACCTCAATTGGGCTCACATTTTTCCCTATGGACCTGTAGTTCTGGCCAACACCTTGGCGACCTGGGTTCACCTTCTCAGGGTACACACCATCCTTAGGGTGCAAATATTGGACCTCCCCATTGGGGAACACCCTGTAGAACTGGTACTTGATCTTGTACTTTGACCTTAGCCTAGTTCCAAGAGCCAAACACTGCTCTTTCCTAGCCAGTTTGAGAAGGTTAGGACCCTGCCTCATGATGGCTGCACCCCCAGTGGGCATCTCAAAGATCTGTTCTTTAGGAGAATCCCATGTGATCACATAGAATTCCTCAACTTGGGCCTTCCTCAATAAGCCTCCAGTGCTTCCACCAAAGATTGGGGAAGGAGTGTTTGGGTCCAATTCAGGTGGGGTGAATCCAACAGGTGCCTCTTCCTTTGCTGCTGCTGGTGTTGCCTCAGTTGTTTTCTCCTCTGCAGCAGCTGCTCTTATCGTTGTTCTTGGAGAGGTTGTGAACTTGATGGGCTTGGGGATGATGAAGGACAAAGTGGATGATTGTTTCCATGGTTTGGGGCCAGAGAGAGGTGGGGTGAAGAGGGAGGCTTGGGTTGCCATGGCCATGGAAATGGTGAAGTTGAGGCTTGTGACTTGTGAGAGATCAATAACAATAATAGTAAGGGAGAAAAAATTATTAGTATAGTTAGATATTATAAGTTTGTAAGAATTTTGGATTTAGATTGGATGGGTGGTGTGAATGTTGGTGTAGATAAGGTGATATGGTTTGGACCAATTAGATTGTCTGATTTTGATTGTTCTCTCACCCAAACCTCCCACCTCTTTCTCATCTTGCTTTTGGAGTTTAGTTGAGAAAAATTTATTAGTCAAAACATTTGCTACCTTTGACAAACCACACAGCCTTCAAGCCTAAAATATACATTGTGTAACAAGATGCACCTTTGATTTTGGGTTGATTTACTTAGATCTACAATTACCTGGTATTATAACAGTCAGCCTGTGTGATATTATATTATTATTTGCATTATTGTTTCGGTACCTATTTAAAAAATAAAATACATCATGTTTACATCACATAAATAAGTGTATATTCATATAACTAAAGTAGAATAATTTTGAGAAAAAAAAATGTTTTAAAAATTCAAAGAATTAACTCAACATGTTTGTTTAAAAATATTTATCAAACATACTATTACAAAAATGAATTATTATAAGACAATTTTCTTTTGTATGTAAAATTACTAAAACTATGAATGATACTATATTCAAATTTGCATGACTTTTTGTTTTTGGTCAATTCAAAATTGTATAACTTTTTTTTTTGGGTCAAAAAAGTTATATAACTTGTTGCGTACCCTACCCTCTCGGCCAGATGACCAAGTTCTTGGGCCATGATCCAGCTTGGGCCTTTGAGACATATAGGATCCTATTGAGTCGAGGGAATTGGTAAATACACAAAAATTTTTGGTCATACACCTTATATTTATACAGGAAATTACTATTATACCCTCATCATTTGATTTTTTTTTTGATTTCGCTTCTTTTCCAGAAACTAGAGTTTCCAAAATTTGGAGTATATAGAAACTGAAGTTTTCGGAATACAAATTTCACTAGAGTTTTCGGAATACAAATTTGTATTCCGAAAACTGGATTTTCTTGGAGTTTTCGGTATGTAAATTTATCTGGAGTTTCCGGAATGCAATATGCATTCCGGAAACTCCAGTTTTCAAAAAAAATGCAAAATACATTTCGGAAACTGAGTTTCTGGAAGTTTCCGGTAACAACGCGAAATTGAAAAAAAAAAACCAAATCAATAAAAGTATAATAGTATTTTTGTTTAAATATGGGATATATATCCAAACATATTGGTGTATTTATCAATTCCCTTGAGTCGAACGGCAAAGAGTCCGTCCGCAATATTCTCGGCCCATTATGGAACCCTTGGCCTCAGGCCTAAGGGCCCTATTATGACTAATGGTGGTGTGCATTATGATAATGGTCCTAATTGTTGACCAAAAAAAAGATAATGGTCCTAATTTGACTAAATTGACCTTTTTTAGGTTTTCTCCACAATCTATATTTTGGTTGTCTTATATATTTGAGTAAAATATACTTTTTTCCTCTGAGAGATATCAATATTATACTCTCCTCCTCTTTTGTTTGAAAACACACACTCTTCTCCCTTGAGAGATATCAATATTACACTTTTCTCTTTTTTTATTTGAAAACACACATTTGCTTCTCTTCAAAAATAGAATATAATACATTTTTCTTTATTTTTATAATTTTTCATTTTATTACCATAATAATTTTTTATTTTTCATTTCATTTTCTTTTTGCCTCATTTCTTTTCTCATTCCAATTTTTTATTCCTGAAATCAGAATCACTGTTTCACTACATTCACCACCACATTCCATCAACAATGGATTCATTTTGGTTTTAGTGGAATGTGGTGGTGAACGACGCTGAAATAGTAATTCTGAAATCGGATTGGAAAAGAAAATGGGACAAAAACAGAAATAAAATGAAAGATAAAAGGTTATTGTGGTAATAAAAAATATTTTAAAAAAGACTAACTTTTTCGTCAATGGAAAATTACAAAAATAGAAAAAAAAATGTATCATATTTTATCTTTGAAGGGAAGAAAGTGTGTAATATTGGTATCTCTCAAGAGATAAGAGTGTGTGTTTTCAAACAAGAGGGGAAGGAGAGTGTAATATTGGTATCTCTCAGGAGAGGAGAGTGTGTGTTTTCAAACAAGAGAGGAGGAGAATGTAATATCGGTATCTCTCAAGAGAAGGGAGTGTATTTTACTCTATATATTTTTTGTATGATGATGGTAACGGAATTTGAAAATTTTCATAATCGAGGAAATGAGCTCTTTTTGTTTGTTCTTAAATTTTCATAGTTCTGCTACTAACATTGATAAATCTCGATTCTTGAAGATTTGTGACTATTGCTTAGAACTTGTCCACCAAACAATATGGTTAACGAGAGCAAAATGTTCTTCGTGTCAATAGTCTTGCTTGCAAGGCAGTTATTCTAACCTTTTGTGTTAATCTCTTCATTTCATAAATAATGAAATTGTTGTGTGCTAGCCCATCGGAAGTATATCCTTGTTGACGTTGGAATATTGAAGGCATCTCCTGCCTTGTACTTCTTGTCTTCAACTGCTTAATTTCTTCATAATAAATAATAAGCATGTCAAATTTCTTCTAAAGAAGGTATTAGTTTTTCTCTACTCTGAAATCAATATGCTTGTTCAAATTTAAAAAATTAACTCCATAGTATAATTGTTTGAAATTTCTATTATTCTGAATTATTAAAAAGCATAATTTTTTTAATTTTTTAATTTTTAAGCCTTTTTAATTCTATAATCATTGAAGATATTTTAAAATGTATCTCTTAATTTAAAAAGTATTATTTTCTTAAAAAAAATACAAATGAACAACCTTAAATAATAATTTGTGCTTGAGAGTCGTAGATGGCGCTGTATTTAAGATGTTTATCATAAAATAGAATTGGTCTTTAATTAGTAAGAAAGAGTAATAACGAATTCCTATCGAGTTAATTGTCATTTTAACTCTTAAAATTGTGAAACAGTTTCACTTAAGTCTCTGAAACTAGTGAAAATATAATTTAGTCCCTGAAATTATAAAACATTGGTCAAGTTAGTCCCCAAAATTGTAAAACGATGGACTAATTTGACTGTCATTTTATAATTTTAGGGACTAATTTGACCGACGTTTCATAATACAATTTCAAGTGCCAAAATAACAATTAACTAAATTGGTATCGGAACAACGTGACGTTATTATTTCACAGCTAGAACCTTTTTTTTTTTTTTTTTTGCCTAGTATTTAATTTTTTTTATAAATACTGCCCTTTGTATTTGGTTCGTGCAATTCCTACGAGTTTGGTTCGTATGATGTTATCGGAACAACGTGACGTTATTATTTCAGCTAGAACCAACTTTTTTTTTTTAATTTTTGCCTAGTATTTAATTTTTTTTATAAATACTGCCCTTTGTATTTGGTTCGTGCAATTCCTACGAGTTTGGTTCGTCTGATGTGTAACACAGCTGATCATAAAAATAATGCATCAACAATCCGCGAATAAAGTGATATACTCCCCACCCGGCCCCTAAAGGTGTGTTTGGGAAGGGATTTTTGTAGGGAAAAAAAGAGGAGAATTTATTCTAATATTTTAATTATATAGATAGGAGAATGATAGAGAAAATATTTTGAAATCTTTTAAAATCCTCCAAAGTTCTTCCATCTGGTATATTTCTAAAAATCTTTCAATTTGAGGAACTCAAAAAATATATTAAAGAGGTGACTTTGGAAGATTTTATATGGTTTTTAAACACTCAAATAAATAAAATACTGATCACAAACTCCTCTCTCCTCAAAAACTCTCAAACATATCCTAAGACTGTAAAATGTGGAACAGGGGGGATTATTCCTGAAAGAGAAATATATTCCATGGAATAAAAGATGGCCTTTCAACAAGGATAACCCATTACTTTGGATCAATACGAAAAGACCAAAAAAAAGGTTCAATAACTTTATGTGTTTTAAATTGACTCAATTGGATTTGGGATGTTGTAACTAGTTTGGTTAGTAAATGTGTATTTGGACAGTCATTTAAATTTGTTGGCACTTTTTTAAAGCTAAGAAAGAATAATTTTTTTTCTCTTCAAACTGACTTTTGATGACTCTAATGAAAAATCATTGTAAATTATATATACACTTGAATATAGTATATAGTATACAATAAAAATAACAGTAGAAATGTTATAACCGGTATTGACAAAATATTAGTTCAAGTAGTATATTAGATCGACTAGCTTGAGAACCATTATGCTTAGATCGACTAAACTAGGTTAAAATTAAATCATGCTAGTCAGATTGCACATTGCTAAACTATTGTTGATTTTACAAAATATTTAACATTAATTCATTGGTGAATATTAAAACTAATTAAGTTTTGAAAATGGGCACAACGTCAACCACTAGGTCATGGCCTAATAAGCCAATTCAATCTAGATTTCATACTGTTATTTACAGGTGCAAATAAATTTTTTTTTTCATTTGACGTGATTCAATCAATTTATAGTTTCAAACGTAAATCTAAATCCAATAAAGATCAAAATTAAATCAATAAATAAATAACACCATGTTATGTGACAATAAGAAATGTCACATCAAAATCCACTTAGGAAATTTAAAAAATAATAATAATATTGTTATTGATAAAAGTATTGTGCCGTGTTCGATCATATAGAGTGAGCGTAACAAACAAAGGCTCCAACCCGATCTTCACGCAAAGCTCTGATTTTGCTTTTCCAGATCTGCAAATTCCACTTCCACCATTCCAAAACGAAGCGACCATTTTCATTTTTATTTGATTTCTGTGGGTCCTTTGGATCGAAGGAAAGTTCATCCATGCTGATTTCTGAAACGCCTGTGGTGTTGTTCGCCGAATTGGGAAGCTGCAAAACTAGAAAGTAGAGAAAAGGGTATACTATTGCACACCCAAGAGGAAAGTTCCCATTTTTAGCATGTGAGCAATAATGGGGTCTGGAAATACATCACCAACTTCTTCTGGGCACATTGACATCTCCATCTCAGGCTAGTCTTTTCGTTTCACTTACAATATTTTCTTATCCTACGAGTCATGTTTTGATTCTCTACGTTCAATAGTTTGTTTGTTTTTCTTTTTCCCCTTCTAATCAATGCTTTAGTATTCACTGCTATATTAATTATCGTTAGTTTTATAGTTGCCTGTTCCTTTTGGGGTGTGGGGAATTTGCCGTGAAATCCCGGTCCTCGATATTTGGATCTGTGAAATTGTTTGTGTTTTCCTCAATTGACTTGGCTAGATTGTGAAGGCTTTTGCTAAATGGATTGGTGATCATGGGTGGTAGAAGAGGGTTTTCAATATTGTTTTTCTCAAGTCAACAGTTATTGGAAAGCATTAACTTTCTAGTTCTTAGTGTCTCAGTTACACGTAAGTTAGATAAAGCATAACGTTAATTCGAAGTGTTACATTCCTTGAAAGGAGTATATTTATCATAATAGTCTACGCTATGGTTAAATTCCTCAATTAGAGCTATAAAAGTTGTTGCTCTGTTTCACCCCAAAAGAGTAGGAATCTGGGTAGGTGGGGGGAGGAGGAGGAGACATGCCAGGTAAGAGTCGAAGACAAATGATAATTTTAATTTAAAGGTCATGACATGATAGCTTTTGGCATGAAGATAGAGCATAGAGTTTCCTAGTCATGTTGTTTTTTTGTTGTCCTTTCATTCTGGAAGTATTGAATCTATTTTGCAACTTGGCTCGTCATTATGTCTGAAATTCTCAAAAAGAGGGGGCGGGGGGGGGGGGGGGAATTGCCATTATATCCTATGTGCTGATTGACAAGTCTTTTTTTTTCTTCTTTTGCAGGGCTTCATGAGAAGCACCAACTGGAGCTAGAAAATTTGACACTAACCACACAACCTTTCAAAACATTGAAATTCTTCACATTAGCTGTTATTCAATACATAACGAGAACAACATTATATTTGTTGGCAAGAGGTGGATGGCTTATGCTTTTCAGTGTTGCGGTAGGGACTCTTGGCATAGTGTTGATGACCCTCGGTTGCCTCCATGAGAAGGTATTTTTATGTATTCAGTCAGTTACTTATGCATGATAGTTCTGTATCAAAAAATGTTGCATCGGAAAAAGGTTATTCCTATTTCTGTTTTGGCTATTATATGCAAGATACTATCTTGGTAATCCAGTAAGAGTAGAAAACTTGTAACCAGCCTAAGTGTTCATATGGGTATTTGATATTATTGTGGGAAGATTAAACTAATTAGAATGAAATATCTTTTGACTGTGGATGCTATTATATGCTGGATCATTATTTTTTAAAATTTCAATATTAATACACACACATTTAAGTAGAACTTCAAATTTTCCAGATAATCTATTAGTTTGTTTTGTTTAGATACTCACTCGGAGTCTATAAATGCCTGTTCTTTTTGCAGCATCTTGAGGAGTTTCTTGAATACTTCCGCTTTGGACTGTGGTGGGTGGCCCTTGGTGTTGCATCTTCAATTGGTCTAGGTAAATACAACAGGCATGCACCAAGATAACTTACCCCCATATCCAGATGATGTTTCCCGTCTTCCTGATTATGTAATGCAGGGTTAGCACTTAGTAATATGGTTGGTCCTTTAGGTAGCTTGTGTGATTGAACTTGAAGTAAAGCAGTTAATTGCAATATGTAGATTTTATACTTGTTGCTGTAAAGATTTACCAATCCTTTTGCAATCTTGATCATATGCCTTGTAGTCCATGAGTTTGCATTTTCTCGCTTATCTATCTATTTGTCTGTCTATATATATATATATATATATATAAATGTAAATTGTTCTCTTATCATTTTATTTGGTTCAGGATCTGGTTTGCACACATTTGTCCTATATTTGGGTCCCCACATAGCATTGTTTACAATAAAAGCAATGCAATGTGGCCGAGTTGATTTGAAAAGTGCTCCATATGATACAATACAGTTAAAAAGAGGTCCTTCTTGGCTTGATAAAGACTGTTCTCAGTTTGGGCCACCATTATTCGAGTCAGTATATGGTTCACGTGTTCCACTTAGCAGCATTTTGCCTCAAGTTCAGATGGAAGCTGTTCTATGGGGTATGGGAACAGCTATAGGGGAGCTTCCTCCTTACTTTATCTCCAGGGCAGGTATAATGTGTCTAGTTTTATTACGTGCCATTTTCATAGCCATACTTAACAAGGTCATTGTTAAGTTGATATGATGATTTGATTTTTGTACTGCATAACTGTTCAGAAAAAAAAAAAAGCTCACCATTGGAATATTTTGTTTAGTATTAACTATTTACTTCTGGGTATGGCTTGTATTTTTACTTGCTTCTTAACTGGGATGGTGTGAAGTTGTGAAACTTTTGTTATTTTATTAAATCCTTTATAGGTGAAAAAGAAATAGAAAAATCTTTCACAGTTGTTAAGCAATAAAAAACTTATTATCACTATTATTAATTAACTGTTGTTGCGGTTTTTTCAAAACAAAGCTCAATACTAACTTCCAAATTTTTCTCGTCATGGTTATATACACGATGTTGTGTCCTAATGTTTGAATGTTATTGTATGTGAGAGTAGTCATATTTATACATATGTCTCCTTTAATTTATGTATGACATATCATATAGGCCATTGTATTAATCTCATTAAAATTCCATGTGATCTTATCAATATGCCTTATGATTTTATCTCAGTATATTATGTTTTCTTAAATCCTACCATCTCTACAAAGATAGCTTTTGCCTGTAAAGTGTAAACTGCACCATGATCAATCAAATTTCAGATTTGATAAATTATTTGGTTTGTACATGATTCTAATCAAATCATTCATGTAGCACGCTTGTCTGGGAGCAGAATGGATGCCATGGAAGAGTTGGATAGTGAAGATAAAGGAGTCTTGAATCAAATCAAGTGCTGGTTTCTTTCACACACGCAACATTTGAATTTCTTTACCATTTTAGTGCTTGCTTCGGTTAGTATGGACTTATGACCTTTTCTTCTTTGTTATATAGTTTATACATTCACTTCTGCAAAGAAAAGTTATTGATGTATTACTAGGATGTTATCAATATTAGAGGGCTTATATGGACTTTCTGAGTTGGTTTGTTAGTCCTCACCCCATCATGAAATAGCTTATTCATCTAGCATTAAAATTTTGCAGACCCAATATGAATGTACATTTTAGGCATATACGTAGAATTTTCTTTAGTGTAAGCTTGGCAGGAAAACTTATGCTGATTAGTTGAAATCTTTACTCAATTAGTACTGTTTTCAGTTTTCCTGTTAAGGTTTCTCTATTATGGTCCTACAGACAATAATTTCATCACTGCAACTGCTGTTACGCTTGCATCTTTATAATCTATTGAATGTAAACAAGTAATATTCCATTCATTATCCATTACGGTGCCGTAGTGCATTTTTTTAGTTCAGCCTGTTCTATCACTTATCTCAATATAAAACATGGGATTGAGAAAATAAATGTGGTTAGCAATTCTTTTGCTTGAGGTTCATCCTCATCTAAAATAATGCATCATCGCCATGTAAACTGCTATTAACTGAATTTATATTTCAGGTGCCAAATCCTCTATTTGACCTTGCTGGCATCATGTGTGGACAATTTGGCGTTCCATTTTGGAAATTTTTTCTTGCAACCTTGATTGGAAAGGCAATTATCAAAACTCACATACAGGTTTGATTGATGGTCCTTGTAACTTTGGAAGACCAAAACGGGTGTTTACTCTTCAAGAAAATATCAAAATAAGAAATATACTCAGACATAAAGCTAGAAGTCTACATGTACAAGCGTTTGATTGACACTGTATGCTATCATATTCTTTGTGCAGACGGTATTCATCATCTCAGTTTGCAATAATCAACTTCTCGATTGGATAGAGAATGAATTTATCTGGGTTCTCAGCCATATACCTGGATTTGCATCTGTATTGCCCAAAGTAATTGCTAATCTTCATGCAATGAAAGATAAGTATCTGAAAGCACCCCATCCAGTTTCCCCAAATATTCAGGTACCCATTAACTGCAATGTAACGTGGTTCTACTTTGATTTGAATGTTAAATTGCTACATACTGAATAACAGCTTCAAAACCTTGTTATATATATAATATTATTTTTACTTCTTTTTGTTTTTTTGTTTCTGAAAATCATTTCATATATCATCATCTTCAGGGGAAAAAGTGGGATTTCTCTTTTGCTTCAATCTGGAATACTGTTGTGTGGCTCATGCTCATGAACTTCTTTGTCAAGATAGTGAATGCAACTGCGCAGAGGTATCTTAAGAAACAGCAGGAGAGAGAGCTAGCTGCGATATCGATAAAGTCTACCTCAACAACAGATTCAGATACACAATAAAATGCTGATGTTTCTGCCTGTGTTGCCTTTTTTTTTTTTTTTGCGGTTCCTCCTGCAAGCACAACGTTGAAATTCAAATTACAACTATTCCTGAAGTCGTTACTCCAGAAACTCTCCACCAGACCAGAGCCTCCCACCAGGAACCTCAACAGGAATGGATATACACAGTAGGCAACAAAAAGTTGCCATCTTTATGAATTCAACACTGTAACGTTGGGGCAAGCATTGTTTGGATTTTAGATTTAGATTTTAACCCCATAAATTAGGTACTGAGACAATGGATGGAATTATGTGATACCTACTATTCTTTTGCAATGGCAAGACAAATTATTAGTTCAATTAATTTTCAAACTATTCTGTCTCTCATTTAACATCTAACCTCTATCATTTGACTTTAGTCATCTTATGCCTCTGTTGTTAGTTGCCCCCGTTAAGATTTCATGATTCGTTTAAAAATCAGTTTTCAGATTACGCTTGATGAAAAATAGAAGGAGGTCTTGGATTGCCTTATCCTAATGAAAGATTTATACAGGCTGTTCAGCGAGTGGTTTGGAACTGATAGCAAGTTCCCAAACAAACTGATAGCGTTACTGACTGCGAAATTTTGATTGCCCTCTCAAGCCTCGCGTCTGCCCTTTCCCCAATTAAATGGTTTGTTCTGCTTCCCAGTTAAGGCTGTGTTTGTTTTATCATTTGTATTGAAAGATTTAATTTCTTAATACATGAAACGCAGAAGGAACAAATGAAAGATTTATCTTTCCGATGCAAGAAACGCAAAGGGAACTTTGTCCCCGATTGGCAAAACATATCATGATTGTCTCCATGCGATTCATATTATGGTTTGATTGGACACTAGAGATTTGAGTTTGCTAGTCAAAAGGATCAATTTTGTCTATAAACTGTCGGTCTGCAACATTTTGATTCTGTTCGCATTGGAGTATGTGGCAATTTTCTCCTACGTGCGACCTAGCTCAGTTCAATAGTTCGTTGACATTTGAGTTTATGGATGTTTGTTTGTTTGCATGTTTATGGCAGTTTACGTGCGGATGTTTGGATTTTTCGTGGTTGGACGGTGAAGTTTGTGGTCACTGGTCCGTGTCTCTCTTTTCTTAATCATGGTAATATAATATTCCCTCCGTTCCTAACTATAAGAAGTTTTTTTTAAGTTTGTTTGTCCTTTTTTATAAGAGATTTTTGAAAATGTGTTATGTAGAAGAGAGAAATAGTAATGCATTAATTAAATGAGAGATAGAAAATGAGAAGAGAAAGATACTATTATTAAGGACAATTTTAGAAATACAGTGTAAATTATTGACATATTTAATACTATAAACTATATTAACTAACTTTCTTAGTAGAAAAAAATTAGATAAAAATATCTTATAATTAGAGACGGAGTGAGTACGATAATCTGAGCTAAGTAGGGTAGGTGGCCAGGTTAGGTGAGGTGGGTGCAAACCGCAACATTATCTTTTATCGTAACTCCAATTAGCAATTAATCTAGCGATAGCAATCTAAATATGTCATAAATAGGTCAACAAAATAAGTCAAAATCAAAATTCATATATAGGGAGTATTTTTAAACAAATCCAATTCAAGTTTTAAAGATAACTCCGTTTCAATTAATGTGTTAAACTTGAGTACTTTTCTTTCGCACTTAGAATATATCTAATGAGAGTGTTTATTAAGTATTTTACCAAATAAGTATTAATGTTTATTAAAAATTATGTATTGGAGAATATTTTTCTTAGAATGCTTATTAAGTATAGATGGTTAGTTAAATACTTCTCTTAAGTACTCTTTTATTAAATACATGGTGGACTATGTCTTATTTTATTGATAAAAAAAAAGGTCAAATTATAAAATTAAAAAAATTATTATTGATGAAATGTAATAATGTAAGGTATTAGTGGGATCCACTTAAGAATTTTTTTTAAAGGTGTTGGGTTAGAGAGGTAGAATGCTTATGAGATGCTTAAGTTTAAAAAAGTAAAAATTGGTGATGTATACTAATGGGATCTATTTAAGTACTCCAAAATGAAATACTCCATTGTAGATGCTCTTAACCTGCTTTGAGTAGTTGACTCAGCTTACTTACACTCAGATTAGAGATTAGAAGTATACTCTTTGAAAATATATGTAACACCACATTAATTTTTATATATAAATATACATAATAATATTAATTATTGAAGAATGCACGTGACTGACTTCAAATTAATTCTTTGATGTCACATTTTCTATATCGGGTGTTGACAATACTACCTCCGATTTCATATATAAGAGAATTTAGGATTATTTTTTTTGTCTAAATTATAAGAAATATAGACACATTTTAAATACATCAATTGTATAAAATTTCTTTTATACCCATTGGAGACAGAATAATATATTTGGGAATTAGGAGTGATTTAATGTCATTAAATATATAAGCCATCATTTTAATCATTTACTATGAGGGATAATCTTGAAATAAAGTTTATATTAATTACATCTAACTACCTTTTATTGGTCTTTGTGAATTAGGTATTGAGTAAATGGTTAAATTGCTCCATGAAAGATACATACGGTGGCAAGTAGGTCTCTGAAAGACAAAAATAAAATAAAAAATTCATCCCTGAAAGATGTTTTTGTTTGTCATATTGGTCCCTGAATGTCATTTTTAGATGTCATTTTTAAATTTTAAGAGTTTAGATGGATTTAAAAAAAAATAATTTTTTCCTCACACAATCCCTCCCCCCTCCCCCCCTTCTCTCTCTCTCTCTCTCTCTCTCTCTCCCCACCACCCTCTCACTCTTCTCTCTCACCCTCTTCCTCTTCCTCTCTCTCTCTAGTGAGATGGATTCTTCATCTTCTGTGACAATGCAAATTTGTAGTGTGTTTATTGGCATACATTTGAAAGCACACATGCATCTATATTTGAATACTCGGTCTTTTTGGCATGGGTGTCCAAAGGTTTTATCCTTGTTGAAGTTAGTATGCTATGAAGTACCATAATAAACATGGATACAGGATGACACTTACACATGTATATGACAATAAAATTCATTATTTTACATATATACCGATGCTGGTTTCACTTTGAAAGCAAATAAACTAATATCATGTGGTTGTTGTACACTATGTAGCATGCTTGAGATGCTCTCAATTTTCAATGAATAGATGCTTCAAAGAATCGGTTTACTACTAATACCTGAGGAGTATTGGCTCTAATTTTGGTACATGAAAACTTCCATCATTTTTTTGCTTCATTGTTATTAAATTAGTAGTCAGTTAAAATTGATTTATAATTCTTTCTTCCCAAACTGCTCCTACATGATTTTTTTTGTCTACCTTGTGCTTTTGTCAGTGATGTCACCGGTGGTCTAAATGTAGAATCCGAAGAGTTTTCCCCATTTTCTTATGACAGAAAAAAGAGAGAGTGGGGACTGTGGGGGTGGTGGAGAAGATCGACGAGGTGGTGCTGGTGGTGGAGGGTGTCCACTTGGAGATGAAGGAGAAGGGAATGAATATGGTGGTGGTGGTGGTGGAGATTTGAAAGAATGGGAAGGTGGTGGTGGAGGGTTATTAAAAGGGTGGGAAGGTGATGGTGGAGGGTTGAAGGGGTGGTAGGGTGATGGGGGAGGGAAGGGTGAAGAGGAAGTTGTGAGAGTTGGTGGTGGTGAAGAGGAAGAGGAAGAGGGTGAGAGAGAAGAGTGAGAGGGCGGTGGAGAGAAAGAGAGAGAGGAGTGGGGAGGCGGGATTGTGTGAGGAAAGAATTATTTATTTTTTCAACTCATCTAATCTCTTAAAATTTGAAAATGACCCCTAAAAATGATAAAAATGACATTCAGGGACCAATATGACAAACGAAGATATCTTTCAGAGACAGATTTTTTTATTTGTCTTTCAGGGACCTACTTGCCATTGTATGTATCTTTTAGGGGACAATTTGACTATTTACTAATTAGGTATTTGTCTCTTGTATATGTGACCGGAAGTAGTAGTTTTTTAAATAAAACTTTAGTAATATTAATCATTGTTAAAAGATAAATACAATAACTTCGAAAATAGATAAACACAGTGCAAGTGCATTTGAGGCGATGCGTTGTATGCCATTGCCAATAGATGAATAGATGAGTGAGATGATGACTCGAGCTGATTGATGATACTGGAAGCCAAAAGTAAACATGGTTTAATGTCTCTAACATTTAATGGGTTCTAGCTAGTGGTATGACTTATTGCAATTTCCAAAATGATCGCATAAATTTAAGCTTATCCGAATAATGGGGTGATCTGTAGACAGCTTATAAGAATGTGTGGATGAATTGAGATGAGAGGGAAAACGAGTACGTACGGTAGCATTCATTCATTCATACATTCATTAACACGTTAAATGGATGGATCAGAAAAAGTTACCCATATACTTTTGGGCCGAAGGATTGGCACCACTGCGCGCATTGTTTATCCGTGTCCTCCTTTTCATCTTTTTTTTTTCATTAAACCCCTCTTCTGCTCGTGAACAACAAATGCATGCCTTGACCAATTTGCACCAATGCTTTATTAACATTATCTTTACAATTTGTCTCTCCCTCTTTTTCGCATGTATTTGGTCCTTACTCCTTATCCGAAATGAAACAAAATCTAAAACTAAACCACTCCAAATTCAAATATTGCTACTACCATTGTTTTGGAGAAGGAATTTCAACAGGTCAATTTTGAGGACTCCAACTCAGACGATGCTTCTTTACAAACGGAGCCACTTTCTTTTTGTGTTGGAATTTTCTTATAGTGGCTTCCACGTCATTATTTGCAGAGAAAATTAAAAACACTGAAATTGATTAAAAATAGTTAAAGCTAAAAGTCAAAATACTCGGCCTCCGTGTGAATCCCAATATTTTGGGTCGCATTATTATTATTATTATTATCTTAATTTTAATTAAAGTGTAGTATTTGTTTAGGATTATTTTATCAAAAAAAAATTCATTAAATTGTAGTCTAAAATTCAACAATATTTTATTTTTATTAAATATTTCTTAATTTATGTACATTTTTTAAACTTAAATAATACTATTTTTGGTCTCTATTATAAGAGAAAATATGATTATTTTTTTTGGTCTAAATTATAAAAAATATAGACTCATTATTAAATGTCTTGCTTGTTAAAATTCCTTTTATACCCTTATTATTTTATTATGAGACCAATTTTTCATGCAAGTGGGTGCTACTATTAACCATTTAATAGCAATGATAATTTTGGAATAATATTTAAATTAATTAAAATTAACTAACTCAACTACCTTTTTTTGGTCTTGATGAATTAGTTATTTATCTCTTATAATAGAAATCAAAGGTATAGTATCAAGAGTTGAGAGAGTAATAAAAAAAAAGAAAAATAAATGTCAGATGGGAAAAATAAAAAACACCACTCCATTTTTATGGAGTGATGATTGATGTTTATCCATTCAGTGTTCTCTGCTTGGTTTTCAACTCTCATGGTCGGTGTGTTAGCAACGCTATAATTCAGCATTATCTGTTGAAGCCAAGGCACGGGAGAATTGGTATAGAAAGTTCATAAAATATTGAAAGCCAAATGAAATAAATGCAAAAAATAATTAAATCAGGTGTTTGTTTCTTTAAGAATCTGCGTGTTTCGAGACGGTGATGCCAATTGCCAAACATCGTCACACGTTTTAGCCTTTTAGGTGACAGATATGACATTATCACACATGTGAAAGCAATAAGAGATCTTTCATTTTCATGAGGCAATATGCCACGTCATCTGGTTATATCATCCATTATCATTATGTTTATGCGTTGCATCTAAAATCAGATTTTGGATGCTCACTTTTCAGCTACCATTTTTCTCCATCCTCTCTTGCCTGCCACGGCTTGAATAAATGACGTCATTAATTAAAATTATAAAATTTTATGGAGCCCTTTATTTTTTATTTTATTTTTTGATCCAGTAGAAATGGTAAACACACACATACACAAGTGCCTCAATTGGTGTTCGAACCACATCCAACCTAACAACACAAGATGGATGTAACCATTTATGCTATGCTTTACAGACTCTTTATTTTTTATTTGATTTGAAAGACAATTTTGTCTCCATAAAAATAAGAGACTAAAATTACACAAACTCTATATTAGAAGGATTAAAAATGCAATTAAATTTTTTGTAAACTATAGCAGTATTCCAATTATATAATATGATTGGAATTTTGAAATTTTCTAAGTATGTGATTCTGAATTCAATAACTGTAAGAAAGATATTTTTTTTTTGAATTCAATACGTGATAATATTTTAATAAGTTAATTTATTTTTCGTTTGCCGAATAAAAAAAATACTCCGAAGTCCCCTGAATAAACAGTTTAATGATGACTGTATTAGTAGCACATGACAAGTACTTTTTATTATTTACACAGCAGGTCATATATGATGACCGGAACACTATAAAAGATAATATTATTGACAAATTATAATATGGAAAATTTGTTAAAATTTTTCTTTCTGCCCTTTTATATAAAATAATAAAGAAGCAAGCCATTTAGATGAATTTATTATTTAAAAATTGATCCGTCCATCCACGTTTTCTTTATTATTTGCATGAGGAATTACAATCCATTTTTTTGGTCACACGAATACAAACAAATCATTTAACCAAATCTGTTCTCATGTTTTTCTCGCAATGAAAATTTGGGGATCAATAGAACACTACAATTACATTCTACATTACTATAGTATTAATGAATTCAACCCACAATTAATTGAACGTATGTATCCTCTGTAAGCAAAATGCTGCGGGGGCGACATGTTTTCACACGCGGCGCGGTGTTCACAAAACTAACAAAACCGCGCGCAGGTTACGATCGATCAACCATGTGGTGTGACTTTGCTTGTGGGAGAGATCGGTCCAAAATTTAAACGGCAGCTCTGGTCTGGGAGAGTGGGACATTAGAGAGCTTTTTTCACTAGCCACCAGAAAAACGTACACAAAAAAAGACCCGAATTGAACCACTTGTGGTGGAGTTGGACCACTGGCTCAATAGTATTAGGTCATATTTGGAAGCAAAAGCTCTGACTTTTGACTTATGGAAAAGTTAGTCTTATTTTGCTTTTTATTTTTCTCATATATGCAAAAGAATGAATGTTGTTAAATAGTCGTTAATGGATAGATAGGTGTTTTTGGAGAAGTTAAAAAAGATGGCTTTTAAAAAATATGAAGAGCAAAAGTTAATTTCAACTTTTATGAGAAGTTGTTAGTTAAAAAAACACATGCTAAAAGTACTCATGGAGAAACTTATCCAAACTGGACTTATTATAGGTCCAATTAACAACTTCGCATAAGATGTTGATGTGGAAAATGGCTATTTTGTATTCTCCCCTTCTTGTCTACACACTGTATGTCGGTATGTATCTGCCAAGTAAAAATTAACCTTGTTTTTTTTTTCTCTCTTGACTACAAGTTGATTGCAATTAGCGAGATGTCAGTTCTGGCCGGACTCTTAAATCTTAATCTCGTCAAAAAAAAAACTTCAATTTGTCATGCCCTTCCTTAACCCCCATATATCTATTTTGAGAAATTAATTTAAATATTTTTTAAAACATTAATATTGAAATTAATTCTAACAAATAATTTTGAGATAGAAAAGGAATGAATAGAAGATAAGAGGAAAATTTGGGAAGTGATTATCTACGAGACGAATAAAGCATCAGGTGTTTTTTTAATTATTGATATTATTGCGTGTTGGTTAAAAAATATTTTTTGATTTATTGAGATGCTGTTTAGTTTTTGATATTATTACGTGAGACTTGGAGACTGAAGATTCCTTTTCACACATATTGAATATATATAAACGTGCTGGTAATATATATAGCAGCCGTATATCATATTGATATCGTTTATTAAAATTATTTACTCACTTTTTAAAATATAATAAAAGTCAACAATTGAATTGAGAGTTCTATTCAAACATAACTTTTTTTTTTGAGTTGCTATATGAACCTAATTTCTTAGTATGTTTTTTGGTATAAAGATTCACTTTAACTTCTTGATCAGATGAATATAAAAGGGATTGTTTCGACCGTGACAAAAATTAATTAATAGTATCTTGAAGAAAAAAAATTGTATCTGTGTCGACAATTTTTTAACCCAGCTAATAATATAGGTGGCTTTAAGGGTGATACAGTATTAAAATGAACCATGATAGTACAGTTACCTTTGTAGCCATTGATATATTAGTAAAATATTGAAGGGCCAAGATGAAAGAAGGGTAACCTGCTCAGGGTGTAATGCATAAGTAAAAAGATATTTGCAAATAAGGGCCTGAACAATGTAATATTTAAAAAGTGAAAAATATTTAATAAAATTCCAAATATTTCCAAATTTTTTAATTTTCTATTATAATTTATTAGAAAATAATTTTATGGTATTGAAATAAATGTTAAATATGAATTTCTGTTAAAAATGTTAAATTTAAATTTTCCATTGTAATAATTTGTCGTATAATAAATGTGTGCATTGGGCATAACTACACATAATAGTAATAACAACTCAGCCAAAAAAATAGTAATAACGCTTAAAAAAACAAAAACATAGAACACATAAGAATCAGTGTTTTTACTGCAACAATGTGGTCTCTAGTTGAGATAAGCTACGGAGCGAGATACTAGAGCAGAAAATATAGATTTGTATCCTGATTATATCTTATAAAATTTTATTTTATAAAATATTATAAATAAATATAATTTCTAAATTCTAAAATAAAGTCACCGAAAAAATAAATTATAAAAAAAAAGTTTTGATTATTTTGATATATTTGAAAGATTTGGGATTATTATCTATTTACTATAAAATATTGGGGTCAATTTGAAAATACAAATAATACAGGTTATTGTGGGTTTGTAGGTAACTGTACTACGGTGGTTCATTTTATTATTGTACCACCCTATAAGCCACCAATAATATATGCAGTGCAGGTAAGACTTCGAAAAAGGTAGATATTTTTTTTGTTCTGGGCTATTTAACATTTTTTTTTGTTCTGGGCTACTTAACAATTTTAATTTTGAATCAATATTTGATTTGAACGTAATTTTTACAGGATATTTTTTTTAAAAAGGCAATCCAATCCAAATCGAAAAATTGAATTGAATCGGATTTGATTTAAAAATCAAACCAATTGGATGGTCAAATAACAAAATCAAATAAATTGGATTGGATAATTTTTTATCTTAAAATCGATCAAATCTACTACGCGAATAGGAGCGCTTTGTTTACTAAAAAAGTTAAAACATAACTTAGTAATATCTTATCCTCGATTTTTTTTATAATATCATCCTCGATTAGTAATTGTAACATAAAAACTACGCAAGCATATTAATTATAAAGGTATAATATTAATTTAGTTCTCATTCAAAAAATAATATTGGTAGGCCATAATAATACTCCATATACAGACACAATCCATATACTATTATTTTTTTGATCAATAATCCATATACTATTAAAAATTAATAATAGTATACCAAAAAAAAATGACTTGCGACCATTTTATTGTATTTATTCGATTCTATAAAGTTATTATAGTATTTACGTGGCATTGACTCTGCAGCCGTCAAGAAAGAAGAGGGAAAAAACAATAAAGAAAAAGGGGAAAAGCCACGTGGGGGAATCAGAGTGGTGAGGGGAACTACGTACGTATGATCAGTTATTATCCAAACAAGTTAGTTTATAAATACGGCTTCACTCTCCTAAGTCCCAGCATTCTAATTCCACAACAACTCAACTACTACTCCTTTTATCACATCACTTTCTCATTCCTCCCGTCTTCTTATATATATATCCCCTCTTTCTCTCATATTTTCCCCACCACGATTGCATAGCATTTGCATCTGCGTATACAACTATACATTACCCAAATAGATAGATTCAAAACCTCTCAACTATATATCTGTGTAGCTAGCTAGCTAGCTAGCTAGGTAGGTTAATTAACCATGGCCGGCGGAGGTTTCGCCAACGCTGCCGGAGGCGGCGATTTCGAGGCAAAGATAACTCCCATCGTCATCATTTCATGTATCATGGCTGCCACCGGTGGTCTTATGTTCGGTTACGACGTCGGCGTTTCAGGTACACAAACCTTATTGCTTGTTTTTCATCAACTCATTACTCAACTACCTAGCTAGCTAGACCCTATATATATACATGGATTTATATACTTATTCTAAATCCTTTTCCTCATCAACAATACAATGGGAAACGATGCCGTCCATATCTTTTAAAGAGATCAACTTTGTTTTCAAAAAAAATTGACCCAATGCACGAGGTTTCTACCATGTGGGGTGGAGAAGGATAAACATATACAGTCTTACCCGCCGCAAGCGTATTTTATTTATTTTTTGAAAAAATTATTTGATGAATGAGTGACCGGGTTTTTTCATCCATGTGAGGAAAGAAAGGCAACATTAGTTTTGCAGTTGTCAAAAAGCTGTTCTTCTTCGGATAACTCTAGGTGGATAAGATATAATGGATTTTTCTTTTATTTTCTACCGAGAAAAACGGTTCAATCGCGATTGGTTTTTCCATCATAAGGATCACGACTCACTAACCCCTAACATGGGACTGCATGTGAGTTCCCGAAATTACTCAACAACTTTTCTTAACCAAGTCGGGGTATTTTCGAGACTTCACACTGCTTGCACCATGAAGTCTCGATCTTTCATCAAAACTCACTTTCTAATATTCCCATATAAATTGGAAATTGCTTAGTTCATTCATTGGTTCTCTTCTTTTTACATCGTCACGCATGACTAAATTACCAATATATCCATACCCCAAATTAAAATTTTCTTTTTTCTTTTATATATCGTGGCCTCTTGTTATTTAAAGTGACTTTTTTTTTTGGGGGTTCAAAATTAAATTAAATTAATAGAATATAGTATAGTAATAATTAATGTATTTGTGTTGTGGATGTAGGTGGTGTGACATCGATGCCACCATTTTTGAAGAAGTTTTTTCCGGCGGTGTACAGAAGGACAGTGGAGGAGAAAGAGTTGGACAGCAATTACTGCAAATACGACAACCAAGGACTGCAGCTGTTCACCTCGTCCTTGTACCTTGCTGGCTTAACTGCCACCTTCTTCGCTTCCTACACCACTCGCAGGTTGGGCAGAAGACTCACCATGTTGATCGCTGGCGTCTTCTTCATTGGTGGTGTTGTCTTCAATACTGCTGCCCAAGACCTTGCCATGCTCATCGTTGGCAGAATCTTACTTGGCTGTGGTGTTGGTTTTGCTAACCAGGTAATTAATTAACAAAATCTTAATCATCAATTAATTACTATCTTATATTGTAGTACTAGTTAAATGACAATGTTGACTTTTTGTTCCTTGATAATATTGGAATATATATATAGAACTACTATACTATTGTACATGTGATTTGTTCATTGATTACTGTGTATACAAGAGTATCTCTAAAATGATACATATATCATTAATTAATTATCACGGTTTCTCACCAAGTATAGGAATATTGTTTGTGGTACTAGTTATATTTGTTCCATGGGCACAGCTGTATAGTTCGATTGTAACTTGCTCGTTAGGATCAAGGTTGTCTTTTTTTTTTTTTCCTCTCTCAATAGTTTAAAAGGAGAATAGTACTGTTTCTGATTTAGGGTCTCTCGTTCGTACTACATTTATTAATGCGATTTGAAGGATCATTGGTCATTTTTTTTATGCCCCTAAATGACCTTGCTGAGTATGTCAGATTCTCGTGTCCTTTTCGTCTAAAGACGGAAATTAGTATTATGCAAGTTTTTATCTGGTGTGTATTGCCGATTGCGTGTGTTTATATTAAAATAGAGAGCATATGTTATGGCCGACGTCTGAATGATATAAAGTAATTTGATAATATAAAAATCCTAATTAAGGAGCCTTGTCGTGTAGAGGAGATAGATGAATGAATAGCAATGCCCCCACAATAATACTGTGGATTGTCATGTGGTCAATGGACGACCTAAATTTATAGTTTGAACTTAGGACTTCTGTGACAATTGTCTATTAATTTTTCCTTGCCAATTGCCACTCTCAAAGTCCCAGTCACCCTTTTCTCTAAATATACTTACCATATGACGTTTATGGCCCTTGATAGAGACCCCCTTTTTGTTCTATATTTAATATTTTTATGATTATTATTGAAGAGGGCTCTTCTGACAATGAAATTAAAGCGCCTGCCTTTTAGAACTCAATTTCTTTGAATCTTCCTCATTTTGAAATGAGTTCCCCTATTTTTTGAATTGAAAAGTCCTAGGCCTTTTGCTTTAGAACAGAGGCGCTCTGTCTGCTTTGACCGTACTTTTATAGGTTCACAAAACTCTATTTTTTGGTCATTCTTTTGTCATTACTTGGAACTTAATTTTGATTCCTTACGTACACAAGCAATACAGCTAAGATGCTTGTAGTCCAACTAAATCGCTTATAATAATTTAATGGAATTAACATTCAACTCTCCGATTAAGAAAGAAATAATGGTTAATCAAAATGCAAATTAACATTACTGTCTACTGATAATTGGTGGAGAATTGAATATCTCAGGGATAACAGCAGCTTTAATTAAAAGACCTTTGTTTTTACTTTTTTTGTTGGGTACGTATCTGAATCTAACTCAAATGTTTTTGTTTCTATTTGGTGACAGGCCGTGCCGGTGTTCCTTTCTGAAATCGCACCTTCAAGAATACGTGGAGCATTGAATATACTGTTCCAGCTCAATGTCACCATTGGCATCCTATTCGCTAACCTTGTCAACTATGGCACCAACAAGTAAGTATCTTGTGTATTCCTTTAGTTCAATTGAGTAGTTCATTGAAAATGAATAAGATGATTAATTATGAGTCAGAAAAGAAACAAATCATAGTCAGAATATAGTAGTATAGTAGTATAGTAGTAGTAGTAGTAGTAGTAGTAGTAGTAGTAGTAGTAGTAGTACAAACACACACTTAACTAGTTTCCCCAGTGTTGACATCATTCGTGATCAGTTTTTCATCGTTAGTAGTAGTTAGCAAATTGAATTAATGTACAATGTGGGTGGTGCCGGTCAAAATTGTCAAGTTGATGGGCGTAACTGAGAGATACAGTTGAATAGAAAATCAACAAAATTGTGGTCATTTCTACGACTTTTGTCACCATCCATAATAATCAAAAGTCTAGCACAAGCTTTTGCTTCTCTGTAGTATGCTATCTATCTGCTAGCGGGACAAGTGTCTATCAATTTGTATTTTAGCCTCCAAGTGTCTACTTTGGACCACAGGTTACAAGTAGACGCTTTTTTTTTTTTTGGTCAAACAAGTAGACGCTTCAAAGGGATTAATTCCCTATGCAAATTTTTTTTGACTGATTCCTATGCAATTTTTAACCACCTGTCCTCTCTTTTTGGTCGTGGCAAGCCGTTTCGGTAAAGGCCCACATTGTTCAGGCCCAAAAATTTTCCGTATAGTGGATCTGATGAAAAAGGATTCAGCCTATTCTTTTAACATTGACCAAAAAAATAGACAACATAATGGAATTTCTGAATATGATGTGTTATCTTTGTTTTGAGAATATTTGTTTCATGAATTGACAATTAATGATTGGTGTTGTGCTGCTTTGCGAGGACAGAATCAAAGGTGGGTGGGGATGGAGGCTCTCACTGGGGTTGGCGGGTATCCCAGCACTTCTGCTCACAGTGGGTGCTCTCTTGGTGGTTGACACCCCAAACAGTCTCATCGAGCGAGGCCGCTTGGAAGAAGGTAAAGCTGTTCTCAGAAAGATTCGTGGCACCGACAACATTGAGCCTGAGTTCTTGGAGCTTGTCGAGGCAAGTCGTGTCGCTAAAGAGGTTAAGCACCCCTTCAGAAACCTCCTCAAACGCAGAAACCGACCCCAAATTGTCATTTCCATTGCCTTACAGGTCAGTCATATTGCTATACTTCTTATAAGCCTTCCGTATTACTCTACTCACCTTGCAAGTTGGTTTTACGGGGTTGAGTCATGCCATGCCGTAAGTCCAAATTCTAAGACACATTTTTTTTTAAGCTAGCAATTGATTTTTTTTTTTTTCTCTTCATTTGTGTTTGGGTGTTGGATCAAAAACAGATATTCCAGCAATTGACAGGCATCAACGCGATCATGTTTTATGCGCCAGTGCTGTTCAACACATTGGGGTTCAAGAACGATGCTTCCCTCTACTCTTCCGTGATCACCGGCGCCGTCAACGTCCTCTCCACAATCGTGTCAATCTACTCGGTGGACAAGGTTGGCCGTCGCAAGCTTTTGTTGGAGGCTGGTGTGCAAATGTTCCTGTCGCAGGTTGTCATTGCAATCATCCTCGGCATAAAGGTTACGGACCATTCCGATAACCTTTCAAAAGGTTTTGCCATTCTGGTGGTTGTTATGGTGTGCACCTTCGTGTCTGCTTTTGCTTGGTCTTGGGGTCCTCTCGGGTGGTTGATTCCGAGTGAGACATTCCCATTGGAGACTCGCTCGGCGGGGCAGAGTGTAACCGTTTGTGTCAACTTGCTCTTCACCTTCGTCATTGCACAGGCCTTCCTCTCCATGTTGTGCCACTTCAAGTTCGGCATCTTCTTGTTCTTCTCTGGATGGGTCTTTATCATGTCTCTGTTCGTGTTCTTCCTTTTACCCGAGACCAAGAACATCCCCATTGAGGAGATGACTGAGAGAGTGTGGAAGCAGCATTGGCTCTGGAAGAGGTTTATTGAGGATGATTATGAGTATGGTACCCATGAGAAAGTTGCAAATTTCAATGACCAGAAGACAAATAATGGATTTGATCCGGCTTCCCAGTTGTAAATTGCTCGGGTTCACTTCTGGCATAATTTCCAATTGTCAAATGAGTATTTTTCATTTTAGGCTCTATTAGAGAACACGCTGAGAAGGGCACTACTAGTACTAGTACTACTATACGACGACTAAGCAAGTTATGTTTATTCTCCCTATGTATGTAATCACACATTAACTATCCTGTTTTGCAAGCCCTGTATGCTATACAGGATTTTCTTTCTTTCTTACCTCGCTTATTTTTCCTTTTCTTTTTTCTTTTTTGGCAAGCTTGTTCCATACAAATTGTTTGTCTTTGGAAGAAATAATTAATATAGAATGATTCCAAGCTTAAAGAGATGGCCATAATGTCTGCTTATGTTCTATAATAACGCATGTTGCTAGTCCTTTTACTTTCGGTGAATATTACTTTTATTCCTGCATACAAGGAATCACAAATCTTCATCAAACTATTCTCATGCAATGGCTTCAGCTTTAGTTAATTTGGAACTGGAGTTTGTAGAATTAACAAACTAATTGATGACCAATAAGGCCCTGTTTAGATAACAAGCTTATCTACTGCTTATGACATAAGTTGTATAAGTTACTTTTTATAATCGAAGAAAAATTATAGTAAAACTTATTTTATATAAGTCATAAGCTGTTTTGATAAGCTATCCTGGGTAGCTTATGAAAAATAAGCCCAAAACAGCTTATGAATCAGTCATAAGTTGTATTCATAAGTTCTGCATAAGTCAATCCAAATAGGCCCTAACTTAGAAACACTCTTGGGGACACAAGATGGAAGCAGGGGTACCCATGGCTTCAATAGTGTATTGAGAAGGGGTTCTTTATATATGAAGCCATTTGTTGTTGGAGAATAATACTCAACAACTACTCTATGTCAACCTCAAAAGGGATAAGGAAACAGCAACAGGAGCAAAATAGTAATAAGCAAATTGGACAACAAATTGAATACAATTAATATAGAATAGAAAAAAGTGAGGGATTTAAATTGTTTGTTATACGTGTAGTCGTGTAGATGTATATGATCACAATTTCAATTACTAATTTTACAATTAATGGAAATAATTCCTATAATTTGTCTTTCTAAAGTGATTTTCTCACTCAAGGAAAAGACAAATCTAAAAGGGAAAATGGGAAATGATGCTTCTTTCTCTATCTCTGAACAAAATTCGCGTGCTTAATGGAAAACAAGCTTAATGTTGCTTAGCACCTGAATTCGATACTCATACATAATAATGATAACGTATTTGATGTTGTATAAAGCGAGTGCCATACTTAGTGCTTTTCTCACGCGCAAAGAAACGTGGTCACCAAATTGAAACAATGTATGGTACGTGGTTGCTGTTTTATGATGACACTCACCAATCGTTTGATAAAAACAACGTTAAAATTACAACAAAAAAAAAGGTCATCATATGGTTGCAATGAAGTGTAGTAGCCGCACAGATCCAAACCCATTTCCCCTAACATTCTTTCCTTCCAAGTCTCACAACCTTACACACAACCAAGAACATCAATAATACCTTACTATTTATCAATACTAATCAAATTTTTTATTTCAATTTCACACTAGTCATCCTTTTGCTTAGATTAACATATTGTCAAGATATATAGGCCAAGATCTAATCACATGCTAACTTGGACCACTTTTACTTACGTGTGTTCAAATTTTACGCATATTTCACGCAATGCACGAGTATTTTTTTTCTGTCTTATAATCTAATAAGTTTTTAATTTAACAATAAAAAGGATATATAAGATCATGTTTAGCCAAAAATAGGAAATTAAAGCAGTTATCGAACCACTGGCACCGTCGAAACTTCATTGCAATGAGAACTAGGGGACCATAGATGTCTTTTTGCATTAAAAGGAGGTTTTCATTAAAAGAAATAATACACATAAAAAGGGGACCGACTAATTTCACTTGTCCATTCTTCATGATCCAATCTCCAACTACCAGAACCATGTAGACAAAAAGGTTATATAAAGATCCCAGTGAGCCTCATTAGCTCAAACCTGAGGAAAAGGAGAAAGAGGTTTCTAAATTTCTAGTAAACTCTGCAGAGCTTATAGCCATGGCATTGGTGGTAGAGAGAGCTGTAACAGTTTTCTTGATGGTGATGATGGCAGCTCTTCAGGTTTCATATGCAGCTGTTCACAAGGTTGGGGACTCTGCTGGCTGGACCATCATTGGTAATATAGATTACAAGAAGTGGGCTGCTAATAAGAACTTCCAAATTGGTGACACTATCAGTAAGTCCACCCCCCCCCCCCCCCCAAAACCCAACATGTCCTATTGTTTATGGTTACTTTATTTATGTTTATTGTTAGCAGAATCAAAATTTTCTGGAAAATCCTTTCAACAGTCAATAAACCTCCTTCCAAAATTAAACTAGTTGATGAACCTGACCTGTACAAATCACGAGTCTTTTTCTAACAAAAACAATAAAAAACACACCAAACAAAACAAATTTTAGTTGAAAATAAAAAGAGTTGGAAGGTGACACGTGTCACAACCTGGGAGATAACACATGTCCACAGTTTGGAAAATCAGGAATTACTTTTCTTACATACTAATTGAAACTAATTGAAGTAATTGAAGAAAAACAATTAATCTCACCAAAAGTTAACAGTTCCATCTTAATCTCTTCTGTAGCCATATGCACCAATTTAGAAGTAAAGAACTGAAATTGTTGTTGGTGATTTTGTTTGTGTGAGCAGTTTTTGAATACAATGCTCAGTTCCACAATGTGATGCGAGTGACGCACGCCATGTACAAGTCATGCAATGCATCATCCCCGTTGACCACAATGACCAGTGGCAATGACTCCATAAAGATAACAAATCATGGTCACCACTTCTTCTTGTGTGGTGTCCCTGGCCATTGCCAAGCAGGGCAGAAGGTTGATATCAACGTGATCAATGCTAATGCTAATGCTTCTGCAGCACCAGCACCAACTAAATCTCCATCAGCAGTGGCCTCTCCAGTCCCAGCTGCCAATACAGTACCTGCACCTTCTCCTAACAATGCAGCCCCATTGATTGTTGCTTTTATGGGTTTGGCCATGCCACTTCTTGCATATTTCTGTTTCTAAGTACTATGCATAGTAGTAAATAAGGAGATTGAAGGAGTTGTCCTTATTTGTTGTTACTTGGTAGAGTTTGGGTTAAGGGGATATTTGGAATTTTTTTTCATTTATTCTTTTTCTGTGGTAGAACATGTCAAGGTATTTTTTTTCTGAAGCTTTATTGTATTGAAGGCAAGCAAGTAACCCATTATGAATGTGAAGAAAAATTTTCGTTTTAGTGTAGGATTTTTAGATTGGATGAGTTTATGTGACTAGCTTGAAATAAATACAAATATGAAGTTTAAAATATAATTTTTCTGTAGTTTATAGTTTTAAGGGCCGTCTCCATAACCAAAAAAATGGTGCGATATAATCTTTTTTTTTTGGTCAATGCGATATAATCTTTTGTATAACTATTTTTTTTTAAAAAAACTATTCCATTTAGAAGAGAAACATCAAAATTGTTTTTTTAATTTAAAATAAGTGTTTATTGATATGTTTACCCAAAGAACCCGAATTCATCAAACAGAGAAAGATCAAAATTCAAGCATATGCATTGCTCACAGCTCACTTGTTCTCAACGTGGCAATACAAAAATGGAAACTTTTTTTTTTGTCAAAGTTGAGATATATTGAAAAATGGCAAAGCCCAGACATTACACAGAAGGGACCCTGAATACATAGGCTCAGAACAGATTTGCTATAGCTAACCCATACACAATAAACCTAAGTTATGCTCAGGATGAGCCTAATCATCTCTCAACTGCCCAACTAAAGCAAAGGAAAACACAACGAACAAAAAACAACAAACAGAAGAAAAAACAAAGACACAACCTAACTCACAAGTCTAGCACACCACAGACATGAAAAAGGATATTCTTGAGAGGGATGGATTTGGCCCATTTGGGGCACCTAGAACCTCCATACTCAGCATATTTGCACACATGTCCAAACCAGCCTTCACACAACGGAGGCAGAGGTGGTGGTACAGCGAGAAGCCCGGCTGCGTAGAAGCACTGAGAGGGAAACCGACGAGAGAATGAAATAGAGAACACTAAGGATCGAACAGAACAAAACAGAACACAAACACCACACAAAACAGAGCAAACAAAGGCAGCAGATCCGCCAAGGACAAGCGCACACCATCAAACCACCGAGGCTGCACACTAAGGAAACGGAGAACGCTAAGGATCGAACAGAACGAAACAGAACACAAACACCACACAAAACAGAGCAAACAAAGGCGGTAGATTCGCCAGGGACAAGCGCACACCATCAAACCACCCAGGTTGCACACCCCAAGACCCAAACCCACACAAACTCCTAAGCATGAAGAAGAGATGACTGCACACTCCTAACCAGGGCGAATCGCGTCCAACCCAAAGCAGAGTGCGGTTCTCTAGCCCTTCATAGCCTTGTAGACATACAGTGGTACTCGACAGTTGAGCGGCAACAATGTGGGACGAGTGGCGGCGGTGCATACCCAAGGTTTGGATTAAACGGGAAGCCTAGCGGAGGTGCTAGGTTTTTTCTGCAAGAGGATGGCGGTAGGGATGGCAAAACGGGCCGGTCTGCCCTGGCCCACTGGTCCGCCGAAAGCGGGTTGGCCCGCCCCTGCCCATTTTTGAAAACGATCTCTAAAACGCACCCCCTCCCGCCCCACCGGTGGGTTGGCGGGTTGGCCCGTTTTGACGGGCTAGCGGGCCAAAAGCAGGCTGGCCCGCCTAAACCCCAAAAAAAAATTTAAAAAAATAAGAAAAAAGGTGGGTTGGTGGGCCAAAAGCGGACTGGCCCGCCTCAGCTCACCAAAAAAAAAAATATTAAAAAATTAGAAAAATTGATTTAATTTTTTTTAAAAAAATAGCAGGTTGTGCGAGCTGGCACAGCCCGCCCACCCCGCCAGCTATACAGGCCCAAAATAACACCCCGCCCCGCCAAAAAAATGTAGGTTGACTTGCTGGTCCGCCAGGCCCAGCCCGCTTTGCCACCCCTAGGCGGCGGTGCTTTAGGTACAAAAACAGAAACTTTTGTGCGTAAAAACTCAAACGGAGCAGTGATGGCATCGAGTCGGCCCAAGTTTGTTGGTGTTATAACATTATCCAAAGGGAATTTCTAATCACACATACATCGTTTTCTATATACACATACATATCCGCGGAACTATTAGTTCCGCGAGTTTATTTTTTTTCAACACACACATGTCCGTGGAACTATTAGTTCCGCGAGTTGTAATTCTCCGCGGAACTACTAGTTCCGCGGGTTTATTTTTTTTCTAACACACACATGTCCGTGGAACTATTAGTTCCGCGAGTTGTAATTCTCCGCGGAACTATTAGTTCCGCGGGTTATAATTCTTCGCGGAACTAACAGTTCCGCGAAGAATTATAACTCGTGGAACTATTAGTTCCGCGGACATGTATGTGCTAAAAAAAATAAACCCGCGGAACTATTAATTCCGCGGAGATGTATGTGCACATAGAAAACCATGTATGTGTTAATAGGAATTCCCTTATCCAAACCCCATTGATTTCTATTGACCAAAATAAAACCCGTTGATTTCTTGACCCAAAAAAAACCGTTGATTTGAACGACAAAAAAAAACCCGTTGATTTTCAACGAATGAACGAATTAACAAATAAATTCTTTGTACACAAGCAAAATCTGCGTACCGGTGACCAACGATATAAAACTCATTAGGTATGTTAATATTAAAACAAGTGGATCCAGTAATTCATTAACTAACAGGTACTGAATTATCGAACCATGTAACTAGCCCCTCGTTATAAGAATTGCCAAGTGGAGGAAAATTGCAAAATTGACCTCAGCCAAAAAGAAATGAAAAGATTCATGGATGATCACGCTAAATTCTGCTATCATTATGGCAATCTCCTGCCACTAACTTTCTTCCCCCCTTCCCTAGTGGATAATATACAAAATTCTAGGGTATACTGTCTGCAACCCCATTTCCAGAACATTGGGTTCTCTAACCTATTTGAACATGAATACAAGAAATAATAAAGAATGATTTTCAAGGAAAATTGGATGCGAAAAGGACTTCGGGAAAGTGGCACTCAGGATTAGTCAGGTATCTGATTCTGAACCAGAAGACCGCTCAGCAGAGGGCGCTCAACATCTGCATTCCTTGTCGTCGATCTTCTATTCTCATGCTGAATTCTGTGATGAGAAAATCATGAAGACAACTTAAATCAACTTATAGGAGTAAGTCCGTAACTCCAGACAGATGCAAAACCAAATTGCTTTGCTAAGCCAACACAGTTGCACAGATTTTACTGCAGAAGGAAGACAACAAAATATAGAAATGCACAGAAGTTTTACGTCTCATTCATCCTTAATGGATCTAGAATCGGATAGACCAAGTATGAGTTGCTCACAATCTCACTAGAAGTTGAAAAATGATTTTACATACAGCATCGACTATATATATCAAAAACATGAAATTCCTCTTTTGATTGTAACTGTCACTTTCGTTACCATTAATTGACCTTGGTTCAAAAACTTAGCAGATCACATTTATGGACAACCATAATGCATAATATTCAATCTAAAAGTAGTGCTTGATTAGAAGTTTTTTGCTTGATGAATAATCATGTTTCTTTGGAAGTGATCATTTGGTAAAAATGTCCACAAATGCATAATGACACCTTTTTGTAAGTTGTGCATTAAGTGCAAATCATAACCAATGTTACATCAGTGTCACTAAATATTAGATCAAAATTTGCATCCACATAGAACCTGTAGTTTTATTGGCATCATGGCAATCCACTACAAACAAAAAACTCATAACAGCTTTTAGAATCTAAACAAATATGCTTGACATAAAATATTTAAGTTTTAAATTTGAAAAAACCGAATAGGATGTAAAATGAGTAAAGCATCAGGACCTTACACTAGCTGCCTGGAGCTCTAATGTATTCACATTTTCTGTGTCCTGCCCAATCAAAATGTATAATAAGATAATTAAAAAAAAAACTTCGGCAGGTCCAACTCCAACTCATCAAAAAATTCCAGTTACTCAAAAAGATTACCTCAATCAGCAAATCTTTCCTGGTTATCAAACCAAGCACACGTGATGGACGTGGAACAACAAATAAATGCCTCAAACCAAGTTGGCGGAAAAGATTGTATACCTGTGTCATCAGCTTGACATCATAATTATCTACAACAAAAATGGAGAATATAAATGAAAAATAATTTGTTTAAAGGATTTCAGACCACACACCTTTGTCAAAGACATATCCTCTGGTACAATATACGGTGAGGGATTCAAAAATGGGGCAAGATCTATGTACATTTCCAAGTCATCTGAACTTAGATGTATATCATCAAGACATATTCCTTTACTAGAAACAGGCTTTGCAAATTCACCAGAATAATGCCTGGAAGTTAAGGAGTCATCAGAAATTCAAAATACAGATGAAAAAGGCCAAACTAAACAAATCTCCCAAAGCCTTACCGTATTGACCTGCCCCCACCTCTTGGATCAGAGGGTAAAGGACTATGCTGGAAATCAACCTTTGACTGCAGAATGACCAATAAATGACTGCACAAAAGAAAAGGGGTGTCGAGGCTTGAGTTTTTAAGTGATTCAAATTCAACCTCAAGTTACAGATGCAAATGAAAATTTTTATTATGCTCATCGCTCACCTCCGTAGCACTAATCCAATAACAAGTGGTTCTCCACTTCTTGTATGATCAATCACCTGTGCATAGTAAATTATAGAATACAACTTGGGTGATGTGAGGAATGATAATCAATAGGATAGATCAGTGCAAGAGCTATACATACTGGAAAACCATTGTGTTTGTTGCTCTGCAGAATGGAAACTACATCTGAAACCTTAACAACACGAGGGAAAGAGACCACCTTCAATAGACAAATTTACACATACAATCAGTTCTCAGAGATAACTCCAGTACAAAGCATGCAAAACCTAGTTTTTTACAGTTGCAGCCTCATTTTTCATACACGTTAGCCATTGTGAGCAGCAGCGCACCTCATTAAGTTTATTTAGTTTTTAAAAATTTTAATATTATATGGTGTGTGGAGGGAAAAAAACAACAGTGTCCTTTCTCTTTGGAACCCCAGGCATTATGGTCTAGCTTGCCCCTTGATTTATAGGTTTTATCCAGGACCATAGTTTAATGCCTATATTCAACCAGGCTTTTATCTTTTGGTCCCTCTCTCTCCCTATTCATCTTCCTTTTTATATGCTGGATCTTGAGAAAGAAAATATTCCAATCTGCATTGAACACAGGGCAGCCTCTTTCTTTCTCAAAGCTGGTTATATTATAAAGAATCTGGAAAGACCAGTAAGTTTCAATTAGGATTCCTTTAAACTACGGTAGCCCAAACATATACTCTGTTCACTGTAAGAAAAACATAAATTACTTGGACAACAACTGAAAAGCAATTTCTTAAAGTATTTCAAAATCGCATTAACCCTTCCCCTCCCACTTGCTGGAAAAACTTGCAGCAAAACACAATTTAGTTAGACACCAACTAATAATGTACAGGCAATTAGTTAAATAATTTTAAAATTATATTCACCCTTCCACTTCCACAGGCCTCCTTTGCTGTCATATTCCGCATCTCATATTTAGGCTTTGATTCCAGTAATGGAATGCCCCTCAGTCGAGCTTGCTCATCATAGATGCCCTCATTAAAAGCATCACCAACAGCCTGTAAGCGGAAAACTTAGTGCATTTTGAAGTGACTTTTCTTTGTAAAGGGGAGTTTCAATATGCATACCTTCGATATAAGAAGAACGAGCATAATAAGGGGTAAAAGTTTTAAGTTATTTGTGATTTCAACCATAATGACACATAGAGACACTGTCATCCGCATTGAACCTCCAAGAAAAGATGCAGCTCCTAGCAAAGCATATCTGAAGATAAGAAAAATATCACGTGTAAATTTCAGGGAAAATATGGGGTACATAAACATAGAAAATCATTCAGGATATTATAGACTCACGTTCCCTCTTCAATGTTGAGTTTTCTGTAATATTTTACAACAAACATGCCAACAAGACGTCCATATGTTGATCCAATCATTATACCAGGAACGAATTGACCAGCTGGCACGGCAGTACCAAATGTTACAACCGCTAAAGCATAAAACATAACCTGCCAAATAATAGATATAATAATCAATATATAAACAAGTAAAGGATCACAAATGTTAAGTGCCAACTCTATCTAATATGGGAACACAGATAAATCAACTAGAACTCCAATAGTCACTTTGATGAACATGGCCTCCATGATAAAAAAAATGGCCTACTTGTAGCACCATACCTATAACAAAATTGATTTTCTTGCCCTTTTGAAAGAAATCATACCTCCATCCTAAATATTTTCAATTATATTCTGTCGTTAGTATCTATCATCTGCTTCCCTACCGTATTGTTATTGAATATTTGAATATTTACATACAAGCCAGTACATCCGTACATGCCTAACAAGCAAATACTAGCATATACCAAAGTCCAAAGTTCTATGGTAACCATAACATAGAAAGCATCACCACATTAATGATTGATGTATGCAAAGTCCAAAACAGTAAGCGAGAATGCAATACCAAAAAGGTTAATAAACTCTGGGAACTGTACTCATTTATTGTTTTTGCACTGAATAAATTCCTTATGGCATCATCCTGAAACAATAGAGAAGTAACTTAGTGTAATGTAACAAGCAACGAAAAACAAACTAGGATTTCCTGTTCGTTCAAAACCTGTGTATTGAAGAAAATAGTAGCAAGATCATTGTATTCGTTGTCTTTGCTACAAAAGAACTGCAAAAGGAACAAATTTACAAAAGAATAAGTAATTATAACAAAAGTGCAATGTCAAAAATCTTTAGGAAGGAGTTAAATTCAAAAGAACATCTACCCTAACAAAAGAAGGGAATAGGGGCAAAGGAATTTGGAACATGCATTAAATGCCCTCTCTTTTGTTTCCTTGCCTATTTTTTCAAAGGAATCTCTTCTGACATGCAGATAGAAAAACCTCACATGTTTTGAGGCTTTTAATTTTTGCTGTAGTTTTGAGCCTTTTGGAGCTCAATATTTTCTTCAAATTTTAGTTAAGGGCATTTTTTATTTTTTCCCTCTAATAGAATTTGTTCTCTTATCATAAGAAGACCACATGAGACATTCTATTTCACAATAAGAAACAAAAGCAAAGTACTTTAATGTTTGACTTCATCCCCCACTCCCTCCCACTTTGAACAGTCATTAAGTAGCATAAAATACATGACATGAATAGGATAAAGATAACTTAAATTCAGTATAAACACAGTTTCAAACAAAAATTAATTATGAAGAACATGAAGTACATCAAAGAAACAATATAAAACCAACAGTCTTACATTTACATAATTCCCATACATTCCAGGAGGTCGTGGACATTCAATACCAGACGCAGGATCAGGTTCAGGACATGGAGTACATTTTCTTAGAAGGGGCAAGCCAAATGAAATGACTGATGTTAAAAGTGAGACAAGGCATGCTTCAATAATCTGCAATTCAGAGGAAGGGTGGACCATGCAAAAAGCAAACAGACAAGTGAGAGAAGAAAAAGTAAGAGTACTGCAGGCAGAATAAACAATAATATAATCAAGTAATCAACAAAATCACTTCATTCAGTTCTTTTTTCTTTTGTTACTTTTTTCTTCCTTAATTTCTTTACTACACTATTGATTTTTTTATTTTATTTTACAGAAACAGAGGCCGATAACAATAGTATCAAAATCAACAGCACACCTTGACTCGGTTCCCTTTCTTGTGAAGATGATTTCGACGCCAAGTTGTAATATAAAGTGTAAGCTGGTTAAATAAAGCTCCTGAAAATTATTGACACCAAATTAACATATGAACCAAGGCCAACAACAATCCAGGACACAACTTAAGTGCAAGATAAAGACAAAATTCCTACCTAGTAGACCTCCAATAACCCCAATAATAGCCATTGGCAATAGCTCTGCAAACGAATAATCCTCTTGACCACTAAAAGTAAAACCAGTCAAGAAGGGGAAAGGAAGAAAACAAAACCTTAACACTCAACTGACAGTGAAAAAGGTGACAGCTCAGATCTTAACTCTGATATATCCCATATTATGAATCCGCCTGACCCAAAATGTCCACATTTTCCACTCTTACACCATCCCATCGCAGTTCGCACCACAACAGCCACAATAGCAGAAGTGAAGAAGACACGCCACATGAGTTGACTCCTCCACCTTCAAGAGCACAAGAAACAAATTATACATATAAAAGTGATAAATAAATATAAGTAAAACAGGCACAGTTACTTTACTGCACATGCTTGTAAGCACACAGAATCATTTGACCAAGAATTAAAATTTCTTACCAAGATGTAACCTCTTCCAATGCAAACAATACACCACCAACCGGAGCCCTAAATGCAGCAGCAACTCCAGCTGCACACCCACAGGTTACCTTTTTAAGACAACAACGGAATAAAAAATGAGCATTTTCTTCAACGTCGTTTAGGGTTGGAGGAGCATTGGTGAAATGGAGGTTGCCATTTTTTTGTGAAGGGAAGGAGGGAAACGTGGAATACAATATGAAAAGTACATTCTCTGCTCTACTCTGGTAAAATTTAGAACTAGTAAATTAAAAGGTGCAAAGTGGCTTACAAGATCACGGCGATCCCGATCACTTTTGAATACATTAAACCACCTTGAATTTAGATGATACTTAGTGGATCCACCCTGCTCAAGACATGACATCAAATATTATTTAGTCTCTTGCTTGCGTACACGCATATACAATAAATCACACATAAACTCAACCTCAGAAGCTGAAGTCCTTTGGGATGATAAATGTTATTACCACCTTCTCAAAAAATGGATATCTATCTATCTATCTATCTATCTATCTATCTATAATATACAAATGCAAACAACACAAGTTACACAACTCAGTACCTAGCCTGTGTAATATACACGCACATTAAACTGGATGATGAACATAGCCATTGAAAAGTTCATCAAAATGATGCATAGCTTCAAATTATTTCCTATATCAATAGGAATATGAGTTCAGGCTTAAATTGGGCTGGAATCAAGTCGGCTCATTCACTACTTTCAAGCTGATATTGAGCCAGCCCAGTCACTACTTTGGACTAAAATCAAGCTGGTCCAATCACAAATTCAGGCTGAAATTGGGCCAGCCGGATGTGTTTATCCTTTTAGCAGAGAAAGGAATAGCCAAGGCTATGGTAATGCACCAAACCAGCAGCAGCAACAAGAACAACAACCAAGTCTTATCCAAGTAGGTAGGGTCAGCTACATGGATCAGACGACTTCATAATTTCTTAATGCATATTAAGTTCAAAGATACACCATTTACCTATAAATCTCTCTTCATGGTTTGGCATAGTTTTTGGTCTCATTTTATTATCAAGTTAAATAAAGTACCAAAAGTGATATTTGTAAGGTCTCATGCATCTGCTATCTGAATAGACTACTTCTAACTTACTGTATATATATATACTAACATATACTGAGTAGTGAGTACTTACTTGTCCAAGCAAAGAAGCAATACAAGCACCAGTATGGACAAGAGGACCTTCTTTGCCCAAAGCAAGGCCTCCTCCCACTGAACCAATGCTTCCAAATATCTGTAACACGTAAGAAGAATCTTGCAATTAACAGACAGACACACATTCTAAAAATTACACCCATCCTAGTTTTCAATGATATAACCCATCGCACCTTTCCAATCAAAGTTCTGAAAAGAAGGATGCCGGGAATATCAACTCCTGAACATAAATGAGAATCAGCACTCTTAGTGTACATGGGACTTTTGGATAAGCTGGATCAACAACATTCAACATAAACCCAGAAACACTCGAAGAGTTTATCTCACCATTTAAGTAACCCTTGATCTCGGGAATACCGGATCCAGCAGCTGCTGGTGCAAATTGTGTGATAATATATACAGAGGAACACACTAAAACCAAGTTGATCAGGATATATACAATAAAGCCAGCAACATATGATTTCTGAATTATATTAAATGTCACCGAGAACTTCCAGCCAGCAAAATTTTCAACAGAAATATTGATGAAAACAGCAGCCAGTCCAGTAACTGCAAGAAATCAGAGAAAACATACGTTTAAATAACAATTTTTGAAGTAGCTAAGAGCTACGAGGAAAGAGGATACAATAAAAGACACATGTGAGGTGTAAATTAGACTGAAGGTGTGTTTGGTAAAATTGGATACTTCAACACCAAAAAATACTAAATTCTTAGTCATGAAAATTTAGCAAAGGAAACAAGTCTCAATAAATAATTAGATAAACAAACAATAGTGCAATAAAGGGAACTAGACTCAATAAATAATTAAAAAAATAAAAAGAGTTGCCACTGAAAACATGCTATGACACAGAACACAAAATTTGCTACTCTCAGTAACTAACTAAAGCATCGCAATTAAAAATCAATACACACAAGAGGGAAACCAAAGAGTCCGTTAAAATTGGAATAGAACTTTCAAAATGAGATGAAAAAAATTGAAGAACGTACAAATGCCAATGAGCAAGGCAAAGAACCATTTCACCACTAGCAAATAACTCAAATACAGCTTCCTTCTTTGCGCCTACAAATCTCAAAGCACAGCACAACACAATATCATTTCATTATTGAAGAATAATGATTGCAGAAGAATTAGTTTTTTTTTTAAAAAAAAGGAAATAAAAAAAAAAAAGAAAACCTGCTCTGCACGATAAGCAAAATTCTCTATGACTTCATAGTCAAGGCTCTCAACGCCGCTTCCATCGTTCTTCTTGAGGATGCCAACGCCGTCGTCGAGGAACCGTGATTCCTCGGAGTTGGGAATCTGCGACCAAACGAGCCTCGCCGTTTCGATGCCGTTCTGGAAATGATTCGCCAGCATCGTCGGTCGATCGGATCCAAAACTCAAAACCTATAACGGAATCCCAAAATACGCGTGTCGTTTTTTTCCCCTTCTGTTTTTGAGTAGATTCAATCGCGCATGGATTAACTTACGGATCACAATTCCGCAGTTAAGCATCCACCCACAAAACCAGCACAGTATCGTAAACGACTCTCTTACTCTTTTACTTTACTGTTGTTCCGTCGTTTTCCCTTTCGACGGTGCGCTGTTGACTGTGAAATTGGGAATTCAGGTACCAAACAAACTGCGAAGGAGAACACAAAAGCACGGAGCAATTTTCCAATGCGAACTTGCCTACGTTATGGACTCTCCAGCTTTGTAGTATGCAACTTGCAGAGCACAAACAAGCTGCTATGTGCGGAGGATGGAATGGATCTTACTCCTTGTTGACGTGGCAGATTTAGATTTCGGTAATCCCCTGAGGTGCTGGTGTAGTGGATCACAAACTGATCGACGACTCCTGTGTTTGTGAGTAATTTGAGTCCACTCCCTATTGACAATTTATTTTGAATCAATTAATTAATTAATAACAACTTGATATAATTAATTAACAGTCCCTTTTACCATTAGTGTAGTTGGGTTCACAGATGTGACGCATCGTGTCCGTCGTTATAAATTTTATAGTAGAGTAGATACCACCTTTTTATTTTGGTTCTTGGTGGACAGACGTGGTTCGCAGCCAAAAATTAGAAATGCTTTCTTTTGCTTATGTATTGTTACCTCTATTGGCAATGAACTATTGTGACATAAAGAGATGAGAAAATCACTTGGTACTTTTCATCAAATGCCATTTTATAATAATGAAAATAAATATAAAATCGTTCTGCCAAAATTATAATTGGAATAAGGACCTATTTAGATTGACTTATACAGAGCTTATCTGGATTTATCTACTGACATAAACTCTTGTCAATGAAATTAGTTTATATGAAATTAGTTTCACCACATTCTTTCTTCGATTATAAAAATAGTTTATACATAAGCATTTCTCATATAAACACTTATGCCATAAGTGCTTAAATAAGCAATTTTTCCAAACAGGCCCTAAGGCAATAAGCTCGTGTACGAGGCTTTTGCAACTATTAAATTATATCAAAAACCATATCAAAATTCAGGGCATTAAAAAATAAATACAATATTTACTTCTAAAAGATTGGTCCCTAATTTACTTCTAAAAGGATTGATCTCTAATCCCCAAGCGCAAAAGCACAAACTAGTTACCACTATGTTAACACATCTGATAATGAAACCTTTTAGTTTTATAAATTCTAATAAGTTTTTTACATGTAAGCCTAAAACAAGGGTTTAGATTGCCTTATCTTTGGGTCAGTTCTAGAGTTTTGTAATTTGATATGAAAATAAAGTATTAAAAAACTAATTTTTTGCTCAGATAAGCTTATTCACGGTGGATGACATTATTTGGTCATCAATCCTTCCATCCTAGAGGCGACCTATTTATACATCAAACTATAACATATATACAACACATCTCAACCAAATACGGCACCAAGTCTACTCTGTACTAAAAGAGGGCCACTGTAATCTAGATCTAAATTCCTTTAGAAGAGTTCCATTAATTGCTGCGAGACATCTGCATAAAAGTGAGAATCAGTATTAATAACCAATAAACGAGGAATTTAATATAGAAAAATACTATGCAACCATAATTAACAACACTACAATTATCCATTACGAATGGGCCAATCGTTTCAGAAACCAAAACAGTATAAAACTATAAATTCATCATTGTTGCTTGGGATAAAAAGAGTGGAGGGGGGAGAGAAGTGGGTGAAAAGTAACCTCGAAGAATGGATGGTGTTGCCTGGAACTCTTGCCAGATATTCTGATGAGCAGTAAGATCCATGTTCAGAAACTTTGAAGCAAGATATGCAGCGCCAGCAGCAATATGACGGGGTTTAAACTGAAGCCATAGAGAGCTCCGAAGCCTGGAAAACAATTTTTTCGCTTCAAAAAACCATACATGACACCTCACTATGGAAAGATAGATCCAGAGACACGTAAATAGTTAAACTAACCAACTGAGGCAACAGTAACAGAAGAAGACTCTTGTACAACATAGCATGCCAGAGATCATGTCATTTATTGAAATGAGCAGTGATATAAACTAGATAATACATACAAAATTGAACATTCATTCCAAGTGGAAAACACAAATTCATTGACTTTTCCTTACCAACAAGAAAGCAGCAACTCAGGAAGAATACTATCCCAAGAATCTCTGCAAGATTGCTGATAGAGTACCAAACTATAGCATTATCTTATACTCATCTAGAGAATTTTTCAGATTTCCAGTCCCAAATCTGCTGTGGGGACCTTAAACTCCAGAAATTTATGCAAATAAAATGAGAAAGCATGCATGGGGTGCTGCACATTGCAAACAATTGAATCTTTCAAAGCTAATGCCAATTTGACATCTTCTGCGCAACATTTTGATCTAGACAGCTTGCTAGTATCCACATCGGAATGCAAATGCTAAATGCATCTTATTCTGGACTGCAGATTAACTCAAGAAATCCTTCAACCAATGTCCAAATTGCAGGTGCAAATTGCAAATATAAGCATCATTACACAATACAGAGCATTAAAAGTTTGGGGTGGGGGTGATGAATTATCCTTCCCATCCATTATGTTAAAAAAATGTAAAGACAACCCATTTGGCTAAAGGCAATCAGCATAAACCACAAAGCATTGAGGGTTTGCTAGAAAATCTGGTTTGGAGGTATTGCAGTAGCTATCTTGGTTGGGTAACCAAAAGAAAACTTTATGGGACATATTCACTTATTCAGGGTAAAGCAATCCATTAGACATCAGCAGTTCAACTTCAGATGTAAAACAAAATGTTCCATGAACAGCATATCAATCCGGCAGCTAAGAATATCATACAGGCCAGCATGCTAATCTTGTGAAGATCCTGCAATTATATGCATGCCAAAAGAATCAATATCCCATGACAGAATAGCTACACAGAGCAGTTGCTCTAAAGAAAAACATTGAGAGAATCAACACAATCTTGAACCAAAAATTAGAGGGGGAGACACCAAGGTATCTTCCACAGCTACTAGTTCTCCAGACCCCAAGAACACGGGCTATTGCTTGGAATTTAACACCCAATGCCCCATATCCTGCTTCCTAGGCTAAGTTTTTCAGTCCAATCACTGCGTTAGTTAACACGGGGCAAGTCGAAACTAATAAAAACGATTCTGAAGAGGACATCGAGTTGGAAGTCGGAACAAAACACACAGATGGAAACTAAAATAGATAGAAGTAAAGGAAGAATACAAGCATAAGGACAAATTTGGTCCACAAAATGAATGGACAAACAAACATACATTTGTGCGCTTGAGTAAGATCCAATAATTAGGAAAAACTCACCCTTCGCTGACCAAGTTTAATGCCAGATTCACCAAAACAGTCTTTGATGGTCCTAATTTGTCAAGGACAGATATAAGAGGATCATATGGATGCTGCACATTGAGTTCAAAATTTAGAGTAGAAAGCAACAACAGCTCGGCCTCAAGCAACCGGTCATGACACTTTGCAAACCAATCCTGTGAAACAAATCAATTCAATATAAATGAAAATGAAAATTTAAACTTAGTATTGTCCTATTCTAAGGAAGAATGCGTCTGAGAGAGATTATTTGAAAAGCCTTCAAGAAATGTCGAGTGATATGATCTGACATGCAACATAAATGACTATCCATCTAAAATATTATTGCTAATCAGTAAACATATCCGTGAGTAATTTTGTAGACATATCTGGCATATCCACATACAATTGATAAAGATTTTCTTTGGTAATTTTTTTGCATGTCTTTTAACAGCAGTATATTACCAAAAGACCTAAGAAAATGCGATATTGAAGACTACTCACGACAGGAAGCAGATAGGATAACAAAGTAAAATCTTGTCTATGTAAGGTTTCAATGGATGCTTGCAACACGATATCCAAAGGGCGTGGTGTTTCCTCTGACTTTCCAGCAAGAAAAAGAGCAGCAGTAGCAATCAGCTGCGGCAGAGAAAGATCAAAAATAAATCATAGCTTGACTATGGAGGAGAAAATTGAAACAACAAATATGAAGGACCACATGCCAGTGCACACTTTGTTTAGATAAAAATAGGGAAACAATAGCACACTTAAGTATAGACACCATATGCATGTTGGACAAGTACCTATATCAAACACTTCATAGATACTCCAGATAATTCAAGATATATTTTGCAATTCTTTTAATTTTATTTTTATGCAAATTCAAATGGAAGGCTATAATAATTAGGTAAATATAATATTTTATTATTAATGCCGACTTAAACAACATATATTTTCTCTTTGATTAAATCTGTGCATTTATGTTAATTTTATACTAGTTATATATGTTATGCTTAGTCGTGTCGTGTTCCATAATTTAAAAAAAAAATCCATACCCACGTCGTATCGTATCGTATTTGTGTCCCATGTTTGTCGCATTCGTGCTTCCTAAAGGAAATCTACGCTGAGATCCCACATCGATTAAAGATATGACCAAAGTGGTCCTTATAACGTTTCGACAATCTCACCACTTGAGTTAGCTCTTGGGGTTCAGTGAGGCCTAGCCCAAATCCTAAGATTGTATCTGAGCCTATCTAGATTTGTTATTAGGTCACCCATATATGTCCTAGATACTAGATATTTTATTGGGCCATCCATATATGTTCAAGCTCCAGATATCCTACAGATATGGCCAAATAGTCTTTATTAGGCCTCTAAGAATCCACAATACAATTTCTGTGCACTTCTAAAGGTATGACAAATTCCATGAACATTGCAGTTTCAGGTGACTGGAGCATTTAGTAAGAAAGTAAAACAGGTACTCAGAGCTAGAGGACTACTAGAAACTCACAAATCTGTCATGGCAAGCATGTGATCTTCGAACAAAAAAACGGTGGCACAGAACCATAGCTGTCCCAATGGTGGTTTGAGGCCTGCAAGGGAACATGTCAAGCTTTACACTGGTACAGAACACTATCAAGCAATTAAAAACGTATTCACAAGTATCAATATTATAAGCATATAGCCAGTAATGTTAAATGAGAAAGTGGGAAAAAAAGACTCATGATGTGAATCTTACAAGTCAAGCCGCATTCCAAGATTCTGAAGGAAGGCACAATAGGAGTACCGCAAGTGTGTCTCATGAATTACATCAATACCATCTTTCCTTGATGGAGAACATCTATCAATCACATCCCGTGATAAAAAGACCGGCTCATCATCTTCAAATATAGAACAATCAAGCTTGCAGCTAGGTGATACAAAGGTATCAGCTTTGGATCCTGTAGGAGGGGCTTGAAAGCTATTGGATGAAGGGACACCATCCGGGACATTGGATGGAAAATAGTATTTCTGGCTGTCTTCCCAAGTAGGAGCTGAATACTTTCTCCTTTTCGAAGACGATGGAACAACATCATTCTTAGCATAACTAGCATGATCAAACCTGTGAAAGTTAAAACTGCCACCATGTTCTACCCAATAGTTATTTTGAATGTTATAATTCCTGTGATGATGGTTGTTCCTGCTTCTTTTCCTGTTGCCATTGTTGAAGTTGTTTCCATCAACGGTGGACCGATAACCACCATGTGAACGGCGTCCTGCAGCTTGCAAATTCCGTGCAAAACACATAATTCCTGCAAAACCAAATGAGTCACGTGTTTATTGGTGATGACTGATTTTTCTTATTTTATCGTCAAACGTTTTTCGTGTGCTACAATAAGCCACCTCTACAATTAAACTCCAATTTCATCATCGGTGTGCCACCAACTAATTTTCAAATTTTTTAGAGCCCAAAAGGAACAAGTTCTACCTGTAACAACCCAATTAATATCCATAGCAATATCTCGATCAAATAAACATCGATCTGGGGATGTTTTGCACTCACAATATACAATTTAGTGAGAGAGGAAAAAGAATAAAGCAAACAGAGAGAGAGAGAGAGAGATTCCAGGGCCTGAAAAACCAGTTAGTCTTCCAAAATTAAACCAGGAAACACGCAAATTCTAATTGATTTTATCATCAGACGGCACCGAGAACCAAAAAATAAAAATAATATAGAGCTAGATGGTTGAAGCTTTATTATCATGGCTAACATCTTGTTGAACATGAGTCATGAAAATTAACGATGGGGAAAAATCCAAAGCGATGAAATGAGAATGCACTTGGGATGTCTACCTGATCGAGCAGCGGAACAAATCTAGGTGATATTAGGTCAATGTTTAGACATTTGGATTGGAAAGAAAGTACACTTATAGGGTTTTTTAAAAAAAAAAATAGATGAACAAGGCATAGTGTGTCTTTGAAATTTGAAGATCAAGAGCGACTAAAGGGGGAAAAAAGAAGAATATGTTATATTAGTAATTTAACAAAAAAATTACTACGACTTGGATCTAGTAAAAAGGGACTAACATATAGGTGTTTTTACGTATTTCATAATATTGGTAATTTAAAAGTAAAAGCTATTACGACTCAAGGTGTTTTTTTTAAAGAAATTACCACTCGAGATTGAATCTAAAAAAGAAGACTCTTGTCAAATATATTGTGAAATTATTAGTTCTTTTTTCTCTGATTTTTCTTTTTCTTTTTTTATATTTCTACTTACATTCTCATTTTACCCCTAAGTGCAATGTAGTACACCATAGCTATTCAAAGATTCTGGAACCATGAAAACACTGATAACCATGTCAACCCAAGCAACATTTTTCTGCTTCGGGGAATCTCAATTTTTGTGATTGCGTCAACAAAAATCAGAATAAAAAACAAGCTTATGCGATCCACGTTTTAAATGTTGGAACATTTTTTTTGAACAAATTTTGTTTGGTCAAATATTTTTGAACAAATTTCTTTTTGGTCTCAGAAGTTGGAAGGGCATTTCTAATTGCACATACATAATTTTCTTTGCATACATACACACTTAAAAAAATTTCTAAAATGACAAAATTACTCTCATTTGCGAGTTATTTTGTTCGCAATTTCCTAACCATGCAGAACTAATAGTTCCGCAATGTAAACTGTTAGTTCCGCAGTATATTTGTTGATGTGGAACTAATAGTTCTGCAATGTGAATTTGACAAAAAACTACATTACAAAACTATTAGTTCCACATGAACAAAACTAACTACGGAACTAATAGATCCGCAATGTATAAAAATAACATTACACATACACAAATAAAATGCTTAAGAATCAAAGTCACATTGTGGAACTATTAGTTTCGCATGAACAAATATACTGCGGAACTAATAGTTTCACAATGTAATTTATTGTCAATGTTACATTGCGGAACTAAAAAACTATTAGTTCCGTAATGTATTTGTTGAAGTTACTAATAGTTCCGCAATGTAACTTTAACAAGAAATTACATTGTGGAACTATTAGTTCCGCATGAACAAATACATTGATGGACTAATAGTTCCACAATGTAATAGATTGCAGAACTATTAGTTTCGTAGTGTATTTGACAATAAATTATATTGTAGAAATAATAGTTCCACATGATCAAGGGTCTTTTTTTTTTAATTTTTAAGTGTATGTGTGTAACAAATAAGAGTATATGCAAGCGCGTTGGTAAATACACTCCCAAAATTGGTCATCCACCCCACTTATAATTTGAAATTTCAAAATTTTCCCTTCTTAATATCATGTTTTGTTTCTTGGAATCACAAAATCGCATATTTTTTGGGAAACTCCAGTTTTCGGAATGAAAATTTGTATTCCGAAAACTCGAGTTTCTAGAAAGTAATTTTTTTATTCTAGAAACTTGAATTTTTGAAATGTATAAAAACTCAATTTTTCGCATACTCTCAAAAACTCAAGTTTCCAGGCTACGGGTCAGGGAGGCTAACCATATGAGGAGCCCTACCACTAGGACTTGTTCAAGCAACAAGTTGGGCCCATTTCATACCTAATCCCATGGACATGAATATGCGATTTTGCGATTCCAAGAAATAAAACGTGATATTAAGAATGGATGATTTTAAAATTTTAAGTTTTTTTTGTCAAGAGAATTTAAAGTTTAAAGTAGAGTGAATGATCAATCTTAGAGGTGTATTTACCAACACCCTATATGCACTTAGAAAAGCCCCTTATTAATTAATAATAACAGGCCAAGCCCAAATCACTGTTGAAACTTGGAATGGGAAGCCAACTTGATCGTGCTTCTCACAGGGAAATTTTTAAACACACTTACATATATTTCTAAATACACATATTTAAATTTTAAAATGTCAAAATATCTTCAAATATTCATATACACGGTTTACGCACACATACAAGCTTACGCAAAAAAATTATATTGCGGAATTAATAGTTCTGCTATGTAATTTTTTTTGTAACATAAATTTATATTGTGAAACTATTAGCTCCGCAATGTAATTTTTTTTTTAACATAAATTTACATTACGAAACTATTAGTTCTGCGTAAATTTACATTGCTGTAGTTCCGCAATGTAATTTTTTTGTAACATAAATTTACATTGCGGAACTAATCCGCAATGTAATTTTTTTGTAATATAAATTTGCATTGCATAACTAATAACTATTAGTTCCACAATATAAACTTACGTTGCGTTACATTGCGGAACTAATAGTTTCGCAATGTAATTTTTTTATGCGTGAATATGTGTGTGTGAAAATTTGAGCATCTTTTGGTCTTTTTATATTTAAGTGTATGTGTGTTGTGTGTTTTCTTTTTTGGTCAATATGTGTCTTGTGTATTTAGAAGTGTATGTATGTGTGTTTAGAAAATTGTCCCAGAAAGGCCCTCTCCAGTGGCTCAATCCAGCTTATTGTGGGCTGCTGCATATCAACCCGTTAATAATTGACAAAAAAACCCCGTTAATTTACATTTTTTACAAAAATACATTCTAGAATCTAGACCCAAATAAATATAAATACATTATTATGTTTTTTACATTTGTATTCTTTGATTTTGTATTCTTTGAATAAATTTATGATGAATATAAATTATAAGCACGGGTTGATTTTTGTCAATAATCACTGTATTGAAAATTATAAGATATGTAGAAAATTTACACTTAAATACTTATAGCTGATTGAATGATTTATATTTGTCAAAAAAAAGATTGAATGATTTATATTGAATGGTTTTCAATAATCACTGATTTATACAATCAGCTATTGAATGGTTTTCCGAAAACTCAATGTCTCACATATTTATAGCTGATTTTATAATCAATTTCTTGTGAACAAAGCATCACAGCACCACACCACAAGTAATGCCACGAATTCTGCTGTGAAAGCATATGCCCCGTTGAGATTCGGTCCAAATTATCTGACAAGTAAACTAGGCGCAACGAAGATGAAAATGGAAAGAACAATCTGGTTTCTGTCTGAGAAGGCATGCAATTGTAATTTTTAATTACTCAATGCCACCAAACTCATTGCTGTTCAGTAATCATTGACAAAAATCTGCAGCGATGAAATGCAAAGGCAGTTCCATAATTGGCCTCCTGATCTGTTCTGTGAAAAATAATGCGTAAAATACATTGTGTTTCAAAATGTACAACTAGGATTTCAGTCATCACACTGCTTAGCACTAATTGCAACCTTTAGCCTCTGTTAATTTCTAAAGTAGTAATTAAGAAATAATAAATCCTTCTCAGATGGAGACCACCTCGTAAAATATGAGGCCGACCCTTTTTTCTCACACATGTTTGGCCCTCCTTGTTTCGCGTCTTGAGCACGTGACAGTGTGATACCTCCAATCAGAAAATTCATATAACACATGACCTCACCTGACCCACTCAGATCAAAAACGTTTCATAAACTCCACCCATATCCCATTCCCATGTGACGGCCCTCAGTTTCACGAGTTATAGTACATACAAAATTATTTTAGCCCAAACTACTCATTTATGCTCGTTACACAAAACACATCAATATATAACATGGGTAAATTTAATTTCAGATGAAAATCTTATGATTAACTCTCTTCACGGGTAAAATTGGTTTCATTATGTTCCATATTTTTTACTTAATAAAAAAAAAGAGATTTAGTAGGGTACAACTTTAATTTTCACATTATTTTTTCCTACACCGCCATTTCCCCCTCCCTCTTTCAGGTCATCTTCTCTCTTTCATCATACAAATAGTGGTGAATAGATAGTTTGTATGTGGGTCCTTCAAAAAAAAGATTGTTTGAGTGTGGGGAAATATAAGTATCAACAAAACATTTTATTTCAATACTACATATCAATTTTGAGTTTAACAATTTAAATTACTAAGATTTTACACGTACATCAGATCATAATTCATTATTGTATTATCTCATAATATTATTTTTTGAAATATATGTACAAAGATTTATATAATAAGATATAATTATATTTTATATATAATAATTATATTGATCAATTTTTATACTTATTTTTGCATCTCTTTCTCAAAATTTTTCTCCTTTTTATTACGTCACTTATTATATCTAGAGTTCTTATTTTTTAAACACTCATTAATTTCTAATACCCATCTAATCTCTCTTCTTGTCACATTATTTATTTTTCACATTTATCACTTATCTCTATTCTATTTCTATCTCTATCTAGGTATTGATTGGGTTTTGGGTGTATAAAAATCACTTTTCTTATATCTAGAACATTTTACCTCCTCTTTTTTTTTTCCTTCTTATCTAGTTTATTATTTTTCTCATCATATTAATTATTACATTCCTCACTTACTCTATGTTACTTGCCCCTCACATGAAGTGTAAAAAGTGTTGAGATTGTCATCTTCCCTAGATCTCTCACTTTCACCCTCTTTTCATCTTGAGTGGTGATACACACACCCCCACACACCTCCCCAACACCCAATCTTAATGAATAAAATGAAGGAATGGGGTGTGTGATGGATGTTTGTGTATTATTAGTGTTTCATCTTATCCATCTTTTACACCCTATTAAAAGGCATCAAAACATACTTTTCCCTTTTCTTTTTAATAAACGATAGAAAAAGTGATGCGGGGTACCAATCTTTGTATCATGTCATTTATTAACATTGTTCACTTATTAAATTTTCATTATTCATTATTAATGAATCATATAATAATGCATGTGACCGTTCCATGTGGTTATCAGTTTTTTTTTTTGATGACTTCCATGTGGTTATAAGTTGTAGGCTTGAGATGTCTCCCCAAGGTTTGGCCGCGAAGCGCGAGAGTGTGTGTGAATGTGAATGTGTGATGGTGTAGAGAGCAGAAAAGAAGAGATGGAGAGGTCATCGATGGAGAGGAGATCAAGATCAGGGAAGAAAGAGAAGTCAAAGTCATACACACTCCCTTCATCACCCTCCCACTCATTCTCCTCCTCTTCCTCTTCAGATTTCGAGTTCACCATCTCTATCTCACCCCGCAAATCCTCCACAACACTTTGCCCCGCCGATGAGCTCTTCTACAAGGGACAGCTTTTGCCCCTCCACCTCAATCCCCGCATCTCCATGGTCCGCACCCTCCTCCTCTCCTCTTCCTCTTCTTCTTCTTCCTCCTCCACCGCTCCCCGCGACTCCACCGGCAGCAGCTCCACCTCTTCCTTCACCGCCGACCTCCCTGACTGTGACTCCTCTCGCCCCAGCTCCGTCACCGACGACGACGACCTCCTCAAACGCCTCCACAACCCTCCCCCCAACCACCAAACCAACAATCGACCACCGTCATCGCAGTTCAAGAAGACAACCCACAAGTACTTCTCTCTCTCCAGATTCTCCTCTGTTTTCCGCAAAGAGAACAACAGCGGCAACAAAACCACCCGCGAAGGGGAAAAGGAAAACCAAAACCCCTCTGGCTCCTCCTCCGTGAAGCGAATGAGTGCCACTGCTAAAGAGGTTTTCAGGAAGTACTTGAAGAAGGTGAAGCCTTTGTACGAGAAACTCTCCCAGAAACAACAGCAGCAGCAGCAGCAGACGGTGTTGTTGGCGAAAACAGAGAGATCTGCGAAGGAAATAGAAACAGAGGCGGAATCTGGTAAGAGGGGGAGGAAAGAGAATGTTGTGGGTGTGCTTTCTCATTCGTTCTCTGGGAACCTGAGATACCCACGAAGGAGAAGCTGCGTCTCTAGCTGCCCTTCTTCCATGAGATCATCGCCGAGTCATTCTGGTGTGCTTTCACAGAAAGGGGTCCTCGGTGGTGGTGGTGCAGCTTCAGGGTCGATGTATAGTGGAGACACTTCTTCGTCAATGGAAGAGTTGCAGAGCGCAATCCAAGGAGCCATTGCGCATTGTAAGAACTCTTTGATGCAGAACAAAACAGTGGTCAGTAACGAAATTAATCTCATCTGATCTTAATCTAATTAATCTAATGTAATGTAATGTAATCAACCATAGCAGAGGGGTTGTAATTTGGTGTTTTAATTTTAGCACGCAGTTTCTTTCTTCTGTTCTATCCCCCTTGTCTTCCCTATCGATCTGATTAACCAACGGCAACAATCATGTTAAAAAAAAAGCTTTTTTTTTCTTTTGAAATTTTGGTCTTGTTAGAATCTGACGTGGGAGTGAGGTTAAAAAGGTTGCATGTGACTATGGAATTGGAACGTCCATTTGGATTAGCTCGGGAAGAGAGCGTGGAAAGTGGAAACTCTTTCTCTGACTGTTTTTTTTTTACTGCCTTGGAAAGTTTGAATGAAATCTTGTGGCTGTGCAGCGTATAATAACAGTGACGTCGGTGTGGGAGTAATTGCCCTGCCTTGCTGCTCTGCAGCGCAAAATTGGCAGCATCTGAATTGGAGTTTTCAGAAAATCTGAAAGCGTTTATTTAAAAATAAGAAATAAGATAGCATTTGATTTGATCCTGAAATCGATCTTGGTTGATGGTTGATACATCCATGAAAGCCAGTAGTACAATCGAACTTGGTGATCTGATCATGCATGTGCGTAGGTTGAAAGGAAATTTCAACTCATTTCATAGGGAATAATTCTATATCTTTTTATCTTTTATTTTTACAAACCCTCGTACTTACTTAATTGAGAAAAAAGTAAATGTCTTTTATGTTTTCAATATTTATTTTTTTATTTATTATTTATTTTATAAAGTAATAAAAAAATATGTAAGAGAATAATTAGGAGGATATAACATTGCTCTCTCGTAGGACATGGAGGAATATTATTTAATTAAATGTGCATTTATTGTTTAATTAACGAGGCGTTGGGAAGATTCTATGTGCGCTTCCTTCCTTGGGTTGGGTAGCTTACTTTTTTGAATTTGAATTCACCAGTGACAGTTGAAACATAAATGTTTGGTCAATCCACCCTAAAATTTAATTGAACTCGATTTTTTGGGTAAAAATTCAACTCTAGACACACAGGTTTAATCAAAATTGCATTTAGTGGTATATTTTATTTTCTCAAACCGTTGGATCATAACATAACGTATTTTGGGGTAATGATGTCTACTATACACACTCATCCTTAATTGGTATAGCACATAATTTCATATGAAGATCATCATATATACAGTTGCTCATTATTGAACAAATCACTTAATTAATCGTAATTTTCCCAAACTTCTACCATTCATGCGCAAAATTAAATAACGAGTCAAATAAAAAAAGAATACATGGCGCACATATATGTATATGTATGTATGTGGTTATGCGCCAAACAATGTTTTTTTTTAAATGCAATATTGCACTTGGAATTTGGTTTGCGTGACATGATAAATCTTATATATATGCTGATACTATTTCTTTATTTTTCACACATAAATCTTGGCCGAGTCAGTGTTGCATAAGGATGTTGGGGGGGCCTTAATTAATTAGGACATTTTGGTGCTCTTAAATCATTTGAAGCTTTGAGATGAGGTTAAATAGAATAATTAAGGTCAATTTAAATGTTGCAAGATCAAAATTGTCTTGGAGAAAAAGGGCTCTTAATTAGCCCGGGACATGTCACATGGCATTTGCCACAAATATAGCTCAATACGCCAACATAAGAAGTAAATGGCCCCAATGTATTTCTAACCAAAATTTCTAATCCAACAAATACAATCCTCGACCCTCTCTCATGTTCTCTTCACGTCTTAACTAATCATCTTTCGCAAATATCACATGCCTCCTCTTTATTATGACCATCAGCTCCTTTATGTTATTGTCTTATTGATTGTGGATCTATCAGCTTGACTATTATTATGTCCAATCACCAAAATCCTTGTGGTTGCCATTCATTTGGCGTTGCGGTTTGCCAGACACAAAGCACTATTCCGCGGATCTATATGAAATGAATCAGCTGGCTACTTTTTTTTTTTAATACATTTGTATAGTCACCTTTAAAACGAGAAATCATCTGCAAAAGAAAAAAAGGAGTTACAATTATTAATTAAAAGTTCAAATGCTGAAATTATAATCATAAACACAGATATGGATTTTAGTTGTTGAGCCTTGGATTGGATCCTTTTAGTTCATAAAAAAGGACTACACTTCCAATTACATAAGTTATAACACGGAATCTGTATTGCATATAGACAAAAAAAAAAAACTTGTGGAAAAAGGGAAGTTGTGTAACTGCAAAAACAAGAGCCGGACGATAAAAGCCAAATGCCACCAGCCGTCTCATTCATAGTTTTCATCCCCCATCAATATTAAATTTTGAATATTAATTAAGACCGATTTAATAAATCCTCATCAAATTAACAGACAATCACCAACATAATTTTACAGATTTTCCTATATAATGCAGGCGAGCTAATTAACTTCTAGATCGTCCCTATATCATAGCATTAGATATTTAGTTTGCAAATTCCATCATCATGTCATGTGGCTGCTTGAGGTGTTCCAAAGGGCTGAAAATCTGCTGTGGTGTCACTGCAATTCTTCTAATTGTATTGGTAGTGATACTAGTTATCTTAATCTTCACTGTCTTCAAGCCTAAAGACCCCACAATTACCCTGGCCTCAGTTACCATTGAAAGGTTCCACATTGTAGTCTTCCCAACTGTGGAACTAAATGCATCATTGGGCATAGTGGTCACGGTTGATAACCCGAATCATGGAAGCTTTAGATACCAGAACAGCACTGCTTATCTTAACTATCGTGGGAACCTTCTGGCTGAAGCCCCATTAAATGAGGACACAATTCCAGCTCGTGAAACGCATAACATAAGCACATCTTTGAATGTTTTTGCAGATGTCACAAAGATTCCTGATTTAGTGACTGATTATCTAAGTGGCACTATAAATTTGACCTCAACAACTACCTTACCGGGTAAAGTCAAGATATTGAACCTCTTTAAGATCAAGGCCACTAGTTACTCCACCTGTGATCTCTCTGTATTCCTACATGACAATAGCGTCAATTCTACCTGCAACATACAACTCAAATTTTGATTGTTTTTTCTTTTTCTTTTCACTATTTCTATTACTGTTATTCATTTATTCACCTAGCTAGCTAGCTAGCAATGATTTATTGTGCTTGAAGTTTCTGACATGCTATTTAACTCATTGAAAACATTGAAGCGCCGTTCTGTTGCTTATGCTTTCTGACCGACGATGGAAAAAGTAAATGGTCTAAAGTTTTATGTTGAACACCTACTCAACTCAATCTATTTACTATATAATCTATTTACTATATAAGAAAACTTGCCCCAAAACAGTCAATCGCTTCTCATGCAACACGTGTCACTGTTTTTGTTTGACACATATCAAAACGCTACAGTTCTTGCTACGGTAAACGCATTACAGTATTTTGCAACAGTTAATAATTACAGTATTTTACTCATTTATTTGTTACGGTAACTTCTTACGGGTTATAACTTTGTTATTTTTTGATTTTATTTCCGCTCGCTACAGTAATTTCACTTATTTATTTGTTTTAATAATTTTTTACAGTGTATAAATTTAATTTTCTTTTGATTTTATTTTTACTACAGTATTTCGCTAATTTATTTGTTCTAATAACTTCTTATGTGCTACAATTTTTTTATTTCGATTTTATTTTCGCTACCATAAATTGCTACAGTAATTTCGCTCACTTATTTGTTCCAACAACATTCTACGGTATATAAATTTATTTTTGTTCTGATTTATTTTTGCATCAACAATCACTATAGTAAAACACTACAATATTTCACTCATTTATTTATTGCAATAGCTTCCAAAGGGCTATAATTTTTTATTCCGATTTTTTTTACTACAGTAAACTGCTACAACATTTTCACTCATTTATTTGTTACAATTTTTTTTTTGCTACGGTAAACTGCTACAACATTTTCACTCATTTATTTGTTACAATAACTCTCTACGGCATATAAATTAATTTTTTTTCGATTTTATTTTTGCTACAGTAAATCGTTGCAGTAATTTCACTCATTTATTTATTCCAATAATTTTCTACAGTCTATAAATTTATTTTTTATTTTTTTTATTTTTGCTATAGAAATCGCCACATTAAACTGCTATAGTAATTCTCTCATTTATTTGTTCAATTAACTTTTTACATGCTATAAAATTTTTTATTTCGATTTTGTTTTCGCTATAGTAAATTGCCACAATATTTTCATTTATTTATTTATTCCAATAGCATTCTACGGTCTATAAAAAAAATTTCAAGTGTATTTTCGCTACAGTTATTTGTTTCATTCATTTGTTCTACAACAGGCTATTAATTTTTTATTTTGCTACAGTGATTTCATTTGTTTGCTACAGTGATTTCGCTTATTTATTGGTTCAAATAACTTGTTAGGGGATATAAATTTTTTTATTTCAATTTTATTCTTGCCGCAGTAAATCGCTATAGTATTTTCTCTTATTTATTTTTTTCAATAACTTCCTAGGGACTCTAAATTTTTTATTTCAATTTTATTTTCGCTACAGTAATTTAGCTCATTTATTTATTCCAATAACTTTCTACGGTTAACAATTATATTTATTTTTCGATTTTATTTTGCCAATAGCAATTGCTACATTAAACTGCTATCTCATTTATTTGTTCTAATAACTTTCTACATGCTATAAATTTTTTATTTCGGTTTTATTTTCGCTACAGTATTTTCACTCATTTATTTATTTCAATAACCTTCTACGGTCTATAAATTTTTTTTCTTTCGATTGTATTTTTGCTACAATAATTTGTCTGATTCATTTGTTCTACTACAGGCTATAAATTTTTCTATTTCTATTTGATTTTCACTACAGTAATTTCTCTCATTTATCTGTTTCAATAACTTCCTATGGACTATAATTTTTTTATGTCGATTTTACTTTTGCTACAGTAAACTATTGCAATAATTGCTCTCATTTATTTGTTACAATAACTTTCTACGCACTATCTACAATATTTCACTCATTTATTTGGTACAATAATTTCTTACAGGCTATAATTTTTTTATTTCAATTTTATTTTCGCTATAGTAAATTGCTACATTAATTTCACCCATCTGTTTGTTTCAATAATTTTCTATGGTCTATAAATTTATTTTTCTTTCAATTTTTTGTTCCAATGGGCAATAAATTTATTTTTTTATTTTATTTTCTATAACCAAAATGGTGTTCACTTACAAGTTTAACTCATTTATTTGTTCAAATAATAACTTTTTACGGGCTATAAATTTATTTTGCTTTCGATCACCAAAATAGTATTTGTTTATAGGTTTTCCTCATTTATTTATTGTAACAAGTTTTATGGCTTAAATTTTACTTTTTTACTATTTTATTTTTGTTAAAGCAATTGCTACAATAATTTCACACGTTTATTTGTTCAAACAACTTCCGAGGGGATATAAATTTATTTTTATTTTAATTTTATTTTTGATCACCAAAACGGTGTTTGCTTACAGATTTCACTTTTATTTGTTCAAAGAACTTCCCACGGGGTATAAATTTATTTTTACTTCAATTTTATTTTCTATCACTAAAACAGTATTTGGTTAAGGGTTTTACTCATTTTTTTGTTTCATCAACTTTTTACGGGCTATAAATTTATTTCTCTTTTGATATTTTCGATCACCAAAACAGTGTTTGCTTATAAGTTTTGCTCATATATTTATTCTTATAACTTTATACAGGTTATACATTTATTTTTTCACTTTTTTATTTTAGCTACAGTAGTTGCTAGAGTAAATCGCTATAGTAATTTCACTTATTTATTTGTTCTAATAACTTTCTACATATTATAAATTTTTTTATTTCAATTTTATTTTTGCTACAGTATTTTCACTCATTTATTTGTTTCATTTGTTCTACTACGAGCTATAAATTTTTTATTTCAATTTTATTTTCGCTACTGTAATTTCTCTTATTTATTTGTTTCAATAATTTTCTCTGAACTATATTATTTTGATTTTACTTTTGCTACAGTAAACCGGTGCAGTAATTTCTATCTATTATTTGTACCAATAACTTTCTACGCTCTATAAATTTATTTATTTTTCGATTTTGTTTGCAACAATCGCTATAATAAATCGCTATAATATTTCACTCATTTGTTTGTTTCAGAAATTTTCTACAGGCTATAATTTTTTATTTTGTCTCTATTGTTTGTTATCTTTCTGTTTGATAAAAAAAAATTACTACATTAATTTCACTCATTTATTTATTCTAATAACTTTCTATAATCTATAAATTTATTTTTTTTTCGATTTTATTTTCGCTACAGCAATCGCTACAATAATTTCACTCATTTATTTGTTCATACAGGCAATAAATTTATTTGTTTTTATTTTATTTTCTATTACCAAAACGGTATTCGCTTACAAATTTAACTCATTTATTTGTTCAAATAACTTTCTACATGCTATAGTTTTATTTTGCTTTCGATTTATTTTCGATCCCCAAAAACGTGTTTGCTTACGTGTTTCCCTCATTTATTTACTCTAATATTTTTTTACGGGCTATAATTTTACTTTTTTCTATTTTATTTTTGTTTAAGCAATCGCTACAGTAATTTTGCTTATTTATTTATTTGTTGAAATAACTTCCTACGGGTTATAAATTTATTTTATTTTTGATCCCCAAAACTGTGTTTGCTTAGAGATTTCACTCATTTATTTGTTTAAATAACTTCATATGGGGGATAAATTTATTTTTATTTCAATTTTATTTTCTATCACCAATACGGTATTTGGTTACAGGTTTCACTTTTGTTATTTGTTTCAATAACTTTTTACAGGCTATAAATTTATTTATTCTAATAACTTTATACGTGTTATAAGTTTATTTTTTCAATTTTTATTTTCATTACAGTAAATCGTTACGATAATTTTACTTATTTGTTTGTTCTAATAACTTCCTACGGGCTTTAAATTTATTTTTATCTCAAATTTATTTTTGCTACAGTAAATCACTATAGTAAATTCACTCATTTATTTGATCTCTATAAATTTTTTGAAATAAATTTTTTTCGATACAACAATTGCTACAGTAAATCGTTACATTAATTTCACTCATTTTTTTGTTCTAATAACTTTCTACATGCTATAAATTTTTGTTATTTTGATTTTATTTTCGCTACAATAATTTTTTTCATTTATTTGTTCTAATATTTTTCTACGGGCTAGATATTTATTTTTATTTTGATTTTATTTTCGACGACTAAAACATTGTTTGCTTCCAGGTTTCACTCTTTTATTTGTTTCAGTAACTTTGTACGTACTATAAATTACGTGTTTCGCTCATTCATTTGTTCCAGTAAATTTTACGGGCTATATATCACTATGTTTTTATAATTAATTTTCTTTGTTCTATTTTATTGTTTAATAAAATATCTATTTGTTTATGATCAATAAAATGATTTGCGTATGAGTTTATTTTTTCTTTATTTTTGAAAATTTTCATGCTAAAAAATTGCGTATCAACCAGCAGAATCCGTGCGATAGCACGGGTACCTGACTAGTTAATTATAAAAAAGGGCGCAGTTTGGTAATTTCAGCTTGATTTAAAGATGCATATATGTAACTTGGTGATAATTTCATCTTCATTTAAAGATGCATGTATGTAACGTTTATAGAGTAAATTTATCTATTGATCAAAAAAATATAGTAAATTTATCTATTCTATTCTATTTATCTATCTATATATAATATAATATATCTATATCTATATAAAAAACAATGCCTTTGCTGGACACGCCTTTGCAACAAAACTCGCATACACTTTGGAGATGCCGTAAATCTAATGATTTTTTTTGGGTACAATCGTAAATCTAATGATCGAATGGAAATTATAATTATATGCACCTTATTTTTGGTCAACAATTATATGCAACTTGCTCCTGACATTAAAAGAAAAAAAAATATATGCTCCATTTTGTTTTTGGTCGAAGGGTAGGTTCCAATTTAGCGCGGTCCTATCTCCAAGCCCCAACAACTTCTAGGCAGCCCAACGGCCCATCATTGAAATTAAATGCTAATAATTCATTTGGGCTCGCTTTATATATCGAAAATACTGACAAAGCCTATCTCCCCCATTACTCTATTTTAAAGTAATTTATTGCTTCCAGAATGTGTCCTTTCGGTCTCTACCAATTGCGGTAGTTGTCATTACTTTTGGCTTTAATGAGCTGTGTACTTTTTTACTAGATTCCTAACTTTACTTTAGGAGTTAGGCAGCTGCGAAGCTATTCATTTCCTTGCCAGTTTATGCTTCTGCGTATGCTGATGTGGGCCTTTAGAAGGTGCCTGTCCTTGTATGCTGATTTGGGCTTGTGTCTCTGTAATAGCAAATCCATTGACCAAAAAAAAAGTAATTTGATTCGATCATCGCACGCTGGGGGGCCACCTTTTTCTTTCCTTTGGGGAAAGTGTTCTCTCGGATATAGTCTGAGTGTTGTCTTTCTAGTGGGAAAGGTTGTTGTGAGTGTGTGGGAAAGTAAACACTGAGTGGTGAATCACTGAGGGGAAGGTGAGAATCTTTTGTGAGGGATTATGTGAGAGTGGTGAGTAGAGTGTGGGTTGAGGCTGGGTTTTTGCTTGGCTATATGGAGCGGGATATAGAGAAGATTTGGGAGAAAAATCAAAATGAAGCTACTGTGGAGCTGGATATAGAAAATGTGGAGAGTGAAGCCTTGGCAAGAAGGACATTGGTGGGGAAAGTGCTTACTGGAAAAGTGCTGAACCGGAGTGCTGTGAAGAGTATTTTGGTGAAAGGATGGGGAGATCCTCCTGGTTTGAAGGTTGCAGATATGGGAACAAATTTGTTTTTATTCACTTTTCAAGACAGAAAGGAGGCTAGAGAAGTGGTTAGAAAGGGTCCATGGTATGTGATGAACCATTTGGTCAGCCTGCAATACTGGATCCCAGAGGCGTCTGTGTATGAGTTAGACTTCAACAGAGTTTCGTTTTGGGTTCAGATACATGGTTTGCCCCTTGGAGCTATGAACACAACAAGTGCCACTAAACTGATGAGTACTGTGGGGGAAGTGCTAGAAGTAGAAGACCCTATGCTGGAGGGGAACTTGTTGAGATCTTTTATGAGGGTTAGAATGTGTTTCAATGTCAATAATCCTCTACCAACGGGGTGCTGGGTTCTGAGAAGAGACTTGCCAAAGCTGTGGGTCTTTTTTAGATATGAAAAGTTGCAGGACTTGTGTTATAATTGTGGCATTTTGGGACATGGCCAGAAAGATTGCAGAGGGGAGAAGATGATGTCTGTTCTAAACAGTGAGGAGCCGAGATATGGTCCGAGGTTGGCGGTTCAGCCTGCAAAATCCCTGGAGGAGATAGTGGCAGAAAGGAGGAAATGGATTTTGGTGGGGGAAAAGTTAGAAGTAAAAAATACTGAGCTTACAGGGGAGAGTAGTAGATCGGAGAGGAGTGGTCCGGCGAGGGGGTTGGGGGAGGAGAGAGAGTCAGAAATCGGAAGGAAGAGAGAGAAGGAAACTGGTAAGGGAAGGAGGAAGGAGGGAAAACAGGAAAAGACAGGTGACAGTGAGGAAGATACAGTCAGCCGAAATTATCTGACAAAGCAGGAGATCTACTCTGAGTTGGGTGGCTCTAAGAAGTCAATCAATTTGGAGACAAGAGAGATGGAGGTTGCTTCAGACTCAAAGCGGGAAGTCCAAGATGGAAAAGGCTTTGAAGAGCAGAATAATAATGATGAGGAGCTGCAGCAGAAGATTATGGGGGGCAAGAGAAACGAGACTGAAATTATAAGCCAGATCAGAAAAGAAAATGAGCTTGGTGAAAGGGGCCCTTCTGACCCAACAGTGGTAGACCTGAAGCAAAACAGGCCAAGACCGGGTTTGGGCCCAAGAAGAATAGAAGACTTAGATTTAATAAAGGAGGATATAGGGCTGAAAGCAGATGTCATAATTATGGATTATTTGAGCCCACAAGCAAGTCCAATTAGATATCACAATTTGGAGTTGACCCAAGAGGAGGTGGATAAATGTAAAAAAGTGATAGAAGCCCAGAGTTTTGAAAGAGGTCAGAATATAACAGGGGGCAGCGAAATTATAAAGAAACAGCTAAGGAAAAAGAAGAGGAGCTTGGATATTATGTTGTGTTTCCTGAGGATGAAGAGGGGAAAAAGGACAAGATGGAGAAGGTTTTGCCAAAGGAGGAAGAAATGGCGTTGGTAACAGTGGTGAATAAGTCTCTATCTCTTAAAAGAGTTCGAGAAAGGAATCAAGAACAGGGTTTGGAAGAAAGGCTTAAGGAGGATTGTAGGGAAATGAAGAAGGCAAAACAGAGTCTTGATTGGGTAAGTGGAAATACGCTAAATGATCAGGAGACACAGCATAGCTATGATATGATGGCCGAGGAGGCGGGCCTTATCATGCCCCACCTGGCGCCATGAGTCTCATAAGTTGGAATTGTCGGGGTTTAGCAGCGGCCCCGACAATTAAGGAGCTGAGGGAATTGTGTCGTTCCTATCAGCCAGCTGTGGTTTTTATTATGGAGACAAAAAGTTCAAAAGAAAGAATAGAGAAGGTTAAGAGGGCTTTACAGTTCAAGGAGAGTTTTGTGGTGGATCCCAGGGGTTTGTCAGGAGGATTGTGCTTGCTATGGAATGTTAAGGTTAACCTGGAGGTGTTGCAGGCTAATCAAAATTTTATACATACAAGGATTATTGACAAAGGTTCTAGTAAAATGTTTAATTGTACTTTTGTATATGGGAACCCGAAATTTGAGCAGAGGAAATGGCTTTGGGCTAGAATCCAAAATCTGCAGGTATGTAGAGATTGGCCGTGGTGTTGTGTAGGAGATTTTAATGAGATGTTAAGTATTGAGGAAAAACAGGGGCTACGGGTTCAACAGGGTTTAAGAAGGGAGTTGTTTCGGGATTTTTTGAATGCTACAGGATTGATGGATGTTGATTTGAAAGGTTGTAAATTCACATGGATGAGCAATCCGAGGGGGGGAGTGGTGATTAGAGAAAAGATTGACAGGGTGTTGGTTAATTACTCTTGGAGGATGGAGTTTCCTAATGCAATGGCAACTGCTCTTCCTATAATATCTTCGGATCACTCCCCTATTGTTTTTCAATTTAACCCACCTTATGGTAGTGGAAGGAGCTTTAAATTTGAGGCAAAATGGGCTGAACATGAAGATTGTGCTGGAATAGTAAGGGAAGGATGGGCAAAAGGTGGTGAAGGGGGTTCACCTTGGGAAACTTTATTGGAAAAAACAAAAAGTTGCAGAAGGAATTTATTGCAGTGGAAAAGAAGAGTATTCAGAAGGGCAGATGTGGAGCTGGCGGAACTCAAGGAGAAGTTGAATCAGCTGCAAAATAGACCGCAGGTAAATTGGGAAGAAATTAAGGAAGTGCAGAGGCGAATTGAAGAGTTGTGGAGGCAGGAGGATTTGTATTGGAGGCAAAGGTCTCGTTTGAAATGGCTGCAAGAAGGTGATAGAAATACAAAATTCTTTCATACTACCACTTTGCAGCGAAGAGAAAGAAACCGTATTCAGAGAATTAAAAATGATAATGGGAACTGGATAGAAGGGAAAGAAGAGGTATTTAATGCGGTGATAGAGCATTTTCAAAAGGTCTACAAAGCAGGTCAGATTAGGGACTTGGAAGAATGTATGAAACATGTTCCTAAGCTAGTCACAGAGGATATGAATGTTAAGTTGATGGCACAAGTAGAGGATTGGGAAATTAAAGAGGCGGTATTTAGCATTGGGGCTCTTAAGGCGCCAGGCCCAGATGGGTTTAATGCTTTATTTTTTCAAAAAAATTGGGAAACTATTAAAGATGACATTGGGAGAGCGGTCAAGGCCTTTTTTCATCATGGTATTATCTCCGAGGAGGTAAATGAAACTCTTGTTGCTCTAGCTCCTAAAGTTCCTTTGCCTGAGAGTATTAATCAACTTAGACCCATAAGTTGTTGTAATGTTGTTGCAAAAATCATTTCGAAGATTTTTGCAATGAGGTTAAAACAATTTATGGGCATTCTTATTTCTCATAATCAGAGTGCTTTTGTAGGGGGGAGATTAATTCAAGATAATCTTATCATTGCACATGAAATTTTCCATAGCCTGAAGAGGAAGGATAAGGGGGGTAAAGAGAATGTTGCGATAAAGCTAGACATGAGTAAAGCTTATGATAGGCTGGAGTGGGACTTTTTGAGAAGAGCTTTGATGGCTTATGGTTTTGATCAAGCCTGGGTCCAGCTGGTAATGAGGTTAGTTACTACAGTTTCTTATAAATATCAAATTAATGGTTTTATTAGTAAGAAGCTTATTCCTAATAGAGGACTCCGACAAGGTGATCCTTTATCTCCTTATTTATTTATTTTAGCGGCTGATGTACTTTCTCATATGTTGTTAAATGCTAAGGAGCAAGGGGTGATTAAAGGGGTAAGTTTAGGCAGGGGTGGACCTACAATTACACATCTTTTCTTTGCTGATGATTCACTTTTGTTTGCTAAGGCTACTGAAGAGGAGATGTATCAATTAATTAGAATTTTAAATATTTACTCTCAGGCCTCAGGACAAATGGTGAATGTTTCTAAGTCAGGATTGATTGGAGGAAAATATATTACCCCACAACATAAGGCCAATTTAGCAAGAATTCTCTCTATTCAAGTGTGGGATAATCCAGGTAAATACCTGGGTCTCCCTACGGAGTGGGGGAGGAAGAAAACTAGTGAGTTGGGCTGGATAAAAGAAAGAGTCGTTGGAAAACTGGAAGGATGGAGAGGAAGTATTCTTAATCAAGCTGGTAAAGAAGTGCTGATTAAAGCAGTCATTCAGGCCATACCTTCTTATGCAATGGCGATAGTCAGATTTCCTAGAATTTTTTGTAAAGAGTTGTGTAGTAGTGTGGCTAGATTTTGGTGGAGTGGTTATGGAAAGTACAGAGGAGTTCATTGGAAGAGTTGGGATTTCTTAGCAAAAAGTAAGAAAGAGGGGGGTATGGGGTTTAAAGATTTTAATGTGATGAATTCAGCTTTGCTTGCTAACCAGGCTTGGAGGGTTTTAAAGAACCCGAATGCTTTATGGGTAGAGGTGCTGAAAAGTTGTTATTTTCCAAATTCTGATTTTATGCAAGCAAAAAAAGGAAGGTTTGATTCATGGGTATGGAAGAGTTTGTTACATGGAAGAGATATTTTAAGGAGGACAGGGAGATGGATAGTAGGGGATGGTGAAAAAATTAAAATAGAAGAGGATAATTGGCTCCTCTCGGGTGCTAAAGTTAAACTCAAGACTAGGGGAGGGATTACTTGGGTGAAGGAAATTATAGATCAGAATACTAGGGGATGGGATGTGAGCAAAATTAGAAATTTTATTGACCCCTGTTCTGTAATGCAGGTTCTTCAAACTCCGATAAGATGGATCCAAGGGGAGGATTTTCTTATTTGGCCACACACAAAAAATGGAGAATATTCAGTTAAGTCTGGATATCATGTTATCAGAAATATGGAGCAGCAGAGTGGTCAGTTTGGTTCAACTTCTACCAGAATTGATAGCTCTTTGTGGAAGGTTATTTGGCAGATCAGAATTCCTCAGAAGATTAAAATTTTTTTGTGGAAGGCAGTTAATAATATCCTTCCGGTCAAGGATAATTTAACAAGAAGGAGAATTAGCAAATCAGATATGTGTCCAGTCTGCAATCAGTGTAGGGAGACTGTGGAGCATACACTGTTGCTTTGCCAATGGACAAGGCCAGTGTGGTTTGGGGGTCAACTTCAGTGTGACCCGAATCCTATGAATGTATCTTCTTTGTCTCATTGGCTTATGGAGAAAATTAGATCTTTAAAAGGAGATAAAGATTTTTATCAGTTTGGTTTGATTTATTTGGCTTGTACTCTCTGGGCCATTTGGAAAGGAAGGAATCAATGTGCATTTAAAGGGAAAAATCCTAATCCTATGGCTACTCTTATACAGATCAATGTTCTGGCTAAGGATTATAGTAATTGGGCGAGATCTAACTCTCTAACCAGAGACATTATACCTAGAACTGCCTTTAATTGTTATCAGTGGAGAGCACCACAGAGAGGATGGATAAAAATTAATACAGATGCAGCTTTTAAACAGTCTAGCAATATTGCAGTCTCAGGCATTGTGGTTCGAGATCAAGAAGGTACCTTGCTGACGGGTATGTCAAGGAAGCATGTAGCAGGAAGCACCCTCATGGCAGAGGCATTAGCGTTAAGGGATGGTTTTATGCTGGCGAGCTCACTGGGCCTGCAACGTGTAGTTGTGGAATCGAATTGTTTGGAAGCTGTACAGGCATGTAGAAAGGAGATTCAAAGAGGAGAGATTAGAGCTATTTTAGAGGACATTTGGCAACTAAAGCAAGACTTTGTTAATTGTGGTGTTACTTGGATAGATCGAAAAGGGAATGGACTTGCTCATCAAATTGCTGCCATGGCTAAAGAGAATGTGCTACCCCCAAATTGGACCTACAACATACCAAACTCAATTAATATTATTTTGCAGAAAGATAAAGCAGATGTTAGTAGGAGTACAATGATGCCTTCCCTTCCTATTCTCGGCTAGGAGTACCAGACTTGGGTTTGGGATGAGGGAGGAGTTTGGGTACTGAGGAATTTGTTCTCTGGCTTGGTATGAGGCTGGTCCAGACTTGGGTGATGTTTGGTAGCATTTCTTTGCTCTTGGGAGTTGTTTTGTGTTGTCTGTATATGGGTAATTGCTGACTGGGTTTTGCTGATGCGTTCTAGACTAATCTGTTGCTAGCTGTAGGTGGCTTCCCAGGGCAGATGGTTGTGTATGTTTTTATGAGGTTTGTTGGTTCCGTATTAATTGGGGTCTGTTGTTCGCTGCTGGTTGTACATTTGTATTCAGCTTTGTAATTTGGGCTTAGGCCTTTGTGGAATGAAGAATTTGTTGACCAAAAAAAAAAAGTAATTTATTATTTTGACCAAAAAAAAAGTAATTTATTATAGGCAAAATTGCTCTTTTGGACCTACAACTTATTTATTTATTTCAATTTAGTCTTATAATTTTTTTGTGTCAAGTTGGTCCCTTAACTTCACAAGTGTTTGATGATAATTTTTAGTGTACACATTTCTCAGTGTGCTTATTGAAATGTTGTGTTCTTTGTTTGATATGAAAGTAGACAAAAAATATTTCAATTTAGGCTTCGGAATGACTTAATTGGATATGTATTGGATTAGAAATTGTTCTCTCAAATTAGATATGTACGCTTTTTCAGAGACTGTTAGTCCCAGAAAAACAGGGACTTCATATCAGAAATTTATTCTTCATCCGAAACTTGAGAGAACAATTTCTAATCCAATACATGTTCAAATTAGGTCATTTCAAAGCTTAAATTGAAATATTTTTTGTCTACTTTCATATGAAATAAAAAACAACACATTTCAATAAGCATACAGAGAGATATATACATTAAAAATCATTATCAAACACTCGCAAAGTTAAAGGACCAACTTGACACAAAAAAAATTATAGGACCAAATTGAAACAAATAACTAAGTTGTAGGACTAAAAGAACAATTTTGTCTTTATTATATTAGTCTTGACCAATAAAAAATGGAATTTACTAGTCGATGTACCCCTGAGAATTATTATTTTTTGGGTCAAAACCCCTGCGAAATATCAAATATGCTATTATCACACGGAAATGGAAACTTAATAGGTTAATATTGATGTCGAACATTCCTTAAATGATTTCAAGTCTTAAAAGACAAATTCATATGGTAGGATTTCAACTCTTAATTACATACATTACTCTGTCCCTTTCCCTCTTCTTTGCATATAGATAATTCCTGTTATCGTTGGACGTTTCATAAGCCAATAACGAATCAAATCAAACTAAACATTGTGCTGAAACGGGCAAGTCAAAACCAGTCCTTGACAACATCCAGCCAAGTAATTTATTTCATGCACCATACACCTCTGCTAAAAAAATAATGCCCAATTGTTATGTCTCTATTCGCCCTTTGACTTCAGCAGATGCGATGCTTTTAGTTCAGCCCCCACAGTCCAAATTCCAATCCGGTCAAATCCAAATCGGGTCTCACTTCCGTACCATTGTTAGTTTAATACGAAAAATAAGCCGTAGATGCTACCACGATGATACGATAAATGACAAGATGAAGATTACCACCACATTATGAAATATGAATGAACTCATCTTTTTGTTTTTGTTGATAAAATATGAATGAACTTATTTAGTCTAGTGTAATCCAATCCATTTTAATCTGAATCAAAACCAAACGGGGTTTTTCTAATAACACATACCTAATTTTCATACAACACATACCTCTCTTTTTTTAGTCAAAAAGACATTTATACCCTTTTCTCCTTTCAAACAACTCCCCCCAATATTTCTGAAACACCATCGTCCCATTCTCTATTTTTGCAAGCCTAGCACACACATACATACAGTTCTGCATGCGAGAGAAACTTCCGCAAGTGAAAAGCTCGACCTGTGCCTTCACTCTGGCGAGCGCACAGGACATTCCGCGGTGGAGAAGTAGAACCCGTCGCACCAGAAATGAAGCCAAGGAGGGCGTACGGTGTGCGCAGGAGTTCTGAGAGGCACTGTCCGCCATTGTCGTCGCCAGGCAAGCTTCACGTCTCTGTTATTTTTTTTCTGCATCGTGGTCCCCTACGGAACTATTAGTTCCGTCTTAGAAAAATTATTAATGCGGAACTATTACCTCCTTAACGATAAGATTTGTATTACGGAAATAACAGTTCCGTATGTGTGTTATTTTCAATTATTCAAATTCAGAGATATATAAGTGCATCTTTGGGGATCGAACAAGTTAGCATTAAGTAATTTTTATTTGGTTAGTTCATACTGATTTACATTCTGCTCTGGTGCAAGCTTCAAAAACTAAATACAGTATAAAAATCATGATCTGTTTTAGTTAAAATTAAACAGGTGATTTTGATAACTACTACATGCCAACATGAGTCTTATCAAACTATTTTAATTTAATTTGCCGCCTTCTACTAACATCAAGTTTCCAGCAGTGGAACAATTCTCCAATTTCCAAGTCAGATGATCAGTGCTTCCCTTAAGGATATAGCTCTGCCTTGTTAAATGAATTTCTAGCCAAGTATCTATCTCCAAGACTTCAACAGTTTAACCATCAACACTTCCATTAGGTATAAATCATAAATAAATCATAAATCTATAAGCAACTTGCTGCCTGTTGATAACATGGGGTCATGTTATTGTCTATAGTCGGTTGTGAATAAAATACAGAAAAATTGAGGTATGAAAAATTAAAATTGTTTCCTTAAAGCTATTCCAAACACCACTTAACTTTGATATTAATAATATAGCTATAATGAAAAGTCCATTCATATCATTAAAGTCAGAAATTTTTCCTATCATTCCCATGCGTCTTCTTTTTTTGTTAAAAATTGTAAACGTCCCCTGTTACAGCCTCTCCGCAATCTTCCTCTAATTCTGCCCCTTCCTGTAGGAGTGGTGTTCGATAGAATTTCTTCTTTACAGTTTCTTGTTTCTTGTTGGGTACCCTTTGACCCACATTATTTAAAAAGAAAATGATGTGAAGAACTTTGATTGACGGGGATTCATAAAATAATGTGTTACTGCAATGCATTATGAGATGGTTGCTACCCGTGACAAAATAACACATGCGGAGTAATAGAAAATTCTTGTATGTGTTATTCTCAAATTATAAATGTATTTTCGCATGAGGGGAGAGGGGAGAGGGCTGGACAAAATTTAAAAGGGGGAGAGGGGAGAACGGCGTGACAGAGAGTGAAGAGTAAGGGGAAGAAGAAGAAAGAAGGGTTGGGGTTTATTTTATATAATAGGGATAGTTTTGCCATTTTTAAAAAAATATTAAGTATGTATGTGTAACAAGAAAATTAGGAATGTGCCAATAGAAAATCCCAACCAAACGTGCAGGATCTGCAACCAAGGAGGCCCACAAACCTAGCATGCACATCCTAGCAACACTCTTACTTTAATTAACCCCATTCCCGGCGGGAGCGTACGTTAGTTTTTTCCTTTTAACCCCCCAAAAAATACTAAATACAACTACCAAAAAGTGAGTGCGCACTGTTGCCCCATCCCAGAACCCGACATCATGCGGCCGATTCACAACTCGACACCTATCCCCGCCCTCATCAGTTAAAGGCCCAAAAAAAAAAAAAAAGAAGAAGAGAATCCACGTAATTCCCGAAATACCCCTCCGATCTGGCACCAGTAGTATACTATTCAAATCCCAAATCCCATTTCGGATTACCCTCTTGTCTTTCTCACCTCATTTTCCAATCCACACAGTGTTTTCCTGTTGTGTCTCTCGCATACACAGAGAGAGAGAGAGAGGGAAGGAGGGGGGAGAGAAGGACCTTCTTCTTCTTTTACTCCTTTTCCTTTTTCTCGTTGTTGTTGCTGTGGTTGTTGATGGAGCTTCAGAGGCGTCCAGATCAGAGCCTCCCGGAAAGGAAAGGGCAGAAAAGGAAGCTGGAGGAGGAATTCGAAGAAGACCGACAGATCCCCGTACCTCCCACCGGAGACGCACGTGACGCCCTTCTCTCCGACGTCAAGGAACAGGTTTCCATCCTCGATTCCGCTTTCTCATGGAAGGAATCGGATCGTGCCGCCGCTAAGCGCGCCACTCACTCCCTCGCCGATCTCGCCAAAAACGGTACATCTGTTCATATTCCCCTTCCTTCCTTTTTCTGTTATTTTGTTATTCGCCGAATTCGATTATGCGTTTTTCCTCCGTCGCATGCATCTGTTTCTGCCTGAATCATTCGGTGGTTGCAACTGCCAACTGCAGAGGAAGTTGTGAATGTGATTGTTGAAGGAGGCGCCATTCCGGCCTTGATTAAGCATCTCCAAGCGCCTCCGTTGCCTGAAAACGACCGTGTCCAGAGGCCACTGCCGTTTGAGCACGAGGTCGAGAAAGGGAGTGCTTTCGCACTTGGACTCCTTGCCGTCAAGGTAACTTCACTTTTGTTGTGTTTTCTAGTAACTATTGTTTAGGAATTATTACTACCGAACTCATCTATGCCCTGGATTCTGCAACTGCAAGTACTGAACTCTGTGTGTGTGTGTGTTTGATTTGATTCTGCAGACTGATATTAAGGTTATAGTTCGATGGCAGTTATTTGTATTTTGATATATTGGTGGAAGAATTGTTTTACTTTAAATTCGCTTACTAGTGTTGATTATTTAATGCTGTTTATTCCCTTTTTTTTTTAATAAAACTTACATTATCAGCCATATGATTCCTAATGTGTCATATGATTCCTAACCTGACCTAGTTATTTTGTTTGAAAATGCCTTCTACAGCCAGAGCATCAACAGCTCATTGTTGACAGTGGTGCCTTAAAACATCTTGTTGATCTTTTGAGGAGACATAAGAATGGCTTAACATCTCGTGCCATTAATAGTCTCATTCGTAGGGCTGCTGACGCTATCACTAATCTTGCCCATGAGAACAGCAGTATTAAAACCAGTGTCAGGTTTGCTTCTTCAAGGACTACCAAACAAATGAAATTTAAGTTGTAATGAATAATGATAATGATTCTGTTCGCACGATGATCTGGAGTTAATGTGTAGGATGGAAGGCGGGATTCCTCCACTTGTTCATTTGCTTGAATTTGCCGATGCAAAGGTGCAAAGAGCAGCTGCTGGTGCATTGCGAACCCTGGCTTTTAAAAACGATGAAAATAAAAATCAGGTAAGTGGTCTTTGCTGAAAGTTGGAAATTTAAATTCACTTCAATATGATATTAGTAAGTCACATAACATCATGGCTTGTCAGATTGTTGAATGCAATGCTCTTCCAACTCTGATTCTAATGCTTCGATCGGAAGATGCTGCTATTCATTATGAAGCGGTATTGCTAGTCTAACCTTAATTATGTTGTTGCTTAATTTTGCAATATTGTTGAGTTCGGTCTTTATACTTCTCTTACTGGGCACTTGCAATGAATTTTATTGTATTACAGGTTGGTGTGATTGGAAATCTGGTCCACTCTTCCCCTAATATAAAGAAAGAAGTTCTCCTTGCCGGAGCCTTGCAACCTGTTATTGGATTACTTAGGTATATTCTCAATTTGGACCCTAGAAAGCTACAATGCTCCCTTTACCCCTCCCCCAACCCTACCCTCAATTTGTATTGGTATATAATATAATTATAATTATAATTATAATATCTCCAAAGTTCCCTTTCTCATGGCAATAATCTTCCGAAATACGTTGTTGTAAAGGATATCTTTCTATTAACCTATTCTAATGAGGTTTTATGTAACAGCTCCTGTTGCTCTGAAAGCCAGAGGGAAGCAGCTTTGTTACTTGGACAATTTGCAGCAACTGATTCAGACTGCAAAGTAAGCACAAGCTTTAGTTTTCTAACTGTATCTTTGTGACTTGTACTGAAAGTGAGGGAGGGGAAGGTAGAAAGGGGAGAAACCCTGACACCTCTTTTTTATACTTGTTGACTGGCTGTGGAAGAGGGGTGGAAAATACAACAATAGACACCTGAATTTTTGTTTAGATCAATTGTTTAATGATTCCAACTTCAAAGGTTGGAATCTGTGTTACTTTTTCTTTTGGATAGGTAGGTGTTAACTACTGTGTTGATGCTTAATGTGTTGCATCTCCCCAAAATTTAATTTTTGCCTTCTGTTTAATTTGGTTTTTGTAGGTTCACATTGTACAGAGAGGTGCTGTACGACCTTTGATAGAGATGCTTCAGTCCCCTGATGTTCAGCTCAGAGAAATGTCTGCCTTTGCATTGGGGAGATTGGCCCAGGTTATTTGTTTTCTTGTCTTTTCCATGTTTTAGTTCACTTGTGTAGGTTGAGAAGGTAAAACCATCATAATATTCACGGAAATTATTTGTTCTGTTTTTTATAGTGTAATTTTTGGACCTTAAACATATATTCTACAGATTTCTATCTTGTGTTGAGCATTATATTTAGTGAGCTTAGCTTTGAGCACAGAAGTCATTTTATTAATATAATATATTACATCTTTTTAAATACAAGTTTTATGCACTACTTCCGTGTGTAAGTTGAATTGCAGGTTCCTTTTAACACCATAATAATAATTTCCAATGGCCTGAAAATATTTAATTTTAAATTTTAGGATGTACATAACCAAGCTGGTATTGCACACAACGGTGGCTTAATGCCACTACTGAAGCTTCTTGACTCAAAAAATGGATCTTTGCAACATAATGCTGCATTTGCTCTTTATGGCCTTGCGGATAATGAGGTAGGATACTAAGATAAACTTTAAGAATTCTAATAATCAAGATCTGTCTTAACTGTTTAGAAAATTTATTACTGAAAAGTGAAAAACAAAGTTAATTAACTGTATTTTTTTTTTGTTATTTCACTTTGTCCCATAGGATAATGTGTCCGATTTTATTAGGGTAGGTGGAATTCAGAGACTGCAGGATGGGGAGTTTATTATTCAAGTAAGTTTGTCTCTTTAAACCTAGGCAGTAGCTCTGGTTTGGAGTTTCCTCTTTTACCCTTTGTCGCCTATATCAATATCAATGGGAATTCAATCATATAAATAATTCCATGCAAATTTTATCTTTGAGGAAAAATTAGACTTTTGATACATGCTGATCTATATGGAAATGGAATTGGTTTCTATTGCAGGCAACTAAGGATTGTGTTGCTAAGACATTAAAAAGACTAGAAGAGAAGATTCATGGCCGTGTAAGTACAATGTCACATTGATTTGTTTCTTTACTGATTATGCTGAAATTAACATGGAAATGACAGGGATGCTATTACTGTATCGATTATAATTTATTATATTATAAGTTCAATATGTTCTATACAACAACAACAATAACCACCAAGCCTTATCTTTCAAGTTCTCTGAGTTTTATATTGTGATCGATTTTGTAATCTGTTATTCTTCTCTTTGTAGGTGCTGAACCATTTGTTATATCTTATGCGAGTTTCAGAGAAGGCTTTCCAAAGACGAATTGCTCTGGCTCTTGCTCATCTTTGTTCTGCAGATGATCAGAGAAAAATATTTATCGATCACCATGGTATGCATCCTCTTAGTAAAATCTTTTGCATTAGTGTGATGTATCTTGTTTCTTGCTTATTAAATCCCTTTTGTGGATGCTTTTTTGCTTATTCATTCTATTTGAAGCTGAGCATCTGTTCATGCAGGGTTGGAGTTGCTTATTGGGCTTCTTGGCTCATCCGGCCGTAAGCAGCAACTTGATGGAGCTATGGCTTTATGCAAGTTGGCCAACAAAGCTACGACTCTGTCTCCTGTAGATGCCGCTCCCCCTTCTCCAACACCACAGGTAGGCATATATACATCTTGCCTTGTCCTCAGTCTTCATAAGCTCAGTTCCAAGAGTTTGATTTTTTTGCCCCAATGTTTTCATATTATCTCAATGCTTTGCATTTACGTTGATGTTTCTTGTTCAATTTTTTTTCCCTGTCTTTCTATTGATGATATAGGAAAACTGTTTCATCTGTTTTTTATTTTGGCCTTTTTATTCCGATACGATCTTTATGCACACACACATGTTTAAAAAGGCAATAGTGTTGGCTGTGAGGCTATTTACTTATTTGAATCCTATCATTGATTAGAAAGAATGTCATTTAATTTTCTTATCATCTCTGAGCCCATATAGTAGTTAATGGAAACAATGCTGACCTTTTTTCCCTGTTTGCATGTATGTTTTGTTTGGCGTGTTGCGATATCTCTTGACATTTAAAGTTGATTTGGATATCTAAAAGTTATGTGTCTAATTATATATCAAAGTTATATATGGTCTGTCGAATAATCAGCATCTGCTGGCCCAATAAACAGTAACTAATATATATGCCTGCCATTTGCATAAGAAGCCTGATGTATAGTTCCCTCCTTTCTGTCTTGTCTAAATAATTCTGGATAAGGGGCTTTTCACAGTTGGAATATCTATGATCCTGACTTTTCTTCTTGCAGGTCTATTTGGGAGAGCAGTATGTAAACAATGCTACCTTGTCTGACGTTACATTTTTGGTTGAAGGTGCTCTTCATCCACACTGTTTGTTTCTGATATATGTTGCTTGAAAAATAACTAACTGCAATGCAGTGTCATAGCTTCAGTTGACATTTGTAGATAACAAGGTATATACTTTGCTGCAGGCAAACGGTTTTATGCTCACAGAATCTGCCTACTTGCATCTTCAGATGCATTTCGTGCAATGTTTGATGGTGGTTATAGGGTGGGTATATATTTGATCTCCACCAGTGAATCAAATGTGTCCTCTCTCCTCACCCCCTGTTCTTACTGTTGAGTATCAGCAAAAAAAATGCTTTATTTACCCCTCTTGATTTCACGAGAAACATTATTTATCACCCATTATTTTGGTTTTAATGCTTTCTCTACCTTGTGGAAACTTTTGGTGATTTGGCTGTTGAATTGAATGGTGAATTTAAAAATAGCAATATAAGTTTGCATTTCAAATCTATTACTGAGTTATAATCTATGTCTGTGATATACAATTCTTTTATTGTATGACAGGAGAAGGAAGCAAGGGACATAGAGATTCCAAATATTAGATGGGAGGTTTTTGAGCTGATGATGAGGTCTAATCATCTGCTTTATATAAGTTGTGCTGTGAAAGCTTGTACTGATTTGAGGACAACTTAAATCTCATTGTTTAATCTTTGTCCAGATTTATATATACCGGATCAGTTGATATCACTCTTGATATTGCTCAAGATCTCCTCCGAGCAGCTGATCAATATCTTTTAGAAGGGCTTAAGAGACTTTGTGAATACACGATTGCACAGGTCAGCTAAGAGAATTGGTTTTGTTAGTGGTTACACACAGGGTAATGTGTTGCTGCACCAATATTAGAATGGAAAGTGAATTCTTTGTTACTTGATGTTTTTTTGACAGGATATATCATTGGAGAACGTGTCAAGTATGTATGAACTTTCGGAAGCCTTTAATGCTATATCGTTGAGGCACACATGCATCCTCTTTATCTTTGAGCACTTCGATAAATTAAGTGCAAGGCCAGGGTATCTTTCTCATTCCCTCAATCCTGTTTTGCTTCTTGTAGATTTTTCTTTTACCCTGCAATGTGTAATAGACGGTTTTGATAAACTAATAAATAGGCAATCTAAATGAAATATATATCTGAAGAATCTTGGATAAGCTGTAGGCTTTAGGCTAGTTAGACCTACTTTTTAATACCCATCGTCTTTATTTCCTTGTAGTTTTGACAAATATGATAATCTGGGATCTTAAACTTCATTATAGATACGTTGACAGTACAGACCAACCTTCAGTTTGAAATAAGCTGGATAATCAAGTTTTAGTAGGTCAATCGAAGCAGTTGTTTGGAACATGGTCATTTCCATATACTTAAATCATGATTATGATGATTGAAATTCACATTTAATAATGCATTGTTTCTATATATTAATTCTCATGCTTCTTAAATTTTTGTTTGCACCAACTGTTTGCAGACACACTCATCTGATTCAGCGTATAATACCAGAGATCCGCAATTACTTTGTTAAAGCTCTTACAAAGGCAAATTCAAACATCCAGGCGTAGTTATGTGCCATTCTATAATTGACATCTAACCGATTGCAATGTACATAATGTGCTAGATGTTCTTCCTTTATTGAACCTGCGAGGGAGGTCTCCTGGATTGAGTACAGCATGGCTTTAAAGAAATATCTAACACCAGGTGGTGTATGTTCTTTTCTGATGCAGTGTAAGTCCCTTCTGGCGGTAACGTCATTGTCATAGGTGTAGCAAATATGACCTTCACGAACTTTTTTTTTCTAATGCAATATTGTGATGGTTATGTCTTGATAGTTCTCCATCTCAATTGATATTGCATTACAATTGATGAGTTTATGATTATAGATTACCCAAGCACTTCATGTATATATGACAATTAGTTAGTCCTCTGCAAGAAAGTTGTGCTAATGGGTTGCTTAAGTCAAATCTTTTAATCTTGTTTTCTGACATGGAAATGTGTTATAAATTAATGTTACAAATAGAGCTTATAAAATTTTGGTCTTCTTTATGTATGCTGTCATACAATACTGTTGGAATGAGAACTTCCCATGTCCTAATGAAACCAATACAGAATCAGTGGACAAAATCGTCTGAACACTTTCCTGCTTTGTGGTGGTTGAGGAGAATCTTTTATAGAATTATGTATTAACTCGTTCAATCTAAACATAAAACGTGACGCAAAACTTGAATGTGTCGTCAGATTATATTATATAGTAAAACCTAAATTCTCGTCGGGGTGTATTATACACAGGACGAATTAACTGTTGAATAGTTTGCCATGCATGCTTAATGGAACTAACCAAATCCTTTGATTAATTTACTTGGAGATCATACATAGGCGGAGTTCCTAAATGTTAGATGTTTTGCCAGCAGCGATTTGATGCCAGCACTATATCTTTGTATGTTTTTATCGATTATGGTCGAGTCTATTTTTTTTTTTTTTCGGGTAGGGGATTCGGGATTTGAATACATGAATACAAAGATATAGTGCTACGTCAAATTGAATAAGTGGTACAAATTAAGTATATTTATCAATAAATTGGCTTGGCTTTCGCAGACCTTCCGGTCTAATTGTTACAATGCACTCTGAGATATGACATTATGGTCTATGGAAGAAGGATTTTTATTAACTAGACAAGGTCGAAGACACAAACAGGTCTTATTTATCACTCAGAATTACGAGATCTTAAACAAGGGAAATACATAATTCCAGGAAACTAGTAAAAATAAGCTGGGCACGGAAGCTTCCAGGAACCCTTTTGTAAACTGAAGGACAACGACATGCATGCCATGCAGTTCTTCAATTCACTGGCGAAGAAAATCGGCCACGACTTTTATCAGTCTTTCGGCTTGCTCGGTTTCAAAATCGTACATGTAGTAAACATGATCCTCATCTTTCTCCTCAAAGAATTCCACTTCCCCTTTCCACCCACTCTCCTTCACAGCCTCATAATACCGAAATGCTCTGTCCCTAAAGAGCAGGTGATCCTTGCCAGCAGCAGTAACAAGCAACTTAGAACAACCAAGCGTAGCCAAGCTGGGTGCCCCAGGAGCCAAAGGATTGATCATGCGGTTATCTAACCCACCAGGCGCAGAAGGGTAAGCGAAATTCCAAATCTTACACTGATTGGTCTCCTCAAATCCCACAACAGGTTCTGACCCAATTGGCTTTGCACCCCAGAAATAGGGGTGGTTGAGATAAGCACCAAATAGTTTAACCCCACCAGGTAAAGCTTCAACCCCAGCACGCATGACAACGTTGTGAACAATGTTAGCACCACTACTATCACCCCCAATGAAGATTTTGTTGAAATCAGCATGGTTGATGATCCAAGGGTCACTGTTGGTGGGGGGGTTTTGGGTGGCATGAGAGGCAACCCAGTAGAGACCAGCCCAAGAATCATCATAAGCTGTGGGAAGATAATGCTCTGGAGCTTTCCTGTGCTCAATGGAAACAATCACAACGTTCCCTTGAGAAGCTACAAGGTTGCAGTATTTGTGGTGGATTGATGCAAAGGCTGATTCATAGCAGAATGCACCTCCGTGAAAGTAAACCAAGACTGGGATTTTTTGCTGGTTCTGATTGGAATCTTGGGTTAGTTTTGAGAGGAAGAGTCGAGCAGTGAGGTAAGGGTCATTGGAAAAGACAATGTCTTTGGAGGAGACACCGGTTTGAGGGTCCTCTGGTGTGGGCGGAACTATTGGGTAGTTCCTGGGACGTTCAATGGTGCCATCACTGTAGACAACTATGTGGGGGAGTATCTCGTGGACTATCACCTTGTCCTTGTTGGTCTCTGCTGCTGAGGAAGCCATTTTAATCGGGCAAGGTAAATATGAGTTTAACAAAACCTCAAATGTGCTTGTGTAATTTTCAGCTATTCATATATACATGTCCATTCTTCACTTAAAATAGTATCTGAACTTTAATTTGACCATAAAGTCATGATGGAAGTGAAGGAACTAAACGCATGAATTATTATAAAATTATAAAAAAAATAGTTTGACCGAGTTAAAAGTCAGTTTCACTCACCATCCCTGGAATCTTTCCCAAAAGTGAGTTCGTAAGCTTTCAGTTTAAACTTTAAAATATGAATAATGATTAAAACATAGCATGTGGTCTTCCTTGTGCAAATTGCACAAAACTGTTTTATACTAAAGGCTCATTAAAAAGATAGGCTTTTTAAAAAATATAAAATCAAATTTAAAATATTTAAACTGGTGTAGTTCAACTCAGTCAACTATATCGTTAAAAGTATTAATGTATACATTTAATGTTCAATATTTTTTTTTGATTCATTTTAATGTTAATATATAAGCAGTTGACTTTGTAAAAAATTAATTGTTGGTTTTTAATTTTTACAAGCCTAGGACGTTTTGTTATCATAAAAAAAGACGTTTTGTGTATAATAAAGTATAATATAATTTTTTTCAAATGTATATATTAGTTTAGGGTGGCAGTAGTTTAAGTGGTAATATATTTCCCAGTAAAAAAAAAGTGGTAATATATTTGATTTTTTTTTATAAACCAAAGATTTTATTAATGAAGAGCCTATACGAAGCACAAACAGTGCCTACTTACAACCTTGAAACAAGGGAAACTGGAGAATATTATGAATTTATGATTTCCCATATTCTTTTATGATCTTTTTAACATTTCTTTTTTCTTCTCGTCTCTTTTCCTCTCTCATTGTCTCGCTTTCTTTTATTTCCCCCATTCTATTTCTCTTCAGCTTAAATCACTCTCTCACCCCAGCCAGTGTGAGAGAATTATTGTTCAAATGAGAGATACAAAATTCTAAGATTAAACATCACATTTCTTTCATTGGCGAAGAAAATCAGCAACAACTTTTATCAATCTTTTGGCCTGCTCAGTTTCGGGATGGAACATATGATAGACATGATCTTCATCTTCTTCTTCAAACAGTTCCACTTCCCCTTTCCACTCACTCCCCTTCACTGCCTCGTAATACAGTACTGCTCTGTCTCTAAGGCCATCCTTGCCAGCAACAGTAACAAGCATCTTACAACAACCAAGCGTAGCCAAGCTTGGTGCCCCGGGAGCCAATGGATTGATCATTGGGTTATCTAACCCACCAGGAGCAGAAGGGTAAGCAAAATTCCAAATTTGACTCTTATAGGTCTCCTCAAATCCTACAACAGGTTCTGACCCGATTGGCTTCGCACCCCAGAAGAAGGGGTGGTTCAGATAAGCACCAAATACTCTGATACCACCAGGTAAAGCTTCAACCCCTGCACGAATAGCAACGTTGTGAACAATGTTAGCACCACTGCTGTCACCCCCAATGAAGATTTTGTTGAAATCAGCATGATTGGTGATCCAAGGGTCACTGTTAATGTTGGTGGGGTTGTTTTGGGTGGCAAGAGAGGCAACCCAGTAGAGACCAGCCCAACCGTCCTCATAGGCTGTAGGGAGAAAATGCTCTGGAGCTTTCCTGTGCTCTATGGAAACAATCACAACGTTCCCCTGCGAAGCCACAATGTTGCAGTATTTGTGGTGGTGCGATGCAAATGCTGATTCGCAGCAGAACGCACTTCCATGGAAGTAAACCAAGACGGGGATTTTTTGGTGCTGGTTCTGATTGGAATCTTGGGTGAGTAATTTTGGGAGGAAAAGTCTAGCAGTGAGGTAAGGGTCATTGGAAAAGACAATGTCTTTGGAGGCGACACCGGTTTCAGGGTCTTCCGGTGAGGGTGGAACTCTTGGCATGTTCCTGGGACGTTCAATGGTGCCATCACTGTAGACATAAATGAAGGTGGGAACCTGTGAGACTATCTCTTTGTTCGTGTTGGTGTTTGCCGTGGAAGCCATATAGTATTTCACAAGCAGGCAAACCAAAAGGATGAGTCACACAAGATGTGTTTTTGTGCAATTTTCTGCTAGCACTTTGCTCGATCGGTTTAATAAAACTTATACACACACACACACACACACACACACATATAATACACAAAAACTTTGTTTGGCCAGCTTAAACAGGTTGGCCAGACAATAAACAAAATGCTTCTCAAATATTTCAAAGGAGATTCCGTAAGGTTTGAGTTTTGTTTTTTGGTCCAACTTAAGGTTTGGGTTTAAGCTATAAATTATTACAAATGGTGGCCGTCTTCCTTGTCCTTTACACAAAAATTAGATCGAAGAATACTATAGTGCGTTGCACATGTTTGTATGCTTGTATGATATGATATTAGTTATTTTCATTAGTTTTTATATGAAACTAATGTATAAAATAATTTAAAGGATATTATTTTTGATTGATTATATATTTTAAAGGATAATATTTTTATTATCATTGGTTGGCCTTGACATTTTTTATTATCATTGCCTAGCAAATGTTAAGGAGAATTGTTTTCTTTACAATTATGAAATGCCATATAGAGGAGGCAATAGCTCTGACAACTAATTGTGGGATAAATACTTTTGACCGACATACTTCTTATAGTTTTTTCTCTCTATTATCCAATTTGATAAGAAGCTTTGGTTTTTCATTTTTGTTTTCCCACATGTATTCTCCACATGTATTCTCAGTTTGCCACGTCGCCGCAGGTGACTAGTCCCTTTCGCTAGACCTAACCCTGTTGATAATTGAATAAATTGATTGAGAGTTATTATTGTGACTTTTTATTTTATTATGATTGTTTTTCATTTCTATAAAAATTGGAGATTTCCTCTACCTTTTATATATATATATATATATATTATATTTACATTGAGTAAATCATCATTTTGGTCATTGAAATTGTAACACACCGTCAAGTACATCCTAAAATTAAAAAAAAAAGTGTCATTTAATCTGGCTTCCGTCCGTGATGTTAATCCATAATGTCACCTCTATTTAAATTGTTGATTTAGCGCATTAAGTGTCACACAACTCCCCACTATCCTCCACACGTCATCCTAGTCATTAGGGATATTATTTTGAAAATCTCCATTTGCTTGCATTATTTTCTCCTCTCTCTCTCTTTCCCTCCCCATTCTCTAGCCCTAACTTGTTGGAGTTAGATTAATATTCATAACTTGAGTAAAATTGAAGAATTATAAAAGAAAACTTTTATTGCATAAATAAATGGACTGGTCGATTTTACAGGCCATTCCCTGTAACCTTTAGCGACCGAGAATGACTATTCAAATGGGAAATACGGGAGTCTAAAAAGAAACTAGAAGGACAATGACATTGCAATCTATTCCTTTCAGTGGCGAAGAAAATCCGCCAACTTTTTAAAAAACCTTTTGGCCTGCTCAGTCTCGGGATGGAACATATAATAGACATGTTCTTCTTCGTCTTCTTCAAAGAGTTCCACTTCCCCTTTCCACCCACTCCCCTTCACAGCCTCATAATACAGCACGATCACATCCCTCACAAGCTCATCCTTGCCAGCAACAGCAACAAACATCTTAGAGCAGCCAAGAGTAGCCAAGCTGGGTGCCCCTGCAGCCATTGGATTGAGCATTGGGTTATCCAACCCACCAGGCGCAGCAGGGTACACAAACCCCCAAAGTATAGACACGAATTCCTCGCCGTACCCTCCAACATTAACAGGCCCAGACAATGTCTTTGAAGCCCAAAATAAAGGGTGGTTCAGATATGCACCATATACTTTAACCCCACCTGGTAAAGCTTCAACCCCTGCACGCATGGCAATGTTGTGAGCAATGTTACCACCACTACTGTCACCCCCAATGAAGAGTTTGTTGAAATCAGCATGGTTGATGATCCAAGGGTCGCTGTTGGTGGGGGGGTTTTGGGTGGCATGAGAGGCAACCCAGCAGAGACCAGCCCAACAATCCTCATAAGTTGCAGGGAGATAATGCTCTGGAGCTTTCCTGTGTTCTATGGAAACAATCACAACGTTTCCCTGAGAAGCCACGATGTTGCAGTATTGGTGGTGGTGCGATGCAGATGCTGATTCACAGCAGAACGCACCGCCATGGAAGTAAACCAAGACGGGGATGTGAATGGATGATGATGATTGGGTTGTTAGTTTTGGGAGGTAGAGTCGAGCAGAGAGGTGAGGGTCGTTGGAAAAGACGATGTCTTTGGAGGAGACACCGGTTTCAGGGTCTTCTGGTGAGGGCGGAACTCTTGGCATGTCTTTGAGGCGTTCTATGGTGCCATCACTGTAGACATGTATGAATGAGGGAACCTGTGAGACTATCTCCTTCTTCTTGTTTGGGTTGGTGTTTGCTATGGAAGCCATTTCTAGTTTATAGTTTCTACCATGCAAAATGAATATATCCCAAGGAGCAACTCCTCTGTTTTGTACTCTATATATATATTTTACACACATATTAGGTTCAGAAAAATGATTCATGAACATGTACTCATGTGTCATGATATACATAGATAGATAAATAGATAATAATAGAACTATGATTTATGGACACCCCGTAAATCTCATCACCTCTTCAACATCTCTTATCTCTCTCTTCTTATCACATCATACCACCTATCACATCTATCACTTTTCTCCCCTCTATTTCTCTCTCTCTCTCTCTAGGTGTATATACCTTTATGGGCGTGCAAGTAACATTTTTCATAATAATAAAAGAAAAATGAGTGATTGATAAATAACATGATAAGAAGAAAGAGATTATATATAAGAGAAAGATGAGAATGAGTATTCAAAAATCATAATCGGTAAGTTTGTCTAGAAAACGGATTTTACACATTATTTAAAATTGAAAATATTTAAATGGTAACTAATCTTATTTATGGAGAGCATTCGACTCTTTTTTTATTATTATGATGAAAATATATTATTTCTTTAATAGCCTACAAAATAAAAGTAAATTGTTTAATTGAATGATAAATGAAACCTTTTTGGTAAGGTTTAATTTTATAAACATTTAATTAAATATTCTTTAACCAATGTCTTCAAATATTCAATAGATCACCCAATGAACATGACTCAGATGACAATATACTCTGAGCTCGTGGAGGGAATTGGAGCATCAAGGTGGTCTCTACAAAACACACTCTTGGGAAGGGATGAAGAATTTTAAGTGTGACTAAGTCTTAAACTAAAGAGTCAAATTCAATAGAAAAGTTTGATTATATTTTTTTTTGTTAACCAAATACATCTTTATATATAAGTTTATAAAATTTAGAAAATATAACTTTTTTACATAATCTTTTAGACATAACGGGATAGTACTCCCTCGGAAAACAACAAATCTAGAAATGGAAAATTTATATTTAAGAAATTTTACTAGGAAAGATCATTAACATTTTTTTACAGAGGAAAGAGCATTAACTTTTAATTCTCTAATTTCTTCTAGAGTTAATGACAAGAATTGAATGCATGCACATTCCTCCCTGATAGTATCATTTTTATTTCACATTATTATTAAGTTGATTAATTATATTGAGAGAATTTAACAATTATTGGATTGTAATTGTTAAATTGATATAGTAATTACAATTATTAAATTTAATTCCTGTAATAATTATTATATATGATGAATTGGACGGATAATTTGGATTGATTCAATTATATAGATGGCAAGGAGCAAAACTAAGAATTAATTAAAGACATTTAATGTGCTACCCAAAGTGGATTTATACTATTCCAGTTTATATTATAAATGATTTAATTTACTAGATAGGCTTTTTATTTCCCTCGTCCCAAATTAAATTACCAAATTGACCTATGCAAAATATATATATATTTGTCAAAATAGTTTAAGTGGTCTATGTACTAACAAGTGGTTGGTCCGAGTAGTTATGAGTATTAGATCCTTTAAATAAGTGACTAGGGGTTCGAAATCATACTCTTAGTGTTATATATGGAGGATCTAATTGGGAGGGGACACCCACCTTTTGTGTCTTTGAATCTCCCAAAAAAGATTAGTTTCAATGAACTATCAGAGATATTCTTTAAGCAATCATATGCGTGTGAAAAAAAGTCATATATCATATATGTAAAATATGACTTGAATATATGAAAATATGACTTGAATGTAGAAAAAAAATTGAATTATTATGAAATAGATAACACATATGACTTGTATATTCTGTAAGACAAAATTAAATAAAATAAGTAAGTCATACTTGTAGTTTTTTTTTCCTGCAAACAAGTCAATTTTTATTTACCCCTGCAAATTTTTGTTTTTTCATATTGAGTAAAAATCTGTATTTTTTCATGTAATGCGGCACTTATACTATTTTAATATACTCCCTCTGGATTAAAATATAAATAAAAAAATACATGTTTTTGCTTATATTTCAGTCCAAAGAGATTACTTTTTTACTTGAACCAAAATGATAATATATATTGGGATTGAATTAACCCCGTCACAGTAAAAAAAACATACAAGTTACAATTTCCTAATTAACTGAAGAGTTGAAAAGTATTTGCATACATGTATTAATTTGCATATTATATTTTTTTTAACCCACCATAATTATGGTTTTTGGCTCCCCAATGGATGGTTTGGATATTCCTACAAACTTCGACTCTTTGACTCGACTATAATATTAATATCTAATTTGGGGTTTAGTCATACTTATAGCTTGTTATTCCTCTGCACAAATGTGTGTTCTGCAAAATTCAGAGCTGAGCCCTCCCTACTAATACCCGGTTCGGTTCGTATGCGTTTTTTCATTCTAATTATTAAGGTGTCCTTAAGAGATTTTGGTTTTTTTTTTCAATATAACAAAAAGAAAGAAAAAATATTTCACTCTCTTCCTATATATATACACCCTGTTTTGATCCAAAAAAAAAAAAACACCCTGTATAGGTATATGTAATGCCATCAAACGCGCGAGGCACTCATTTAAAATAACCGTTGGTTATATCAAATAAAAATTCAATTCTCCAGATTTCAGATTGACCTGAAGATACAGTAAGTAGGATTGTTAATGAGATTGTTATATCAATATATGGTCCCTAGCTACTCCCTGCAGAATTTCTACTCTGGACTCAAATTTTGCTCTTGCTTCTGATGCGAAAACGTACAAGGTGGCAACGCAATGAAGGAAAATCCTTCCCTTTCACTTTGAAATCAATTTCCCACCCCATAAGTTGTCTGCTTCCTTTGCTTCTCCACACTCCTTCGCCACCCCAACTCCAGCGCTGGCAAAAACTTCCAACTAAGAGCATTAATTGAGAGAAACCCACTAACAATTTCTGAAGAAAAGAGCAAGCAAAATTTGATCCTAGTGTCTTACGAGCCCATATATAGTCGCCACTGAAGCTGGGGAATTTGCGGATTAGGATTTTTTTTTATTTGATAATTCTATTTTACTTATTTTATTAAACAATTTTATTATTTATTTAATTTAATTGAGGTTTAATTAAAAAAAAGATATGAGTCACTGACACATTAATGTCACGTCATTAAAAATGTCTATGTGGCACGTGCTGATATGGGAATCCATTTTCCACATCATCACTTATTAATAGCAGTGGTTAATTGACGGCTGGGACCAATTCTGTGAAGATGGAAAAAAAAAAAAAACAAGAGACCAAAGTTAGGAGCAAAATAAGGTAAGGACTAAAAGCCAAAAAATGATATCATTCCTAAAATTGCAATTATATAACTCAAAAGAAAGAATCACCACAGCACTTTTAACCACATGTGTACGTTGGGGGATAAAGAATGCAGCATTAAATATATTGTTTTTGTTCAAATGATCATTCATATAAAAGCCCAACAACACTTGAAAAATTAGGATGCTAAAAGTAGAGTATTTTTTTTTACCAAAAAAAAGTAGAGTAATTTTGACCAAAAAAGAGTAGAGTATTACAACAATGCACAACAAATAAAATAATAACAAACCAGACACACATGTTCATAAACAAATTAACAATACTAAAACAACAAATAAAAAATCAAATAATCACATCTTATTACACAAAGACCTTGATAGAGTTATGAGTTTTTTTTTCTTTTTTTTAAAAATTTATTCCTTTCGGATCGGCACATGTTCAACAACAACTCGTAAAACAACTCAATCCAAACCAAATATAAGTAGAACAGTGTCTTGTGATAGAGCTCTCGGGCAGCGTATCTTAGTATAGCAGTGTTGCATCTACAAGAAATGGCTCTATCAGGTTCAATTGAAACGGAGAAATGTGATGGAAAAAGGTAGAGCTCGAGAGTAGATGCACGTGGTGGAGAAAATGATGTGTAGAAGAAGTGAAGATAGGGTAGTTGTGAGGAGAAAAAGGAAGTAGAAAAAACTCACTATAGAGTATAAAAAACTCCACCACTCCTATTAACACATACATGGTTTTCTATGTGCACATACATCTCCGCGGAACTAATAGTTCCGCGGGTTTATTTTTTTTAGCACACACATGTCCGCGGAACTAATAGTTCCACGAGTTATAATTCTTCGCGGAACTGTTAGTTCCGCTAAGAATTATAACCCGCGGAACTAATAGTTCCGCGGAGAATTACAACTCGCGGAACTAATAGTTCCACGGACATGTGTGTGTTAGAAAAAAAATAAACCCGCGGAACTAGTAGTTCCGCGGAGAATTACAACTCGCGGAACTAATAGTTCCACGGACATGTGTGTGTTGAAAAAAAATAAACTCGCGGAACTAATAGTTCCACGGATATGTATGTGTATATAGAAAACGATGTATGGGTGATTAAAAATTCCCTTTTTTGTTCATCACTATAAAAGAATGGGCCAGACTAGTGAAGGAAAGAGTCCAAGGAAAATGATCAAAGCCGTGGACCCTTGAAGCCTTCTACGTACGTAGGCTCATGTGTTGTCCAAATAATAATAATAAAATATTGACCAAAAAAAAAATAATAATAATAAAAAATGCCAAACATGTTGACCAAATAGTAGTATAATAAAATTTGACAACTGCGTCTGCGACTGCAAGCATCTTATCCCCACCATTATTATATTCCTTCGCTTCCTTTCCTTTCCCTTCCACTACTGATTGTTTCCTCAATCCTCTCTGTTTTTTCAATCAATGGCTTCTTCTCCCAGCAACAAAGAGATAGAAAAAGAGCTTCTTCCCCTTATCCGTGTCTACAAGGATGGCACCGTGGAACGTCTCCTAAGCTCTCCAAATGTGCCACCCTCCCTTCAAGACCCCGAAACCGGTGTCTCCTCCAAAGACATCGTCATCTCCGATGACCCTTTCGTCTCCGCTCGCATTTTCCTTCCAAAAACAACACCCCACAATCAGATCAAACTCTCCATCCTTGTCTACTTCCACGGCGGTGCGTTTTGCGTTGAATCAGCCTTCTCCTTTTTCAACCACCGCTACCTCAACCTCTTGGTTTCCCAAGCAAACGTCATAGCCGTGTCCGTTGATTACAGGCTCCTCCCACAACACCCTCTTCCCGCGGCTTATGAAGACGGTTGGAGTGCTCTCCAATGGGTTGCTTCTCATGCAACAACCAAATCCAATGACCCCACCAACAACAGAACAGAGCCATGGTTACTCGACCATGGTGATTTCAACAGGCTCTACATAGGGGGTGACACCAATGGTGCTAACCTTGCTCATAACTTGGCCATGCGTGCTGGAACTGAAGCCTTACCAGGAGATCTCAAAATACTTGGTGCATTACTCTGTTGCCCCTTTTTCTGGGGTTCAAAGCCAATTGGGTCTGAACCTGTGGAGGAGCATGAGCATAGCTTGGCCATTAAGGTGTGGAACTTCGTGTACCCAAATGCACCAGGTGGGATAGATAACCCATTGGTCAACCCCTGTGCTCCTGGTGCACCTAGCTTGGCTACACTTGGGTGCTCCAAGATTCTACTTAGTGTTACTGGCAAGGATGAGTTTAGAGACAGAGATCTTCTGTACTACGAGTCCGTCAGAAAAAGTGGGTGGCAAGGTCAACTGGAACTGTTTGAAGCCGGAGACGAGGAGCATGGTTTCCAGCTCTTCCATCCTGAAACTGAAAGGGCCAATAACTTGATCAAACGCTTGGCTTCTTTTCTCGTATGATATGAGCAGCAATTATATTCGTTTCATCCGTGGCAATAGTTTTACATGTATGTGTTTCAAAAACTAAAAATGCTGTGTTGTACTCTCGTTTTAGATTCAAGTCATTTACTCTTTTTTTTTTTTTTCCTTTCCTTTTGTATGTGCTGTGCTACTGCTATCATTGAAGGGAGGGTAACTGAATAACACCTCTTAATTTGTTTTTCTCCATGCCTTTGCTTTTTTTTTTGTCAAATAATTCTCAAATAAAAGGATCTGGGCCGAAACCTAACCAAATACAAGCAGACTCCAACCTGACATGTGAGCAAATTTGCTGAGGTTGAAAATTGAGTGCTTCAAATAGGCCAAACTCATCTCACTCAAGTATATCCTTTTTTTTTCATGTCTGGTGTGCTTGGCTGCTGTGCTTGGTTGTGCTTTCTTTTTCTGTTTGTGCTGTGTGTTTTTTATTGTTAGTTGTGTTTTTCCTTTGCTCTTCGTTAGACAGCTCGGAGTTGTGTGGTTCTTCCAGAGCGACGCATGAGTTTAATGTTTATGGATAGCTATAGCATATTTGTTATAGACTTTTGTATTCAGGATCCTTTCTGTATAATAACCAGGTTTGTCCCATTATCAATATATTTCTCAACTTTGACCAAAAAAAAAAGCATACGCAAGTCCCCTATGTAGACTAACATTAATCACACGGACCGCTGCCATAAACAACAACCAATAAGATAAACCCACTCAGCCACCAAACATAATTAACGCTACCCACCTACCCCACCGGAAAGACCAATCCCAAAATACACAACCAAAAAACAAAAAACCAACTCTTCAGTTCCAGATTCTTTCTGAAGCAACCCTCACTGTAAACAACCCTCACATGCCTTTGCTTATGAGGACAAGAATACAAAACAATTTTCTTTTTCGAGCAGCTCCTACTCAAAAGGAGTACTGATTGTTGTACCCTATCACAAATTCACAATTACAACAATTTAGAGCAACGATTCGTCCATAATCACTCACCAACAGATTTGCAGACAACTTTCGTCCTCCCACATCTTCACTATAGTTAGCACAGCAGACGCAAACATTTATTGTGTATATATTCATGTAAATGAAACTTTTTGAAAAGAGACAGCCCGCTTGTCATACAACAACTACAACAACAACAATAATAATAATTTGTTAATACTATGCCCATTTAGGCATTTACCGATTCACGTTAATTTTTTAATAACATTTTCTGGGATCATTTGTTTCGTTATGATATTTGTTTAGTTGAGAAGTGTGTTCGCCAACTATTATCCACGATTCCACGGAATTCCATTTGTTTAACCATCCAGACGGAGGCATGGAAATGAACCAGGGAAATAGGCTTCCTCAAATGATTGATTTTACATTAATGCAGATAAACGTTACAACTTACAACTGCCAGAAGGAACTC